>CM046857.1:29556013-29928513 GCA_025617745.1 Heliocidaris erythrogramma | reverse complement strand
GTGGTTTATGTAGTGATGGTTCTGTGAGATAACATGGTTTGAGTCGTGTTTTGAAATACCCATGCATGCATGTTTGTTTGTTTGTTATGTGTTTGCTTGTGCAGAGGTTTGTTTGATTCCATGTTAATGTTGATGTTAAGATGCATGAAAACAAAAGAAACAACTGGGAAACTCACTCATCACCACGGTAAACAAGAACAGTGACTTTCAATATTGTGTCATTTTGCAACTTTTGAATTTTGACCTTGCCCCACATTCCAAGGCACTGCACCTCCATGTGAACGATAATCATATCATGTAGGGTATCATTTTAAAGAGAATTAAATGATCTTTTCAGTGGTATCAATCAAACATCAATATTCACTAACACTCGGGAGGAATGATCGATCAAAGTCAGATTTCCAAACTTTTTTTGAGGAGTTTATATATATATATATATATAATGTTATTTCCTTACAATATTGTTAATAATTATTCTAATGTATACATGTATCTCAAAGCATTCGCTTGGATCCAGCTTAGGCACGTGGCTTGTCTTTGTTCAAAAGTCACCTGCCCCCGACAAAGCAATTAATTAATTAATAAGGTTGAAGAATTGTCAATCTGTCGGTCAATTGAATCTGGTGTCGCCGAAACCACTGACCCGTCTCCGTGGTCTAGTGGTTAAGGCATTGGCGTTCTAAGCCAACGACCCGGGTTCGATTCCCGGCGGAGACATTTTTTCAGCCTTTGCAAAAATTTCAAAAAGGGAGGACAGCTCTGGGGAACTTTGATTTAAGTTACGCAACCATTATTCTCTCATTTCCTTTCACATTATATATATGTATATATAATGTGAAAGGAAAAGGATTTGCTATCCTCGTAATTAATGTTTGTTTTTTACGAAAATGTCGTTGCATATTTCTAGCATCTTTTTTAATAGATCATAATGTACAGACGGTAATTATTTTCTAATATCCGTTGAAATGGCATAATAGTTTTGAAAGTACATACACAAAGATGGTAGAAAGGGAGATAAATAGAGAAAGAGAAAGAGGATAGAGAGAAAAAAATGGAGAGAAAGTGAGCGGGAGTGGGAGAGAGAGAGAGAGAGAGAAAGGGAAGGTTATTGTAAGTGATTAAGAGCAAAAGCTCCTTCTTATTCCCAGGTATCTTTTAATATTAGCGCAAAGATATTTACTGAGACAAAACATGTAGCACTTTGAATCTGACACCAACTTGACCTGTAAAAGTTGTTAGATAAGTTTGTTTTCACAAGTTCGTTAATATAAAATCACCTTCGAAAAGATCGTGCTCAAGTTGTCAAATGGTTCATTTTAATATATAAAACAAGTTTGCAAAGGCTATACTTTTCACTGCTTTGATCTTTCTTGCGATTTCTGGCTTCTGTGCATGTTTGGAAATACATTATCAAGTCAATGAAAGAAGTTGTCCACTTATCATTCAGAGTGTGGATGAATCATAAAATATTCTATATGAAAAAGGTTATCGGCATGTCAAAGATAATATGATACGACTCGACCTTAAACGTACTATTTGGGAGAGCACGCACTATGGCCATGACTACGAATTAGTACATCAACTGTTTGGATATGCGACGGATGTATCCTATATTAATTAAAAAGACAAGAAAAATAGACTATGTATGTTATCATGAAGATCATTATACTGTAATTAGGTAGTGAATTCTTTCAGTGATGAACGAAAAAAAGTAGCCTCGGTACTTTCAGTGATAAGCCTAACAAATTGCTTGGGAATAATGTATAGCTTAGATTCTCGTTATCATGGTTATAGGTACGGCAATTTTGATGTTAGTGATCTTTCGAATGTGTCGACGTGAACGCCGTTCTAGATCATCCCAGCTACAATGGACTGCTTTGTGTTAACTGCATACCGCGCTTTGTGCAAGAACGGCTCACCCGTCCACTGGTTTCTCCCTCGTCCACTAGTCTGATCGAGAACGCGTCAAACATGGTATTGCCGTCTTCTCTAAAACGTGAACCTCACTTCACCCATTGTTTAATAGCTTCATGCTTCACCTACGTTGTATGCAGTCAACACAAAGCAGTCCATTGTAGCTGGGAGGATCTAGGACGGCGCTCACATCGACACATTCGAATACTCCCTATTATCGTGATGGGAGCGAATAAAGAATAAAGTGTCTTTCAATGAGGCGAACCTTGGGTCTTGAAGTGATAATCCCTTTCAGCAGCTCCTTGAAGCTATCCAGGGATCAAGGATCTTAAGCTAAGAAATTGTTTTCTAAGTACTGTCTTATTTTCATGAATTAGATTTTCTTAAATTTGATAGAAAAGGATTCTCTCTTCCACTTACAGAGCTTCCGAAGGATGAAAGTGTGATTATCATTACGAGCATTCCGAAAGACCTTAAAGGTCTTGATTTATCATAGTAATTCAAAATCTTCTTTTGAAAGAGATTCATTAAATATTATAGACCTTACTCTAAATAAAGGTGATATCCTTATTAAACTTTTAACAAAGTGCAAATCTTATCTTATCTTGAGTTCAGATATTTAAATTGCATGAAATGACATAAATTGATGTTGAGTTGTTGATCAAACAGTATAGATTAGGTTGGCTGTGCCATGTTTTCCTGAAAATATAACAAACTAACGAAAACTTACTGGAACTCACGACAATTCAAAAAGCATGATTAGTCTCATCTGTAAACATAAATACCACTGGAGGATTTAGGACGACACAATCTGCCCATGCCAACACATTTGAAACTCAAGTGAAAACCCTAGAAATCCTCCCCTATTTTTTAAAAATATTTTGTGATGACATTTTCTTTTGTTTCTCAGCTGTTTTTTTTTTCTTTATAGAATTGGTACCGTAGAATGTGATGACGCTCTTTTTTTGCAGAATTGTGCCCTCCCCCGCGGCTTTTACAAAATCCTAGATCCTCCCCTGATAAAGTCCATGTGTTAAGAGCCAGGACAAGTACTTCAATTTCCTTATATTTATTTGCTCACTACTCAGTTAAATAATACACTTTCTACAAAAACGTTTAGCAGATTTAATTTATGACTAATTAGTCTAAAACATTAAATGAGAGTATCCTTTCATTCCTTAAAAATTCATTTCTGTCATTGCAAAAGTCAACAATAACTTTAGATACCAAGGCAATCAGGGGCGTCGCTAGAGGGGGGGGGGGGTGGTGGGGGGTGGGGGGGTATCACAACCCCACTCAAAATTGTTGTCGGCAAATGCACCACCTCTGTCAGCAAAAACAAAATGAGGGGGAAAAGGGAAAGGGAAGAGGAAATAGAAAAGGAAAATTAGAAAAGAGATAGGAGAAGAAAAAAGGAAAGAAAAAAGAAAAGAGAAAGGAAAGGAAAACAAAAAAAAAAGAAGGAAAAGAAAAGGGAAGGAAAGACAAAGAAGGAAAAACTGGCCATTTTTTTTTGCGGTAATGGGCTGCAGTCCCCCCTCCCCCCCCCCCCCCGGATTTTCAAAGTTCCGATATTCATACTCGGGCAGCAAGGTGCTGGAATATCCAAATATTTGGGAAGCAAGGTTTCCAGATAATATTATGTAACTTGTGTATTTAACTTCTGTTTTTTTTTAAATTGTTCGCTCGCTTCGCTCGCTCGCCTACATTTAGAAATTGAAAATTTGATATTCGGGCAACCCCCCCCCCACGAAGATTTTCAGAGTTCCGATATTCGGGCAACCACCACTTCATATTCGGGCAGCGAGGTGCCAGAATATCCACATAATTTTGGGCAGCGAGGTTCTCAGATAATTATGTAACTTCTGTATGTAACATCTGTACATTTTCAATACGAAAACTTAACAAAAATTAGAAATTGAAACGTTGATATTCGGGCAAAGGCGTTAGCCCCCCTCCTTGCGAAAATGGGCCCGTATGATCAAGATCTCTACATCTGCGATTTTCTTTTATTATTATTTGTAGGGGGAGAGATTAGGGTGCTGCATTTTTGTCGGCAAATTTGGGTGTCGCACCCTAAAATTTTGTCGGCAAATTTGGGTGTCACCCCCCCCCCATTAAAAATATTCTATCAACGCCCCTGAGGGCAATTTCATTACCCTATGGTCACTCCTATAGAAATCATGTTGTAATTATAATGTAATAGGTTATTGTCATGCTCGCACATTTCAAGAAGTGATGCACTAGGCAACTGAAATTGTTTTAGTTGATATTTTCAAAGTCTTTGCGATCGTGCCCTTTAACACTTTAGGCAATGCTTCTTGTTTGCTTACTTTTGTTTGTTAAAACCGTATCGATTTTAACCAATTGCCCATCTCTTTTTTCATTTATATCCCCAGGATAATTCTGGAATCGACTCTTCTCAAGGATGGATCAAAACTATTTGAAAGCATTTTGACTTCGATTGCCCGTCATTATTGACTGCACCTACTACTACTGCAGTTGGTAAGGAAGCAGGAGCAACGAACCCAATCCTTAAAACAACTCACATTGACTGATTATGATGATAGTAGTATGTAAAGTGTTTTGATTCCACGCAGAATAGTGCTCTAACTGACGTTGATCTCAAAGTTAAAGATTCACTACTTCATCATCTACCGTAGATCGCCTTTGCATGGCGCCGAAGTGGTACTGACTACGACATACCCTAACACTTCGTGAAATGTGTTTTTTTTTTTTTTGTTGCTTATAACAACAACGTAATACGGTAATATCATAAGAGCGTATTGTTGTGAAACATGAGTCTTCTCACTGTTCTCCGTGTTAAATAAACAGTGCTCATTAAGACAACATGTCCTTCTCTAATCACAAATGCGACCACAAGGATTTTGTCTGACATTCAATTCATTTAGAGGTCTTTCTCTTGCAAAGCGTTCTTTCCTTCAGACTTTGATGGAAGATCGTAATGTATATATATATATATATTTAGGATGTAACTGTGGAGAGAGATCCAGGGAGCAGGTGTGATCATCAAGCAATGTCTAAGATTGACATCGTCCATTGTGATCTTCGATCATGAATGCATGATTTAACATCACGTTCATTCCAAAGGAAATTTAATGTAACGAACTTCACTTGATGTAATTACACCCCGAAGGCATGATGGAGATCTCAATCATGGTTTGAGCAACTTGTCTATAAACGGCTATCCATCTTTAGACGTCGAGTCACTTTGACGGGTATTCTTTAGTGGAATATGATGGGAAATTTCTCTTCCAGCGCAAACAGCGATACAATGATGATGTCTGAAAGCGACTTCTTCAGCGAATATGACAACTATACGTCACCACCTTCCCCACCTCAAGATAATTTCGATGTTATATTCTCTGTGATCGCGGGCTTTATTTGTCTCATTGGGATCGTAGGAAACTCGTTAGTGATCGTGGTGACTCGTAGCCGACTGAAGGGTCTTCACAAGACCATGAGCGTCTTCATTCTCAACCTCAGTGTAGCGGATTTCTTGTTTCTTGTCTTCTGCGTGCCGATATCAGTGGTCATTTTTACAACGGAATCGTGGCACTTAGGCCTGTTCATATGTAAGCTCTATGAGTTCCTGGTCCACGCATCGATGCTAGCCAGCATATTTACACTGGTAGCCATGTCTCTGGACAGATTCTCGGCCGTCGTCTATCCTCTAAAGTTAATTCAACATCGTTCTATTTCCAATGCTAAGATCATCGTGATAGTGATATGGCTTGTGTCATGTGCGTGTGCCGCTCCACATCTTGTTTACAATGAAGTGAAAGACTATACTCCAACCATTAAACTCTGCCAGACAGTATGGCCGACACACGAAGCGCGGAAAACGTACCTTACATTTGTATTTTTGGTGGGATACCTGCTGCCACTTTTGCTCGTGACGTGCGCGTACGTGATGATCCTGCGCGCGCTTTGGAGAACTCTGCGCATCATGAAAGGATCGAGAGAGTCCAGCATGGGCAAGTCTAAGCGGAAAGTCACCGTCATGGTTTCTGTCGTTGTACTTGTCTTCGGCATATGTTGGTTTCCGCACCATCTTATCTTCATGTGGCAGAGCTACGGTGACTTTCCCTATGATGAAGGAACGATCAAACTTAAAGCCGCCTCCCTGTGCCTTTCATACATCAACTCTTGTCTCAACCCCATCATCTATTCCATCATGTCGGAAAACTTCCGCAAGGCGATGAAGAAAGCCCTGCAGAAATGCGGAGCGGACACACCCAACACTCTAGGCAGCGGGCAGGGGAGGGGAGCGCCTGCCATCAGACTTACGCCCGTCACACAGCACAACCATTATCATTTCCAACCGAACAACAACCAAGAATCCCAAAGGAGGTATTATCCCAGACGTAACCATCATCGTCATCGCCTCAGTGATTCGAATCGCTTGCAAAACACAAGCACGAAGCCGATTACGTGGTAAAACAATATCACCAAGGGACTTGATCTGTATATTTGCAGGACCAAATAAGGGTGCGTTTAGGGGTCCCCCTTTTCAGGCCAGAATCAGCGTTTTGATACGCTTTTAGTTGGAAACACGTGTGTCCGATTTTTTTTCTCGGAAAAACACGATTTCAAAACTCACTCAGTGCTATGTGCCAATCCAGCGGCAGAGCCCAAATTTGCCTCTAGAAAAGAGCTATAAACAGGCTACCGTGAAGCATTGTTTCAAAACTATTTCATAACCACGTTTTAAAAAGCTGATTCTGGCTTAGCAATTATTAAGCTAGGAGCGAACCCTAAAAGACTCTCGAACAAGTTGAGGTCCAGATTTCGTTTGCTCTCATAATTAAGTTTTCTTTTGTCTGAATTGACACGTCCAAAAATAGCTAATCGGGATAATAATGTAACGTTAAGAATGGTTGGAAATGGGAAGATAGGCTAATTATGCTCTATCCATGAATCTGGCAAAGCAGATGTAATACTTATGTAGAAATTATTATAATGATATCGTAAGTTTTGATTGCTTTCATTGTTTTATGAATTTAATAACATAATCTTTCATAACCTTATTAATATAGAACTGATTTAATAAAATTTTATGTTTCTTTAGAACTATAAACATAGGTGTGTTTAAGGAGGATCTATTGTAGATCATAACCTTCTTCATGTTCTCCCAGTTATTCATTCGGTGAAATAATGTGTACCATGACGTTTATAAATGACAATTATGTCATATCAACAATTATGTAATGTCTAAAGCAGCTCAGTAGCTGCTTTAGACATGTTAGATGCAAAAAGCACTAACGAAAAATTCGCGAGGATTTAAATTTTCAGTAGTAGTTTATTTCATCATCCATTCACTTTCTATGTACAGTCATGTTTCAAATGTGTGGTAATGATGCAAAAACATCTTTCCTTTATGAAGGAACATTAACCTTTTATTTGCCACACGTGCCAGTTGGCATTCTCGCTAGCTTGCCAGGAGTGCCGATTGGCACAAACGATAATAACCAATGGACAGAAGAATTTTATTAATTTCTTAATAACACAATTTCGGTGTTTATCAGCTATACTTGACAACCTTTTTACCACCTAGGTTTTATAATGGTTAAGTAAGCCTGGGAGGAATGCAATATGGCACATGGATATAATCTGATTGTTTCATAATGCGGGCGGTATCTACATCAAATTTATTCACAACATCCGATAGTCCTGTAAAAGCACGAGTCTGTATATTTTTGTTCTTTCCACTTGCTGAATAATTAAAGCCATGCAACTACGGACGAGTTTGAACTGGGCTTTGTCGAAACGCTTGTAATTGCTTTATTTGATATATTAAACAAAGTGAAGTAGCAATAGACCTCACTCACTTAATTCCGTACTGAAACATACAGTTATACCTCGAAACACAGGCTGGTTAAAACTTAAAGAACGTAAAGTCATTCCATTCCACTCAGTTAGCTGACCACGAGCTGACATGTTCCCTTATTGTTTTTGGTAGAAATATGAGATATTTGCACTCTCTCAAATTCTGCAGGGAATTGTGTTAGATACACACAAGATCGTGCATCGCTACCACATTTTGATTTGAATTATGTCGCGTATGCATGACACTTTGAGAGTCGGAAATGAGTTCTTAAATTCACCAGTCGTCATTTCCTTTTTAAAATTTCTTTTCTTGCAAAAAAAGACCCACAACTATTGCAAGCTTTAAAATGCGGACGGATAACGTGGCATAGTGGTTCACTTGACATTCCATCGGGAAAAGGGGGATCAAATCCAAGCTGTAGCATTTATCTCCTTTGACAAGGCATTCTGTCTACATTTTTGTCACTCTTGACTCCATTGCAGTAAATAATGGCAGCTATACCAAGGTCAGATCACGTGACCGGATACGGGGAAGCTCTACGATAATTATCAGTCATGATTTATAATACGTAACGGAGGTTGGTGGGATAATGAACAAATAAGCACAATTTAATGTTAGACGAGTGTCATTTTACTATTTGCTTGTCCACACAGTAGAGGGGCTATTGTTGCCATCATCAGGTCAACTATAATCGTTGATTTGATTACTTACGTGAGGGACAGGAGTTCCTATGGTGCGTGACTGTGACATACATACTGTTATACATAAGGGTTACCATTAGAACGGTTACGTGTCGTTTTTCGAATTTCATAATTCCGAAAGTTCGTTGATCCGAATGTTCATTAATCCGAAAGGTTCTTTATTCCCAAGCTTGGTAATTCCAAAAGTTCGTAATTCCGAAAATGAAATAGAACCCACTTTAATTTTCCGAATTACGAACCTTCGGAAAAACAAACCTTGTATCATTTTCGAAATTATGAACTATAAACGAAGCTTCAACAAACATTTGAAGTTACACACCACATAATCGGAATTAGGAACTTTATTTCACTTTTGGAGTGATGAACGCCCTGGTATAGGAATTTCGTATATTCGGAATTATGAACCTTCGGATACATGAATATTCTGAAATACGAGTGCTCCCGAAGAAAAGAAATATAACTCGTCATTAGACATTCATGAACTCTCGGATCATTAATACTACCTCAGTCATGCTGAATTTAATAGCAATTATCCTCCAGATTGCATTGAGTAGTCAACCGGGGTATATATATATAAAGGAGAATATAAAGGAGAATGATGCAAAGGGTTTAAAGCGTACACCAATATACAAGACTATTTGCTAGGTATGTTAGGGGTTCCACATCGCAGCTAATAAAAAAAAATGAGCTTCAAATATTATTTCTACAAAGAGATATTGCAAGTTTTAAAATATCTCAATAAACATAAAAGCTTGAGAGTAGACACGTATACGCGTTCTCAAATAATAGGGCACTCACGGAACCCAAGTCCGACTTGGGTTCCGTGCCCAAGGTTTCATCTTTTCCTTTAGTTTTCTTCTTTATACTCCTTAACCGTTAACCCATAGAATGCCAAGTAATTTTTTTTTTTAAGTTTGACTTTATGCATTTATATTTGCTGTACAGAAATAATCTTTAGGTGATTGATACCTTTTGAGGTTGCATTCGAAACATATGCAGGTATATTCTTAAGCACTGGCGCTTCGTTCTGGAGTGCCTGGCGATAAACTATTTTACATGTTAAATATCGCCTATTTTCATTTCATAGCGTAACGCTCGTGAATTTCAATTCTATATTTGATTTGATTTGATTTGATTCTATATCAGTGCCTTACAATATACAGGTACATAAACTCAATTACATAATTTTTACAAGGAAACATACAATTACGGAATATTCGTGAAAGAAATCATTTTAAGAAAGTAACCACATATTAAAATTTCAAGCGTTTGTCACTAGGGCAACATAATATACATGGTTTTTGCAGATGTATTGCCCAATGCTATATACTTCATGTATGATTTCAGATGCGGGAAGTTTATTCATTGTATACTGCCTGTCCGGGAGCCAATTTGATTCCTGTTAAAAATCTTTATACTAAGGTTTATAAAGAGTGTTGTTCAATAAAAGTTATCCAATCGCTTTGACGGCAAACATATAAAACATAATTCTGAATTATATAAGTTGAAAATAATATTTATGAAACAAATACTTTTTCCATAGTACTTATACAATTTTTGATACACTTATAAGGAGTATTCGATTTAAAATCATTGTGTAAACTGCAAGTAGACATCAAGTTTTTATACTGGTAACTGCCTCTGATCTTAAGGGAATCTGTGACAAAGAGTTACAAAAACTTAACACATTATATGCTCCAGGAGGAACTCCATTGATATAAAGAGATGTTCATAGCCCATATAGAATGAAGATAATACAACTACGTGTGATTGGCACAGGATGTTTTTCAGGGCAGTTTCCATTTTCATAATGTCATCTGCTTGGTCAAACTGTGGTTTAATTGGAACTTAATTATTTTACAAGTAAGGAGGATAAGTTCTGCAAGAATAGTGTTAAGAAAGGTCAGGTTTTCAGAGAAAGTTTATACATCTTATCGACATGTAAACGATTTTGAGTTCACTTTACCGGTATGTATAGGATTTCAAACACTTCAGTGTGCGATAGGTCAGAACAACAGAAATACAGAATTTAATTTCAAATTAAGAATTTATAAAATTTGGACGATGATATATTCACCTATATAAAGCGAAAGAGAGAAAAAGAGAAAGTTGAAAGATAGGGGAAAGGGTAGGAAAATGGGCAAGTAATGAGAAAATTGAAAATATTAATGGATTTTTAAATTGTATTACATTGTGCTTTCACAGGAAATCGTCTGAAAATCAACAAGAGTATACCACAACTTCTCCGCAAAATAGAATAATCTTGCTTTTCTTCATGTCTCTGTATGTTCATGGGCGTTGAACGCAATAAACAAAGTACAGTATTTCCCTTAACATGCTTAATTTGTTATTTCTAATGTAATTTATCATTTCTTTTATTTTGCTTGCTTGGTTGCATGTTCTCATTTGTCATTGACTTCAGCTTGTATAAATTTGTAGCACTTGGGGGAGGGGGCTGTGGGCTGCAGCCCCCTGAGAATTTAATTGCCAATATCCATGCAATTACCATTTCATATTCGGACACGCAACACCGCTTATGAGGTACTGTATTCGAAGTTTGTATATCATATCTAGTATATTTTTAAGTCAAAATTACAATTTCAGTATACTTTTTCTAAAAGTTACCCTAAAGTGCATGCCTGACATGGCAGCGGAGGGTACAGGCAGTGATACTTGCACGGTACAAAAACCTGATCGTGCAGACATTGGAAAGTTTGGTATCTCTATATAGAGAACATTAAAGATTAAGACATGGCTTATTCAAACGGGTAAAGAAAACAATGGTGAAATTATATTATTGTTGTTTCAAGGAGTTATGTGATAACTCCTTGGATGTTTTAATGATTAGATTAGAAACAGAGATTTGCATAATGTCGTGGGTAGTATACTAACCGTCCACGAGACCGACTGTCCACAAGACTGACAGTTCATCAAACCAACACAAAGATAAGTAAGTATATGACCAAACTACTTGATAGATCTCCTGCTGGACCTCCCAGTTTCCATCCTGTAAATATCGCTTGTAATGCTTTGACAAGATCACTTGAATGATCCCATTTTTTTCTGACTACTGCAAATGTGTCTGTTGTTCAATAGACATATATGTATATTCCTCTTCTCAATGATTGTACACTACATATTGGATAACACCTCTGTCCCCAAACAATCCGTTTTCAATAATTTTATTTATAGACAAAAAATAACGTGTTACAATGTGGCGGATCCAGGATTTTGTAAAAGGGGGAGGGGGGCACAAAATCTCCGAAAATGTTCTGATTAAAAACCCAAAAGGTTATCAGATTTTTTGGGTCCAGTTTTCCTCCAAAATGATCCGACAAGCCAACAAAAAAGGTTATCAGTTCGGGGGGCACAATTCAAAAAAGAGGGGGCACAAAGTACACTTTTCTTCAAAAGAGGAAAGGCACACGGGCTGGATTTACCCCCCCCCTAAATCCGCCACTGGTGTTACAGACGAAACGTAAATCTTTTAACCTGACAAAAGCGCTTGACACGTTACGGACTAAGGTAATTTCACACGCTTACAAACAACATCTGTTTGCAGTAAAAATAGATGAACTTGTTAGGGAGAAACGTATCCACACATTTGGAGACAAAACACTAGACAAAGTTATGTTTGTTCTTTTACTGTATGGATAAAGCTTTCAACTGTTCCAGACGATGCATAAAGCTTTCAACTGTTCCAGACGGAAAGTTTTATCCGGTTTAGAGACAAAGCACGCGACAATAAGCTTACCGAAAACAAAACGTATATTCCTTTAAAGACAAAATGTGCCATTTGTTGACATACAGAATTTTTGTTCCTTTTTGACTCTTTAATCTTCAAATTTTTTTGCAGACGGAATCTTGGACTGGCAAAACATATTTTGACGCTTTACAGAAGAAGGGTTTACTATCCTTCAATAAGGTTCTAAACTTGTTACCCGTTTTTACAAACACAACTTTTGACCCGTGACAAACAAAACGCATTCATATGCTGAGGGGGGGGGGGGGGGGGGGGGGGTCCGTTCCGTTAACGAACAAAACGTTTTTAACTGTTTACAGACAAAAACGATTTCACCAGTGACAGACAAAAACGTATACCGTCAAAAACGCACTATTCATGCAAATACCAAAATTAATTCATTAATTTAATTTATGATATATTTAAGGCTAACATCAATATTGTGGTGGTCTCGTAGGGAAAAGCACGTTTATCGGCTACAGGACTAATTTATTCCCCATCTCTGTCTCCTGCCCACATCCCCCACTGTTTATCTGCCTGCTTGTTTTTTTTTCTCTCTATCTATCTTATCTCTCATTGTACATTCATGCTTTTGTATGACGATCATGTTCTCGTTCTTCTTCATTTCAGTGTTGACGTGAATGTAATGAATATCCTTCTCCCAATGGATTTTATTGTTCCTTCGTCACATTGACACCTAGCTCCCACCATCGAAGCCTATTAGAGCCCGCATTTATTATTGACATCCTACCCTACAGCGCAGCAGTGGGTAACAGTTCGATTAATTTCTTTTCAACGATTATTTTTATGAATGATGACAAAGATTTTATTTCATGATGTGATTTATATAGAAAGTATTTTAAAAAGTGAGTCCGATTATGTTGCTTGTCTTTATGAGAGTAATTCTCAGAATTATAATTTTTTTTTTAATTTAGCCATTGCAGATCCGACTGTCAGTCAGTTTAAAAACATTAAACAAATACAAGAAATGATAAATCTTAAAACAGAATTCTTTGAAGGGTTGATTTATCATGTTTATCTATCCAGTTCTGTGTTAAAAAAGGATTAGAAATTAGCCCTATTATTACTACCAAGTATTCCCCTTCCTTTCATGGAATAAGTCTACACTTCTTCTGCCAAGTATAGTTTTTTTGTATGTAAAATTTAGACGTCGCCTAGAGGACCAACGTTATTCACTGCAGGTTGCACAAATAACAAATTTGCTGACTTACATCAAACAAAATATGCGGTAAATCAAGATTGAGAGGCCACAGAGACTGCTGTTTGACACTATATTTAAAAAAATACCCACGCAGTTAGGTTGAGCGTGAAAGATAAGGTTTCAAGCGACATGTCTTACCGTCCTTACCTTGAGCCGTTTTGGGAGGCAGAAAGCGATGAATTTGTTCCCTATATAGTTTTCTTTCTTCCCACCTGCTTCTGAAGAGAATCACATAATATAATGACCACGGCTGTGGGCAGCCGTTCATTGTCAGGAATGGGGGCCGGGGGGGGGGGGGGGAGCGCTGGTGAAAAAAAAAAAAAAAAAAAAAAGGAAAAATATAAAGATGACGTTCCTTCAGAATGGGCTACTATCAGAATTCAGGGTATCAGTCATGTCAACAAACCTAAATTACTCACACAAAATGAACCACATGCACGTATGTATTTAGAACTTCCGCCGCATCGCTCAGTCGGCGTGTTGAGAACAAAGCCGCTCCGCAGTCGCGCCGAATCACTCGGCGCCGCCGAGGGCCCGCCGATGTAAAAACTTTTCGTAAGAAGCCTTAACGTCTTTCTGTTTTGAGCTTTCCCAAATTAATATTGTTACTGTTTTTGTTCTTATTTCTGATGATTCCTACTCCATGACCTACAACGTGGAATCGGTGAGAATCAGGTTCTGGATAAGGAACAATTTTAATTTATATTTAATTATATTCCATTTCACTGGAACTATTATGCTTACAGTCAAGACTATGGTCACTGTTGACATTTTGATTGCAATGCTCCAGTCATATTTTTAGGCAAAGCCTAATCGTAAGGATTGGACGTGGCTGTTCCGTGACATTTCAGGCATGTATACCTGGCAGCTACAAGGTCTATGCGGTTCCTACTGCAAGGAAGAGTGAAAATTAAACAAATTTCAGCTGTCAGCCCTGTCCTCTGCCGTTGGGCCTAAGCAAAAATACGCGGCGCCAAGTGGCTTTTATTAAAGCGGCCGTACGTGGCGTTACGTGGCCAATTGTCTGAAATGGCGAGTGCACGGCTATCAAGTGGCTTTGTATAATTTGACAGCTATGCGTTCCCTACTGAGTGTTTTCGGCACCGTATATAATAAAAGAGAAACTGGCTCTATGTACGGGGTTCCTGTAGCTAGGCTTTACGTGAAAGGCTGACCGGGTTTACACAACGAACTTGGTCCTACGAGGCGCTTCCAGCTAGGATTTAACCTAAGAGTGGGGGATTAGAATGTTCCAATCGGTACATTTACCGATATTTTGGTGTGACTCTATAGAGAAGATGAGAAAATCGGTTGTTTGGAGAATACATGCTCATGAAAACATCAAGCAAAGATGATTCCGGATTTTTCTTTTGTCTTATACAATTGTGATATATACCAGGCGTAAGATGAATTTTGCCACCATAACTGATCAAAATATAGTATACAGTGCAGGCAACTCAAGTAAACATAGTATCCCTAAAATGATGATTTGGTCATGAAAACATTCACTTCGGATACAGATTAACCTAGATTTTCAGTTGTTTTGTTATTGTTTTTTATTTCGATTGGTCAAGATGGAGTTCACATTGGAGCGTGGGGCACCCGTATTGCCGAAGGTTCGTCTTTTCCAAAGGTTGATAATTCCGAAAATGATAAAGGGTTCATCATGCCGAAAGTTCGTAATTCCGAAAATGAAACTGGGTTCTGTTTGATTTTCGGAATTATGAGCTTTGGGAATTACAAAGCCTATTCTATTTTCGAAATCACGAACCTTCAGAATGACGAACCTTTGTCGTAACGAACCGTTGGAATAACGAACCTTCGGAATAACAAACACTCGAATTAATGAAGCTCCGGATTAACGAATATTCTTAAATATGCATGAACCTTCGGGAAAACGACATGTAACGCACTTGGTCATGCTTACTACTATTACTAATGAAGTCAGGGTGAGGGGGATTTTGGACAAACACTTGTCTAATTGCGCCATATGCTACTAACATTTTTTTAGTAGAAACTGTGATAGGCATTGTGCGTGATAGTTGTGTTCTGCGTGGTTACTATGCAACCAGACATGCATCAACTATGATTATCCCGAGAAAGGTGGATTATTTTAAATCTTTTCTTTTAGTGAGTTTTTCTACATCTTTGCACAGTATACCCTTTGACATTTGGTTTCCAGGAGAAATTGGCAACTATTATTCCTTGTGGGTGTCAGAGTGTGGTACTAAAGGTCAATAAACTCATATGCTATCTCAGATGAAGAGATAAAGTCCATCACCTTTCAACAGAACATGTGCCAAAATATCCCAAATCGTTACGTGCTCATATTGTGCCCTTTCCATATCCAAACATAGCGCCAAACATACGTCACACCAAAACCGATTGGTCGCAGTGTGAGTCTATAGTATGGTTTGTGAAACAAGATCATGATTTAATCAACTCTGATGATCGACAAATAATTTATTTGTAACGGTTCATGATACCTTTGTTTATAAAATTTCAGCCATTCCAAACCAAATATCTATCGACTTTGTAAGCCTTGTGTTATACATATTCATTTATTATAACTAAAATATTTTCTCTTTGACATGTTTGATATATCATTTTAAAGAAACTCGAATCGCTGTGTGAATGCTATGAATTTTATGCAAAGGCAGTGTGTGTGCAAATATTATTCGAAGAACTGTTCGCGATTAAATAAATGACTTGTGTAAAAGAATATAATAACTACTGAAACGACGCGAAATGTGAGGGGAAAATGTTGTTGTTTTAAGTCACAGAGACGGATTACTCAAAATAGAAATTTTGATGAAAATTAAGAATATGTTAAATCGAAATATAACGCATTCTCTGTTTTACAACGGCAAAAGGATGAATATCTTGTGCAGAATGTAGAGATAAGGAACCATTCATTTTATTTTTGTCACTTCATATCCTTCATTACATTATTTCAACTTTCAAGGCAAGTAAAATCCATTGTCATGTTTTCTCATATTTTTCAGATCTTTTTGGATCGAAAATCTGAGAAGTGGGGTACATTGCAGGGTTATGGACTTATTGCCAACTGGGTTTTAAAAGGGGTCACTGGCTACGTATGCCAACCTAAATCCACTAGCGTTGATTATTTCTTTGCATATGTGAGATTTGGCTCTCCGTGGTGCATTATATTCGCTATAAACAGTTTAAAATGTCACTTTAGTGGGCCAGTGCACACAAAGCCCTTTTTCTAAATTCCCCTTTGCTAAAAAATGCGGAAAGATAACAAGAGCGGACACAGAAGTCCGAAAAATCTCTAACAAGCACGTGTTTTAAAGGGGGGTTTTAAATATCCGAGGCGTCATTTTGGTCTTATTTTCTATGTTTTTATGTTTCCTTTTTTTATCGTAGGAGCACACAAACACAATTAAGGCACTTTTCTTTCTTTGTAGTAGTCAGGTTATGTTATGCCACATTTTGGTATGTTGCCGGGGGCAAATGCCACCGTGCCCCCATCCCCCACTGCATCCGCCACTGATGGTACTATTTATCTATTGAAAATGCATGTTGAAAGTCAGTCTAAATGTTAGATGGAAAACATGATTATAAGGGCGATGGTAATGGTTTTAAATTCTTTTAAATTTAGTCCTCTAGTAATGATGCTATCTATTATTTTTGTTAGTTATTCATACCGTGTTACAGTCCACTTCTGATATTAGCCTGAAAATAAACATCTCAATTTTACTTTGACTAGACTGTGGTCATTTTTTAAAAACTTTTCAGGGATTTTTTTTTAACACTTGGCAAGATTATTAATCAATTCAACGGTTTTCCCTGCCTTGTAAAACTGTTCACTATTACCTTCTATGTTATTATCACTTTTAAAAGTACTGTAAAAATAACGTTATTGCACTCTAAAAAAGGATTGGTCAAAAGAAACAATGTGTTGGTGAATATGTGTCCGACCGAAAAACTGGTCAAAATCAGCCCAAATTTTGGTACATTTTAACCAATAATTTGGTTATATTGACCATCATATTGGTCAATCTTTACCAATATTTTTGGTCGGACATGACATATTCACCAACACATTGGTTATTTTGACCAATCCTTTTGCAAAGACTTTTAAATTATCACCCAAAGACAATTTCAATAGCTCATTACATCAAATATTTAAATGTGTGGAAAGGGGGGTAATCAAATGTGAAAATGAAAATGTGTAAAAAGAAAAATACGATTGACATGTGTGAACATGACCAAGGATCATGCAGTCCGAACATGTTTTTTTTTATGGGCAGTAGAATAGAACATTGAAATTACCATAAAACACGGCCTTTGGGATAGTATCATGTAGTTTACAATCAAGAGAAAAGCAAGAATGCTCATTTATTCAGTATAATGATGTCGCGTTCACGAATTATTATGTTAAACACCTCCCTGGCTCGTACGTGTTTGAACAAAGTTTCCTCGTTTTTTGACAAAGATATGACCAAGCCTTGCCATGTTATATGATCACGTTGTGATAAGGTCAATAAGCATTAGACAGGAAATGAAATGAGACAGGATTGACCATAATGGATTCAGTAAGAGAGTACTACTTAAGGCAGTGGCATAGCTACAGAGGGCACGGGGATTTGTGCCCCCTCTCCCCACATCAAGGATCTATAAGAAGGGTGAAAATGAGAGGGAGAGAGAGAGAGAGAGAGAGAAGGGGGAGGCCAAAGGAAAGGTGAAAATAAAATATTCAAATTCAAATTCATTTATTGATTAGAATCCAAACATAAAGGATCATCAATTTTTTATGTTGGTTTGGATAACCATGATAACGAAATAGAACAATACTGCCACATGCCTCTCAAAATAAGATGATACGCACTCTCACACACACACTCCCTTATTCAATGGCCTTAATAAATTCGCATTGCACCCACCTAGTAAAACTAGTCCCCCCCCCCCCCCCCCCCATGATCCCGGTGCCCCCTCCTTTTCATGACCCACGCTACGCCTCTGACTCGGGGGCTTGTTAAATCAACCAATCATTGGTCATTTCACGTGGGAGTCTAGACTTGTTTGCGCAGACAAGCAATGTTTCTATCCCACATTGCAGTATTTGGCGCCAAATATAGGATGAATGTCAATAGTTCTGACATAATATCGGCATGGGTAATGAAAATAAACTGAAACTTTTGACGAGTCAACAATTTAGAGTTGATGATATTTTCATTGTCATAATATATTTTTGGCACTCAGAAATAATTCTTAAACGATCAACACAAACCTAGCGTTATAACAATCAATATACACTGTTCAAAGAAAACAAGATGGGAGATATTTTTAGATGGCCCATAGAATAAAGTGAAGAGTCTCAAATGTATAAATACACGTGCAATAATTATCAGATAATGCATGTAGCTAAGAACACCTCATGGTAGATGATAATTAAATTAAAATCACCGGCCAGTGCCCCATCTAAACCTCGTCTAAACCTCAAATTTTCGACCCCAAACCCCCTGAAAAATGTAACAGCTTTTTCCCTTAATGCTTGTCAGAGATCAAGGCTAAATTATCATCGAGAAAATATGATATTATTGCTGATGGCCAATAATCCATATTCTAGTTCATATTATGCCGGAGTAATTGCACCGTGTTTCAAGTTTAATTTTGAAATAACCCATCGTTTGCGTTTGCGTTTGTAATTTTAGCAAACATGTGTTATTTCATTGCTGATGTTTTTTGTTTGTTTATTGCACATAATGATCATTGATATGTATATTAACTGCTCATGTATGATGCTCGCATTTTATTTTAATTTTGGACAAGACCCCGAGGGAGAGCAGCATTTGTTGATTGGGTTTCCTGATTAGATATTGTGAATAAATAAATAAATAGATAAAATCAATGACTTTACCAAGTGTGACTTAGCATATTGTATTACAAAGTGTGTCAGTGATTTCAATGTGTTTCTTTCAGACCGAACCTTTTTGGTTTTCTCCATGATACACCCCCATCTAAGTAAGGTGTCACGAAACCGATAACCTATTTCGCATGGTTGCTTTTCTCATGTTTACATTTTGTTCTCTCGCTCTTGGTTTTTTGGTGATAATTCTCTTCGTCGCAAAGGTCAAGGTGACAACACCTTTTGGTTATTTTCCCCCATCTTCTTCTTTGTTTCTACCTAGTTTAGTCTTGAATTATGTATCTTTCTTTTCTCACCCACAGACTGTTTGCGTCAAGAATGTATTACCATGCCATGTTGACAAGAAAGTATTGTTTCATGTCAGCTTTATAACTGAATCATGGGCGTTATTCTTTCAGCATATAACTTATTATACCAAGTGCATTTCTTTTCTGTGAATGCATGACAACTCTTCTTTGTACTAAAGAGTAAATTGTATAGACATTAAAGGGCACACTCTATATACGGGAGTCGAATCCACCTTTTTTAGAAGTCATATTGGAAATTCCAAGCTCAAAAATAGTGGGCCATCCGCTATAATGTGGGGGTGGATTCAAACGAAGTGATCCCCAGTATGACTTGTAAAAGAGTTGATTTCAATACCGGTACATGGACTATCATGATACTTTTCCATGTATTTTAAAAAGTTATATTCAGTGAATTGAAATCGCAGTGGTATACAGTGGTTGTATGCAACAAAGTGACATTATTTTATTACATGTCAATCAAATGAAGTCTTTTCAGATTAATTGTATAAATTCTAAAAATACACTGATTATAACCATGCTCATCTTGTGCAGCCTCTTTCTTTTTGCTTTGTAATAATGTAGAATAAAAGCGGCTATATATCGACAAGAGAGTGGTGGACAAATTAATGCGCCCTGTGATCATGATCCCTGAAAAACTTACCCCAAAATAAAATAAAATAACCTATAGTTCATTACTGTTGTTACCCCCCCCCCCCCCCCCCCGTCCCTAATCATCCAAGGACAATAACCCCAAGTCACCTACCCCTTACGAGACAAAATTATTGACACCCTATATCATAGTTTCTATTTAGGAAATTATGGGTAAAGCTTGGGTATATAAGTGCTCTGATTGTTGATTAAACAGAATTGGGCATTTTGTTGATGTTCTGATCCAAAGTCATCTATTAGACATAAATATTCCCTCAAGGAAGGATACATCATATACATGCCTTCAACCAACAACGTTGCTTCGGTGGGCAGAAAGGGAACATGCCCCCCCCCCCCCCAACACACACACACACACACACACACACACACACATACACAACATAATGTTGAAGAAAGAAAAGAGAGGGAGAGAAAGAAAGAAAGAAGTGAGAGGAAGAAAAAGCAAATGTACGTCATACGGCCCCTCCCAAACTCGGATTAAGGCAAAAATGACTCATATTTGTACACTGTAAAAACTAAAGTGCTACTTTTAGGGGCATGTATAGTGACTGCACCTGAAGTGCTGTTTTAGCACTTGTAGTGTGCTAATTTACCAGCAAAAAAAAAATGTGACCGTTGCGAGCCTCGAACCAGGTTCCGCTGATTGCGAGGCGCTGAACGTTACCGATAGACTAACGAATGCTTCTTGCAATCCAGTGTAATCATGGGAGTCAAGTAGATAACAAGAAATATGTGGAGTCGTAAATTCACTATGTAACAATATGATCTACTCTAAATCGTACGATGTGAGTTAGTCTAGCGGTAATGCCAGCAATTCTCGATCAGCGGACCCTGGTTCGAGGCTTGCCAAAATCACGATTTTTTTTAAAAATGAGTTTAAGGAGCCGGTCCAGCTCCCGTGAAAGTGCTGAAATAGCACGCTGTGTGCATTACAATAGCACTCTGAGTGCAGTCCCTATGCATGCCCTCAAAAGTGCTATACAGCACTTCAGTTTTTACAGTGTACTCTTCTACATTAATGAGTGGACTTTATTATGGCCCGAATGGGTTCATGGTCTATGCCCATAAGCGTAGTTTAGTCCTCGGCGGAGGTTTAAACCATGGTTTAAAACTTTAAACCATGGCTTAAGACTATGGTTTGAGATTAACCACTTGAATTAATTCTGGCCTTTTGTACGTATTCTACAATATGGATGTGAGGAAAATGAAAATAATGTCGATTTCTCTGCGTTTAGAAGTTTTATACATGTATTAGGGGCACAAGTTAAATGACCTCTATTAATTATGAAAACGTCACTTTGTCTTTCCGAAAGACAATTTGTGCGGATTATGCGTAAGTCCACGGTTTACAGGTTTATGAGATATGAGAAGTTGTTACTCTGCGTCTGTATGCTTTGTCCATTTTTTAATCACCAATACGACTCTTTTAGAAGCTAATTATTAACGGCAGAATGCATCAAAAACGGTCATTTATGGGAAAGTTTTGCGTTTCCGTGGCAGATAGATACGAATTAAAGAAGAAATGCATGGGAATGACAGCATGTGAGGGCTGAAAGATGACTCGACAAATGCACCATTATAGTCAACAATGTCATTGTAAATTACCGTTTCACTTCGGTTGCTTTTAACTCTCACAACAGATATATTTATGACGAATTTCCTGAGTGAAAATTCACAAAATATATTTATGATGGGGAGCCACATGTCTGCACACCTAATATTTGACCTGAAAATGAACATGAATTTCCAGTATTCCTCTAATGCTTAATTTCATATTATTCCTCATATTCTAAAGATTAAGTTTGTAAAAAAATCTAATAAAAATTAAAGCAAGAACAATGCCATTTTCGCAGGAAACGACGGACGTGTCATTTGAACGTTCAAAAAACAATGAATTCCATGTCTGCGCACTCATTCATTTTACACGCAGTTCGGGAGTTTTGACGTGAAAGACAACAGTTTGAGGCTTGTGAATAAAATATCTGAAATAAGACCCTTTTTCATCACTTTGACTCGTTTTTTGCATGAATACCGATTGCTATAATAAAGCTGAAAAGTTTGTGTTCGTCGCGTGTTTTGTTTTATCAGAATCGCAGTTATGGGCACTCTAGCCATACCATTAAGTAAATCGTGACAGGACAAATGGACCATTTTTAATAGTCAATAAATTATAGGTTAAAAGTAAGCTAAGTAACATTAAATGTCCTTTTTACTTAGCTTACTTTTAACATATCACAGAAGCCAAATCTGCTTGGTGAATACAGATTCACAAAGTACATGTATACGGGTTTTGTGAAGAAAATATTTCTTTAAGCAATCTGAAAAGAAGGAGTTGATGAATGATTATGTCCTTTAATTGAGAATAATCAACTTAATAACTTTTTTTAAATCTAACGTAAATCGTGGAAACCCAATATATTACATACTGAAAGCGTTTTAAAGTGTAAGCTCGAGGTATGATTTGTGAAACTGACTTTTTTTGTGACAACTGTCATTCTAAATTTTTGATAACAAGTTTTATGAAACAGGGCCCAGAGGGGTGTTTCATAAAGCTGTTCGTAAAGTTCCGCATGACTTCATGAATGACTTAAATATGACAAGTCAAATGGGATGTTCAATCCTTTTTAACTGCATCAAATAAAGTTGAACTGTGCAGATGTAGATTAACATTCTTATTATAACAAACATTTTTAATGCAAAGTATATTTTTTGCTATAATTTGAATGCGGCTTTTGGAAATACAGTCACACTTTGTTAAAACATCAGGAAAAACATTGGGCATCCTATCTGGCACTTCATATTCAAGTCGTTCGTAACAGTTACGAATGACTTTACGAACGACTGGAACATGTTCTTGGTTGCTATACTAATCAGATTCTCAATCATTTAGCACAAGAACATATCACCAGTCGGGCGTAAAGTCATTCGTAACTTTACGAACAGCTTTATGAAACACCCCACAGGTCTGATTGTCAATAAGCATCTAATCATGAATAATGCTGTAAACCGTGAAATGTTTCGTGATATTGATAGATAAACAGTACTCCATGAAAATATTCTTAGATTGATCTTATTTTTAGCTTCTAATAACCATAACTATGCACTGGCATCATAGGGTGGGGGCATCGGTTTTTCTTCAATCCGTGGATGAAAAGCAAATCATCAAGTTCATTCATTTGAGAAAAGGAGATATGCATGGTACAGCGTCCTTTTTTTTAGCGTCGTTCCCTTTCCCCTCAGCATTCCCCCTTTTTTCTCACATTTTCGTTCGTATGTTGTTGTTAACTGGCCATCTGATGAGGGGCACGTGCCTCCTGTAGCTTTGATTTGCTTTGATTTGTTTTTATTGTTTCACATTCCGCAAAATAACAGTTTTCATATAAAAATCCAACAAGATAAAAGCATAATGACAAAAAAAATAATGATTTGCATATACAGGTAATCAAGGTACGTGAATATAGTCACTCGAGCGAAGCAATATAAAAAACGAGAAAATATCTTACATAAATGTATATGGTTGCAAAAGGAAATCTTTAAGTCTGCGCTTCAAATGAATACAACGAGGGAGATTGGATTATGTTAGTGTCTAGACTGTTTCAAAACGAGGGTCCTGTATAGGTTATTGTCTTAAGGGCAAGAACAGTACGCACGGGGAAAATATGAAAATTATTTAATTGCCTGGTGGGATAGGAATGAATTTCATTATTTTTTACAAACATATTGGTAAAAACACTCGGTAATTCGTCTTGATTAAGTTGATACATAAATATCCCGACAAAATAATGGTATAAGTCTGTTACTCTCAATAACTTGTTTGAATGAAATATTGGATTTGTATGTGCCAGAAAATCAGCAGAAGAAACTGTCCTTACAACTCTTTTCTGTATTTTGAGTATGGATTCAAGTTTTGCCTTGGAAGAATTTCCCCAGGCTAATATTCCATTACTTAAATATGCTAATAATAAAGTAGAATATAATAATTTCAAAATATGATGAGGGAATATGATGTTTAAGTTTATTAATAACTCCAAGATTTCTTAAAAGCAATTTACATAAGTGGTCTATGTGGACTATCCAGGATAATTTAGAATCAATGTAGCTACGGTCACAAAGGTTCGTACGAACGATGCGTCCGTACGAATCTCACTGTTCGTACGAATTCCGAGGTTCGTAGATATTCGTAGATGGGGCATAGATTCTTACGGCCTTCTTACGAAGTTCGTACGAACGCCGTTTGATTCGCAAGAACAACTTAAGACCTTTCTGAGAAACGAAGTGATTTTCGGTTATATAATGGTCCTAGAGATAATACGTTTTTCGTAAGAATGCCATGAGTTATTCTTTCGTCAATCTTACGATTTTTGTTGTCGCAAGATGGTTGTATGTGCAACTCACGGCACTCTCAAGTCATTCGTAAGAAGACCTTAAGAACTTTTGTATATTTTGTCAAGGAGACTACAACTGCAGCTGTAGCTACATCTGCAAGTAGAGGCTTTTGGCTTTATACCCCCTGAAACTCAACAATTGCACAATTTGTGTACCTACGCCTTACGAGCACCTTACGTACACCTTACAAACGCCAAGAGTCGTTCGTAAGAGCGCCGCACGAATCTCCGTTCGTAAGGCGTTCTTACAATCATCGTAAGAATTTAAGGTTTCTAGAATTGTCCCTCGACCCCACAATATCTTGCGTGGTTCTTACGATGTTCTTACGACGTTCACACGGCCACCTTACGAAGAGGGTGTTTCGTACGACGTTGAAAAAAATCTTGGACAAGAGAATCGACCAGGCTGCAAACTTACGAACGGTCTACGAACGGTCTACGAACGCTGGTTTCGTACAGCCTTCTTGAGAAGATCTTACGAAATGGTATAAAAATCGTTCGTAGGGCGTTCGTAGCAGTTCTTAATGGTATTTGTGACCAAGAAATATTGTCGAGTCTATTTGTTGTAACTCACTACCATTCATTAAAACATGACCTGGAAAAGTATGCAACGAATTACTAAAAATCATGAAGTTTGTTTTCTTAAAATTAAGGGATAACTTATTCATATAGTAACGAAGAAGCTTATTCATATAGTAAGAAAGTTTGTATAAAAGTATTTCGTGGTTAGTCGTGTCAAAGTCCTTGGAGAAGTCCAGAAAGATACCAGCAACGTGAGACTTCCTGTCAATCGCCTTTGTAACTTTATCAATTAATAACATTATGGCATGCACAGTTGAATGTTTTTGACGAAAACCGAACTGAGAGTTGATAAAAATATTACAACTGGTAAGGAATTTTATGGTGCGAGAAAAACTGTTTTTTTCAAGAATTTTGGAGAATGTAGTCAACAGGGATATTGGACGATAATTACCCAATTCATCCTCTGAATCTGTTTTATACACTCTAAAAACTTAAGTGCTGTTTTCAGCACCAGGACGGCTGAATTTGGCACTTTTTGAGGGCATGCATAGGGACTGCACTCAGAGTGCTATTGGAATGCACACAGCGCGTCATTTCAGCACTTTCACGGGAGCTGGACCGGCTCCTTAAACTGCTAAACATTCATTTAAAAATCGTGATTTTGGCGAGCCTCGAACCAGGGTCCGCTGATTGAGAATTGCTGGCATTACCGCTAGAGTAACTCACACTATGAACACGATGACAAAGAGAGCGGACAAAATATACAGCTCCTCATTGTACCCTCCACAATTGCTCTGGTAGACCAGGCCCGTAACTAGGGGGGTTCAGGGGGTTCGAACGAACCCCCCCCCCCCCCCCCCCCCCCCGCTGGCGAGCAGAGGTCCGCTTTAAAAATATTTTTTTAAAAGAAGCGAGGGGAGAGACGATGGAAAGGGAAAAATAAAGTGATAAAATATCGGTCTTTCCTTCTATTTAATACATTTTATTTTGATTTTGTCCCGTAACTTCCTAATCTGGCAAATCTATAATTAATCAATGTCGTCTTTCACCATTCATTTTCGAATTTTGTACATTATGCCATGTTACAATCGATTTTCTTTCAAAGCGTCATTCAAAGAATTATTCAAATTTCGTTTGTAGTATCTCCCCCAAACTGGCGAACAGAAATCTACTTCAACAACAACAACAACAAAAGAATCATTCAAAGTCATTAGGCGAAAAAAATTATCCAAAGTGACATCAGAATAGTGATTTTTAGGTTAAATTATTAAAAACATTTCCATACCAACTGGCTTCGATAGGGGAGAGGCGCACAAGGGGTCACGTAAAAGGGGAGAGAGGAAGGAAAGTGGAAAATAATGTGAGATAATAACGTTTCCAGCCGGGTTTCCTTCAATTTGAACACTTGCTATTGTCCTGCATCTTAATAATAAGGCCTAGACAATATACGTCTTTGGTCATTCATTTTCGGAATTTATTGTTCATTTTGCTATCGATTTTATCAAAGACTGAAAGAGTATAAAGAGTTATTCAAATCGTCACCCGCTCGTTGTAAGGTCTTGTCTATGTGACGAATTTGAATGACAATGTCTTGAAATCGACTTCCCAAAGATGTATTTGATGATAAAATTTTGCAGCGGATTGCCAGGTCGGACGAATTCGAATAAAATCTGACGAAAATGAATGAGATATGGAAAAGAGAGAGGGGTATTTAATGTGTCTGTTCACTTTAAAATGAAAAATTTTCCCGCTCTCAAATTGCATGGAGTACTCCTGGCGGACCCGGTCTAGTCATTCAGGCCCTTAAATTATGGCCCTCTAATACAGCCTGTTCAACCGGAGTGCCATGAGAGTATTTTATAAAACATCGACTTCTTGGAAACTATAATCAGAAATAACAAGATGCCCCAATATAACACTTGGGGTGTTTTGGAAACATTTGGGAGATAGTAAAGTGCGTTTTCGTCGCTCGCTTCGCTCATTCACAAAACTCTGAAACAGCGAGAATATTTCCATAGTATATATATGTGTCCATGAATATTCAATGTTATGACAATTTTCGGGCACGTCACTGCCTTATCGCCACCGCACCCTGAAATTAGGGTTACCTTACTTTCTATATTGAAATGAGCAACAAATTAAAGTGCATTTTTCTTCGCTCGCTCGCAAATCTTAGAAATGAGATAGTTTCAGGCAGCGAGGTCCATGAATATTTCCATAGGATGTTATTGCAATATTCAGGCACGTCGCTGCCCTAAGGCCACGACACCCGAATACTTGTTAGGTCCACTTTCTTTATTGAAATGCGCAACAGCAAAGTAAAGTGCATTTTTCCTCGCTCGCTTCGCTCGCTCGCAAACCTTATAAACGAGATGTTTCATGCAGCGAGGTCCATAAATATTCAATGTTATGACAATTTTCGGCACGTCACTGCCATATCGCCATGGCGCCCAGATATTAGGGTTGATTTTCTATAAAAGAACAACAGCAAAGTGCCCCCCGCCCCCGTTCGCTTCACTTCCTAAAACTTTATGATTCCTGCATGTGGCAGCTAGATATAGCTTTACATTTCATCTATTGGTGACTAATGAAATAAAATTTTGCCATTTAAAAGTACATTTTTATTTTTCTCTCGCTCGCTTTGCTCGCTCGCAGTATTTGGAATCCAACACAGTGGTAGTATATGTTCGGGCTTCACATTTGACCCACCCCTGTCAAATTCTGACTACGCTCATGCCCATATCCTTGTAGGGGCACACCCCCTGACCCGACACCCCTACTCGGTCGCTTCGCTCCCTCAGAAAGGTCCACTTTTTCCAATGTTGAACCCCCCCACAAAGTTTCTAGTTACGGGCCTGGTAGACAAAAGAACATCCCTTCATTACTATTATGTGAAATAAGCAGAACAGGTGAATATGCATGTGACACCCGTTCTACATATTTTTACATAATAGCAATGAAGGGATGTTCTTTTGTCTACCAGGGCAATTGTGGAAGGTATAATGAGGAGCTGTATATTTTGTCCGCTCCTTTGTTCGCCATGTTCATAGTGTCACATCGTATGATTTAGAGCAGATCATATTGTTACATAGTGAATTTACAACACCACATAGTTCATGTTATCTACTTGACTCCCATGACTAAACTGGACTGCAAGAAGCATTCGTTAGTCTATCGGTAACGTCAGCGCCTCTCAATCAGCGGAACCTGGTTCGAGGCTCGCCACGGTCACACTTTTGTGAAAAAGTAGCACTTCAGTTTTTACAGTGTAGGTGGGTATTACTTTAACAACCTTCATTTTATCAGGGACAACACTATCCTGCAAGGACAAATTATAGATATGTGTCAATTATAGATATGGGTAAGACAATTTCATTTTTTAGAAGATCATAAGAAATACCATCATAGCCCGAACTTTTTCGCCGGTAGGTTTTTAACTATGTCTATGATTTCAGGTTCGATGACTGGTGAAAAAAAGATGGATTGGGGATTATGGTTTGTTAAAAAAGAGTGAAAAGGTTTATTTGTAGTAGGAATATCATTAGCCAAATTTGGGCCAATGTTTACAAAAACAGCGTTAAATGCTTCAGCAATATCTGGGGGATCTGTTATTTCTTTAGCCTCGTGGACAGTTCTATTAATATCTTTTTTCGTTCTGTCCTTTTTAAAAACATGATTAATTACTTTCCAAGTCGACTTTGTATCTTTTCTGTGAGCTTGGAACAAGGACAAACAATAATTCCTTTTTGCTTGCCTTAGCACAGATGTTGGAGCATTTCTATAAGTCGAATAATTAGATTTTGCATCATCTGTATACCTGTAGATTTATATTTATAATAAAGTTTGTTTTTCTTATTTATTGATCTGAGTAATGACTTTGTGATCCAAGGAGACCGAGGTATACTTTTTCCATAATTTTTGCTGGATGATGTTCTTAATGGAAAATGATGGTCATATAAAGGTAGAATTATATTAAGAAAATCATTATAAGCTTGATTTGCATTGCATGCATCGAAGACTGCAGACCAGTCAACAAGAGATAAACTTTCTTTAAAAAGTTCAATGTTATGTTCAGACATTATTCGTGATTTACATCTGTCCGGTTTAAAGGATTTATAAGCGTTAAGTATGTGGGCGGTAGAAACAAAAACAGGAAAATGGTCTGTTAAATCAGACATAATCATACCTAGGTCGAAATGACTGTGAATGTTTGTAAAAACATTATCAATAAGCGTAGTCGTCACACCAGAAATTCGAGTGGGCTTTGTAATACAAGGAATAAACTAATTAGAGATCATTGTACATGTATCTAGAAAATCCTGGCAATGTGGCTTTTCATAATAATGATAATAATAATATTGGATATTTATATAGCGCTCATATCCACCATGAATGGTGCTCAAGGCGCTCCAATATTACCCCGGCTCTAGCTAGGCTAACGATTTCGGTGCTCACAGCATTCAAGGAATTAATTCCTGCCGGTATACCATTTAACACCTGGGTGGAGAGTGGCAAATGTAGATTAATGTCTTGCCAAAGAACAGTAGTGCCACGCCGGGGTTCGAACCCACGACCTTCCCATCTCCAGTCAAGTGTTTAAAACCACTCGACTACGACACCTCTGACACAATAATGAAGCAAATCTATATTAAAGTCACCCATTATAAAACAATATTTTTTTCTAAAGCAAGATAATTTTTTTTAAATGTCAGTAAAGTCCGTTAGATTGCCGTTTGGTGGCTTATAAATTTCACCACCAAGTATGTTTTTTCCAGTTGGGAATTCAGTTGGGATAGATACGTCACTGTTCCGACGTCCCAAGACTATACGTATATACATGCATTATCTCCATCCATCTTCTTCCAAATCAATGATATAACATCAGAACAGGATGTTCCGTATGCATGACAGCGGAAGTGAGGTGTTATTTTGTAAACACATATCGCCGTACATACATATACGAGGTTGAGCCCCTGAGGTGAGTGACATTTCGATTTATTCTAGAGGGACGGTGAAGTCGATGGCAGCATACTAACCCGTCATTCATAATATGCACTTCAACCTGAAGAATTCCCGTAATCCAGAGAAGAGTGCATGCGTGCGTGAAACGTTCAACCTTGATTTTACCTCCAACTCCTGTCGCACTGAACTTCTTGCCTCGTCCCGGTCACGGTTATATGACACGTGCTCCGGTATAACACAATACCAGTCAATACAGTTCACTAACCGAATTCTTAACTTCGATCCAGGACTAAACACCATACCTCAACCCTAACCCTAACCATAACCATAACCCTAACCATGAAGCTACAACACTAACCCTCACCCTATTATAATAAAATAATAAATAAATAAAGCCCGGAACGATATTGTCGCAACATAGATGACGCAGAAAACGGCCTAAAGACAAAAATCGACAAAATAAAAACAAGTTTATGTTTCACTCCCCCATGACGCCTAAAAGATTGATATAAATGACGAATAGGGGGGGGGGGGGGGGGGAAGAAAGAGAGAGAGAGGTGAAAATGATTACGTGAACACAACAAAGACCCCTATAAGGTAATCTCGTTGTTACAAGATACAGAAGCTCACTACGTCACTTTATTTTGCTGCGGTGGTTTGTTTTTTAAACCCGGCTCACACGATTTTCATTTGCGTCAATACCTGCGTCTATACCTGCGCCAATCGAGCCTATAGAGGTAGTTAATGCATACACCAGTTATTACTGTGCACTGTTTATCTTGCAATCACTTTTTTAAACGATTTCACTCCCCCATGACGCCTAAAAGACCATGATCCAAGTCAGTGTTGTGGGCTAAACTCCTCCCCCCCCCCCCCCCCCACTGAGCGAAAAAACAAATTGTCGACATACCCCCCTCCCCCCACTGAGCGAATTTTCTAGAGCTGGCGAGACCAAAAAAATTTTGGTGTACCCCCCCCCCCCCTTATACAAAATCCTTGATCCTCCCCAGCCTGTAAATTTATTGTACAGGGGCAATGAAGGAGCTACTATTACTTGAACCCAATTAATTCCCTTACCACCGAGGTGAGTGTGTGCGTGCGTGTTACTTTGAACCTTGAATTTGCTGACCTGTTTTACGTCACTGATGATCAGTCCAGGGGCGAATCTAGGAATTTTTTTTAAGGAGGGCACAATGCGGAAAATGTTCTGACAAACGAAAGAAAAAAAGCGGGGGTTATCACATTTTTTAGATATATGCCTTTTCGGTTAAAAATTTGAAAAGGGAGTCACTTTGGGGGAGAGGTGTAGAGCTATACCCTTCACAGTTCTTGGCTTTAAAAATTCACCCTCGCATTCTGATAATCCTGAATACGCCCTTATTATTTAGTGTTTTTGCCAAACGTTCATATAAAATTCGAGGTGAGAAGCTTATCCATTTCTATACTACGTTTATTTTGAAGAGGAAATTATTTTATTTCACCCCCCCCCCCTTTGTCTTAGTTATGATTATATTTACTTTCGAGTTAAAAATGAACACATTTATCAGACAAGCCTATAACCAAGGAGCTTTTTGCTTTTATCTTAGGCTCCTTCATATCCTCATTTCCAATTTTGTTCGTCATTATTTACAAGTAACGACAAGTAATCTAAAGTGGTATAAAATATCTTTTTATGTACTTATGTTTATTGAAAACACTCTGTATTATTCTTATCATTACTATTTCTTGTAAAAAAAAACTGACAATATGTATTAAAGAATGAAATGAGAAATGTGAATATGAAATAAAAGCGAACCTGAACCTAAATCTGATTTGGAAACTGAGACAAAGATATTCCAGAACAAGCAATTGAGTTTGTTCACTGTGGCATTTTGAGACTAGACAATACGACTGTGGAGATGAATAACGAAGTTAGTAGCCACATGAGAAATAGATATAAGACTGGTAATCTCATTTATATTTCTAAACCTTTTACATCAGGGAGAAGAGCTAAACCATCCAAGGCAATAGTGATCAAGGTATTTCAGCCAGGAATCATTGTTGCGGGCCAGAATGTGCATCTAGACAGGTTCGGGTGGAGTATAGGGCCTCGAACGTTCACTATTTTGATAATTTTATGATTTTTATTTCGATATCATGATAATTGAACTATGGTGCAGTGTCAAAAATTTGGGAGCCACATTTTATTTTAAATCAGTCTTTGGACAGGTTAATAGTGCATGTTCAATCTATTGTATGTGTGTTTTTTATTTGGGGATATTTTAGATCAATTCATTACATAAGAACGGCGTTCAAATGTTTTCTCTATTACGGGCTATACCCAATAGGTGATATGTAAACCCTGTACTCCCGCATCTCTTCACTTTAATTTTTTTTTTACCCTGCGACAGGCCAGTTTATTTCGAATAATTCTCTGAACAACATTATTGAATATAAATTAATAATGTATATTACAACAAAATAATTTATACATAATGAATGATATCAACAGGTTTTATTTTATAAGCATTCTCTGAACAGTATAGTTGAACATTTTATAAAATAGTGAAATGTACATTATAATGATTATGCTCTGAACACAGAATATACTTAATGAATAATACCAGTAAATATCATCATAATGAACTTTGACCTCATAACCCTTTTTGGCCGGTCGCATAGCTGCCGAGCAGAAATAATTTTGATAGAAAATGTCCATAATTAATGAGATCTTATCAGGATTGGATGACTACATTACCCTGCGATTTCCTCACTTAACTGAAAGGTCGATTATTATTTGTTTTTTCTTGACTCGAAATTTGTCAGAGGCATTCTGCTCCCTTGCCTTATTCAAATACGTTAGTGGTATAGTGATAACCATCTCCGGAAGTTTAACAAAGCAAGCACACTGAATTATTCCAAGTAAATCAGTGTGACTTTCTCAATATTGGATTCTCCCATTGGGTTTTCACGGGGCACACGAACGATGCGAATGGCGAAGAACAAAATTCGTGTTTTAGGCTCCAAATGTTCGTCAAATATGCGCAGGGGTTCGGGAGCGTCGTCATATGTTTGCGGGAGTAGTTTTTAGTTCGGAGGGAATTTCAAAAAAGCTTGAAATTTCTTGGGAACGTTCCAGCATTCCGGGTCGTGATTTGTTCGTGATTTGCTCTCGAAAATGTCTAAAAAGCTTCGTCATATGTGCACGACCTACTCACGGCCTGCGTGAATTTCGCAAAATCTTCGTCAAACCCCAAACAGATTCCGACAGGTTGGAAAATGTCTAGTGCATGTCCCGCGAAAGCAGCGAAGTTCATCCGATCGTTTCTCGAAATATTCTCGAACTGTTCGCGTACTTCTTGAGAACAGGTGACTTCGCCAAAGAAGCTAACGCGAGACTTTCACGTCGAGGCCCTCTGTTAATTCGCCTACCGTTTGCGACGAACAATGTGAGAATGTCAAGAAGTATTCCCGAAAAATTCGCGAGCTATACACAAGAACCAAAACCGGCGCTTTCACTAACGTTTTGGGAAGGTTTTGCTCACGGGACATTCTCACGGAGTTCGTGCGAAGTTCTCTCACGAACGTTTGTCACACGTTTGCAGCATTGTATTGTATTGTATTGTCGGTCCCCAGACATAAATAATCATATCTGATTGATACACGTCTGTAAAACCCAATTACACACAAACTGTCTGACTTCTTTCTGCGACTAGACAGCGAACTATTCACGAAGAGACCGATCAACTCAAGACAGCTGTCAACTCAGTTTCGCATTTCAGTCTCGTGTTCTTTGTCTATGTGGACTGGCCATAGGTCTGCAACACTACACACGACATTCGCACATACGTTGTGAGAACTACGTGCAAACTGCGCAAGAATTGTTTACGGCTCCATTTCGCGACACATTCGGAGAAAAACTTCTCCGAATTTTGGATTTTGCCATTTTTTCGACCTTCGCATCCATCGTTCCCGTGCCCCGTGAAAACTCACCTTAACTGTTTGATCTATAAGGAAAGGTTAACGAAAACTGTTATACTATGTCTTATTACATAGATCTATAATACATTTTCAAGTCGAAATAGGGTGCTCGTATAATATTTCTCCTCATTCAGAGTGATTTTAAAATATACTTTTCTTAGCACAGCATTTAGAATTATTCTCTTCAATCTATAAAATTCGCGAACGATCATTGTTTCCCTTTTAAGATAGAAGATGTCAGGGCAATATTATGATCGATAAGTACTTGTCAAAATCGAATAAAGTCAGGAGACACTTTATTTGGTTTCTTCGGTTTCAGCATTTTGCTCCTATGAAAATATTTCTATTCGATATTGATATCCTATATAAAACAGACAATACAAGTCAGGAAGGCCGTTTTACTTTTTGCTCTTTCTACATTTCATATTTAAAGTGAAATCTGTCCTATAAAGCATGGCTATACTCCTCGACCTTTACGGTAAATCTCTAAATGCCCTTTCATTCGCATGATCAGTTCACGTGATGACGTTGCCATGACAACTAGTATCTTTGATCTAATAATAAATATCCCTCACTCCTTGATCGGATTGACTGACGTATGATATGAAGATGCATCATCTTAGACTTGGTGTAGATATTGGGGGCATGGGACACTGGCCCCTCTCCCCGATCGAAAGGCGAAAAATTCGAGAGAGAGAGAGAGAGAGAGAGAGGAGGGAAATTCATCATGAAGAGAGGTGATACAACTCCCTCTCACGTCACCCCCTCACTCTATAGCCTTGTTCTCTTGTATGTCATCAAACTAAAAGCCTATTCCGGTGCCCCAACCTGAGTCTTAATCATCCGGTGCCCTTCCCCTAAATGACTGGAACCACGCTTACGCCATTGGACTTCCCCATAATGAAGGGGCGTCCTATCCTATCTACCGCCCTCAAGAGAGCTCTAGAGAAGGAAGGGACAAAGGTATTCGTGATTATGCTTCGTACAAAATTAAATCCTCAGTGTTGCAATTTCATCACATCATGCTTACATCACCTCCTTGCTTTTTCTGACACCGAATATTAACTGATATAATTATACCAATATCAAGAAGGACATTGGGCTATGTGGGGTCAATAGATTGCCCTTAGACATGGGCCTTTTTCATGTCTGTAGAAAAATGTTAATGTATTGAATATTAGGTGAGGTCATTAAACTAGTAATAGTAGTAGTAGTAGTAGTAGTAGTAGTAGTAGTAGTAGTAGTAGTAGTAGTAGAAGTAGTAGTAGTAGTAATAGTAGTAGTAGTAGTAGTAGTAGTAGTAGTAGTAGTAGTAGTAGTAGTAGTAGTGTAGTAGTAGTAGTTGCATTAATATTATTATTATTTTATTGCCATAATTATCATTTTTCGATTATTTGTTGTTATTACTGTTATTGTCAAATTTGTCATCATTATCATCATCATCATTGTTGTGGTGTTGTGGTCTATTGTATAAGTTTCCGGATTGTGAACCACAAGGTACGTTTTTTTCTGGGAAAAATCGCACTTGAAAAATGTCATATTTTTTTTTAGTTTGTTTTGTGACATTTTGTTATGTTTGTTTGTTGTTTTTCGTTGTTGCTATTGTTGTTTTGTTTTGTCTTGGTTTTTGCATGTCAGAAAACGGGATCTGCCCGTGTTTCTTTTTCCTTTTATCTTTTTTAGATCGTGTTCGTCGATGACCCAATTTCTAGGATGCCTTTTAAAAAAGTTGGACTTTTATATAGAAAGAAACTCTGCTATATGAACTGTGTTAATGTATTCAAGTCACAACAGCATGTATGGATCGTGAGGTCAATAGTGTAAATAGACATTATAGACGAGAACAGGGGCGTCGCTAGAACATTTTGAATGGGGGAGGGGGTGACACCCAAATTTGCCGACAAAAGTGCTGCACCCTAATCTCTCTACCCCACAAACAATAATGAAAAAAAAATCCCAGATGTAGAGATCTAGATCGTACGGGCCCATCTTTCATCGGGAGGGGGGAGAGGGGGGGGGGCTAAGGCATTTTGCCGAATATTATCCTTTCAATTTCTTAATGAACTTTTCGTAGTCAAAATGTACAGTTACATTATACAGAAGTTGCATTATCTGGGAGCCCATTGCGGAAAGGGGGCGCCTTTTGCCGAATGTGAACTTTTCAGAGTTTTTGAGAACGAGCGAGCAAAAAATTTGACCATTTTTTTCCTTTTATTTCTTTCCTTCCCTTTTATTTTCCTTTACTTCTTTTCTTTCTGTTTTTGTTTTCCTTTGCTTTTCCTTTCTTTTTTTCTTTTCTTTTTTTTCCTCCTTTCTCTTTTCTCCTTTTTCTGTGGTGCATTTGCCGACATCAATTTTGAGTGAGTGTGCGTGTGTGTGTGTGAGTGTGGGGGGGATGACACCCCCCCCCCCCCTCTAGCGACGCCACCGCTGTACGAGAAGTGGAAAGTATAAACAACGCCCATCCACAATCGAATGTTCACGCGCGAATGATGCAGACACGTACGCACCATTATACTTGACTCACAGACTATGCTTGAACAGATAAAAGCAGAAGGAGCGATTAGAAGTGTGAGCCCGCCCCCCCACTCTCTCTCTCCCTCTTTCTTCCTCTCTCTCTCCCTCTCTCTCTCTTTCTCCGTCTCTCTCTCCCTCTCTCTCTCTTTCTCTTTCTCCTCTCTGAGTCTTTTTTCCCCCTCTCTCTCTCTCCCTCTCATTATAAAACAAATTCAATATGGATCAAAACTTATTGTTGATCTCCTAACAGTTACAATGTCATTCATTTCCACACTGGGGGCGGATCCAGAAATTTGTATTAAAAAAAAGAGGCTGGGGCCAATTTCGAAAGACATCTTCGACAAGAAATACAAGGAAAAAGGGGGTTAACCCATTTTCAGAGCTAATTTATTCAAAAATCTCTGACAAGCAAGAAACGAAGGGGAAAAAAATGGTTATAACTTATTCAGATGCCTTCTTCGTTAAAATTTGAAAAAGGGACATTTTTTGGGGGGCTGTGCAAGGTTTCAAACGTGTATGAAATTAGCCAGGCTGAGGACAAAATAACAGAATAACCTTCAAAAAAGCAGTAGACAACTTTTCCGATATCAATGCGACCTTGTCATGTAACATTCCAATCAGTGTAGGTTATTGTATACCTTATGGCCCCTTTTTCATAAAACTTATCAATAACAAGTTGCGACAATTGCTATAAGCTACTGAAATAATTGAATTTAATTGGCTTAGAGCAAATTTGTCAAAGATCTGTACTATTATTGATAAAAACATTTATGAATGAGGGCCCAGGGCCCTACTTCAAGGGAGGAGGGCCATTTATGAATGAGGGCCCTGGGCCCTCATTCATAAATGTTTTTATCAATAATAAAGCCAATTAAATTCAATTATTTCAGTAGCTTATAGCAATAATTGTCGCAACTTGTTATTGATAAGTTTTATGAAAAAGGGCCCATAAGGTATACAATAACCTACCATGTGCACGCAAGGCATCGTTTTCCAGCTTACTTTGTAATACTGTACTTCTTCTTTGCCTAATTTTATCGAGACATTAAATACGTGATAGATTTTTTAACATAATCTAATTATATGATTCGTGTCATTTTACATTATTATTTTTTATTTTATTGTTCATATTTCTTATACTTAAAGTGTAATATATTTTAGTTTTTACACCTTAACTTACAGAACTTTTTTCATTTTGATATGCTTGGCAATATTTTGATAAGCGTTATCTTAATTTCTGTAATTTAATTATTATTTTCTCATAATTTCTATTGCAGGTAATCTGTGTTTTGATATTAATATTTATATTTTATCATTCATTATATTTTATTGATACTAGGCCCCATTGTAAATCAGCGAGCTACTTGAATTGGGCTTTTACTGCATTTCAATAAATCAATCAAATCAAATCAAATCAAATCATTGCATCAGCAACTGGTTCGCTCATTGACGGGCCATAACTTGACTTGTGCCTTCAAGGGATGCAACTGTGGTATGAATCTGTTGATCATACCTAAAATCCATAGAAGTTATTGTGATTACAGTGCTTTTGTAGAAATTTCATTGACCTTTTAACCTTTGACATTTGACCTTGATCAGATTCAACTATTTTTTTAAAACTAGACCAGCGTTTTTAAAAATTGTACCTGTGGTATGAATACCTCGATTCAATAGAAATTTATTGTGATTATAGTATGATTTTTGACGACGACGCCGACGACGCCGACGCCGGAAATAGTGGCGTCTATAGTCTCGCTCCGCTAGGCAGGAGAGACAGAAAGGCAAACATTACATTGAATTACTTGAGTAAGGGGAATTCATGATTAGCCGTCATATGCTCGATTAGCATTGTAACCCATTCGAAATGACACAATATCCATGAAGACAAAATAAAAGGGGATTTTTCATGCATGTAAAAAAGAGATGAAAATGAAGATTTAAAGGTGGTCATTTTACTGGCGTTTATAGGAGGGCGTCAGTGCCTTGTACGGTTTTCGGTCCATCATGAAAGAGTGATGTCGTTTAAAAAAAGTGATTGCAAAATGAACAGAGCGAGCAATACTTGTCATAACTGGCGTATGGCTTCATTGCCTTCACAGGCTCGATTAGTTCAGGTACTGACGCAATTGAAATGACGTCCAGTGCGAGTTGGACTTAAAGAAAATTAGTGCGCTCGCCAGTAATCCCACATAATGATTACACTGTTCATTTTGCATTCACTCCCACATGGCTCCTACATCAATCTGAGCCATCTATACACAGAGTTTGACCAACTCGGCTGCATTAGGTAACAATATGGCGCATGTTGCTTTGTTAGGCAAACATACAACAAACGAATATATATACCAAATTGTGCCCAACTGAAACCGAGTTGGCCAAACTATGTGTATGGGTGGCTCTGACAGACACTGAAGCCCTCCTACGTCAAACAAAATTAATGCAATGACGCCACGTGTGGAACGTGTATATTTCGCGTATTCTCTTGATCAATGACGTGAACGCTCTCCATTGGGTATATTATAAATCTTTAAGATTAGAAGAATGTGATTGGTCATGTCAGGTGCTACAATGTCCACCTGACATGACAAGTCAATTCATCATTTATTTGTCTCATAGATATGAACGTTCATTATACAGGCGATTTGTCGTGGCGGGATTCATATAACAGCATCTTAAAGAATGCGTCCGGCATACTTGGTCAGCATTTGCTGGCCGACCCCTGGACAGAGATGATTTATCAGTGCTCGTCTATAACACTGAATACAGGGGCCGCGGAACGTTTTAGAAAGTGGGGGCTGATCTGATTTTACTCATTAATGACAATTTTCGAACCTTTTCCCCCAGATTTTGTAAATGTTTTTACTCAAAAAAACGGGGGAAGGGGCTGCAGCCCCCAACGCCCCCCCCCCGGTTCTGCCGCCCATGAAATAGCTGATCTTTTTGAAACGACGCTTTAAAATCCTTCAAAGAGGGCTTTTGTCTATTCTACGTCTTTTATTGTAAATCAGGAAAAGTCGCAACACTGAAGAGGGTCTATATTTCAACTAAAACATTATCTCGGTGATTTTGGGGAAACATATAATAGCAAACTTATTTGTAGACAGTTTTTGTTGTTGACGTAAGAGATAATTAAGCGATAATAACATTTCAAATAACATAGGAAACAGACTCATTTTCCTGAAAGGGAGATACCTCAACTTGATGGTCAACATTCGAGTGATAATTGATTCATTGGGGACTGTCACGAAGAAAGATAAGATCGGTCCTTCTCTTTTTCATGCAGACAGTTGGATCAAAACCTAATTGCTTCCGGAGAAAAAGTCTAATGCGATCTAATATATTCTCCATTGTGCACATCCAAACATTCATCCATTTTCCCCCAGCCTGTGCATGTTACGTCATGTGCTTTTCTTCTTATTTGTAATTTAAGTCTGCAGTCATAATTTGATAAACTTTATCTACATCAGTAGTAATTATGATGATGTTGGTGAAAATTTTGTTTATACAGTAATAATATTAAAAATAACAATTATAATGATAATAATGATGATAATAACGATAATAACAATAATAATAATAATAATAATAATAATAATGATAATAATAATAGTAATAGTAGTATAGTAGTACTAATAATAATAATAATAATAAAAATAATAATAACAATAACAATAACAATAACAATAACAATAATAATACCAAGAAGAAGATCGACAACAAGAACAAGAACAACAATAACAATAACAAAACGTTAAGACGTCTCTTTCCTTTAAAGACGGAGCTTCTCAAAAATCAAGACCTCAGGATAGAGACAGAAAGGATGAGAAAGCTAAGATTACCCCAATGATTATTGGGCTCAAAGGAATTATCACGAAGGGAATGGAAGCCTTCATTACTTTTATTTCTTCAAATCTTCGCGTCTGCGATCTTCAGAAAGCAGCGTCCTCGGCTCAATCAGGCTGATAATAAAAACACTTGAATGTTAGATAACACTTGGCTCTTTGTGTTAAAACAGTCCTGATCCCGTTGACTAATTGTAATAAAATTTAATGATAATAATAATGATAAATAATTATATTGATTAATATAGCGCTTAAGACAAAATAACATTTCTAAGTGCTTTACATAATTACATTACTATCTTGATTTTGCCAGTCATAGGAATTATTCACCCACACAATTTATGCACCTAGTCTCCTCTCCATGGGAAGTTTTTCAGATTTGGCGTATGTTATTTTGACTGTTTAACTCGGAGACTACTGAATTCTCAAATTGCCATAGGTTTTATACAGGGAACATCCGGATGCCGTATAGTCAGTGGCTTAACGTACTTAATGCGTTCAAAAGTGGGTAGGTTTTGAAGTGGACCACGCGGTTAGCCAGTTTTTGTTGTTGACTTGAGAGATAATTAAGGGATAATAACATTTCAAATAACATAGAAAACAGACTCATTTTCCTGAAAGGGAGAGATCTCAACTTGAGAATGTATCATTTTTCCACGCATGATGGACAACATTCGAGTGATACTTGATTCATTGGGGACTGTCGCGAAGAAAGATAAGATCGGTCCTTTTCTTTTTCATGCAGACAGTTGGATCAAAACCTAATTGCTTCCGGAGAAAATGTCTAATGCGATCTAATCTATTCTTCATTGTGCACATCAAAACATTCATCCATTTCCCCCAGCCTGTGCATGTTACGTCATGTGCTTTTCTTTTTATTTGTAATTTATAGGTCTGCAGTCATAATTTCATAAACTTTATACATTAGTAGTAATTATGATGATCTTGATGAAATTTTGATTACAGTATTAAAAGACGGAGCTTCTCAAAAATCAAGACCTCAGGATAGAGACAGAAAGGATGCGAAAGCTAAGATTACCCCAATGATTATTGGGCTCAAAGGAATTATCTCGAAGGGAATGGAAGCCTTCATTACTTTTATTTCTTCAAATCTTCGCGTCTGCCATCTTCAGAAAGCAGCGTCCTCGGCTCAATCAGGCTCGATTTCATATTTTTGTCAGTCAAATTAATTTAGTTATGAACACTGAAATTCATTTATGGACAAGATTATTTCAATTAATATCATTCCATTTTTCTTTATCCGCATTCGATTTATTTTCAGGGCATTCAAATTAGCGATCGTTCTTACGAATTCGTTTTAGTACTATACGGTTTCAAATTTCGTGCATTACATTTCAATGTTCATGCATTCAAATTAAGAAAGTACCCCAGAGGGGCATGTTTGGGCATTCACTTTCATTTTTTCAGTTTGTTAAAGTGTTCGCCCCCCCCCCCCCCCCCGCCGCCGCCCCGCCGCCGCCCCGCCCCCGCCCCGCCCCCATCCTTTGGGAAAAGCTTGGATTGAGGCAGATTGAACCCGATTCGTGATTGATTACTGATGAATATCCTGGACAGTTGCTGTCTCAAGTTCACTTTATATAGAGTTAGATTGCTCTTCATCTTGCAAAACTCCATCTTGAGACGTGATCGTCATGGAGAAGGGTTTTTAACATCTATCTCCAGGAATGTTCTACTTAAATGTATCATTCTTTCTTTCTTAAAGGTACGGTTGAGTTCTGGTCAGGCGATTATCATGGGCGAAAATCGCTCTTATTTCAGACGGGGGGGGGGGGGGGGGGGGGGCACATTATTGTTTTCCAAAACAGACAGCAGGAAAGAAAAAAAGGGGGAGGGTCATCGCATTTTTTTTGAGGGGGGGGGGGGGTGTTGATTGTTTTATTCCAAAATTATCTGAGAAGTATATTTTTATAAAAGGTCATCTCACTTCAGGGTGCCTTTTTTAGCTCAAATTCTGTGACACGTCCCCCCCCCCCCCCCCCCCCCTCCGGATTTTCACCCATAGGCTATAGCGAACGCATTATGATAGAAACTATCTAGAAGATACTGCGAAAGGTTGATTATGTACAGTATAGATGGTTAGAATCATAATTATAATACATAATAAAGTGAACCCAATCTTTCTGAAAATCTACATACTGCATGGGAATACCCCCATATTCTCTTATCATGCTTATAGATGGCGTTATATCGAACAAGTGTACCAATATTACTACAAAATATTTTGCTCTGTATGTTAGGGTTTTCATATCGCTATACTATACTCAAAGTATGCCCCTCAAATGTTAATTCGAAAAAGAGTAACATGTATTAGTTTAAATACATTCTAAGCAAACATTACGGCGGCTTGTGACTAGACTAGTCGACGCACCCGACAAGGATCCGCGCTAAACCGAAGTCACGGTTGGATTCCGCGCGATGGGTTTTATGTTTTCCTTTATTTTCGTCATACACCTTAACCCATAGAAGGTCAGGTAAATTGTTTTGAGGTTAGTATTATACAGTCTAGCTGTACACAAATTATTTTTCAGGTGATTGGTACGCTTTGGACAGCGAAATAACAAGAAACAACCATCGATTCAAATATTGATTTGATATTCTTTTAAGTATCATCTTTACAGGTAATTCATTTTATTACATCGCATTCAGGATGTGATGATAGTGTATTATTTTACAAAGTCAGCAAAGTGATGAAAATTAATAGGATATAGGGAAAAGGAGGGAAGAAGGAATGCGTTAGACCATTTACTACAACTAATACATATTTAGATTTAAATACCTCATATTGGTTTCCGCTTTAATGTATAAACATGAAATAATTTTGGAATGTCATCCAAATCGATTGACTGTTAAAGGATTTACTTTTAAACTGACTGAGCATAATATACACTTTATGAATCGTACCCTGTGCTTTTAGGTCGAATGTATTCATAAGTATACATTGTGTGCAATTCAGCCATCGGCTGCAAAATACAATTTGAAATAAACCATGAATAATAATTTTGAGTCACTAATGCGAAAAACAAAAATGTCTTTTTTTTTAAACAAATCTAATACTAGCTAGCTAGTAGCTGGTGAATTGACAAAATTAACAACAGTCACAATATCACAAACTATAAATTCTATTGGCAAGTCAAAAAGAAAAACAAACAAACTAAAACCGTCGACGGTGAATGTACTTTCTTACATCGGTAAACTTTTATTTCAACTAGTTTCTGGAATACGAGCAGAGGAGAATGTCACGCGCGTGGTGTGAAGCAGATGATATTAATCAAATGTGACTGCGATGTGTATTCTCTGCGGATTATCAAACCGATTTATTTCGAGAATGTTGTAGGATGGATCGTTATTATCGTAATCAGACATGATACCGATACCCTTTGGATTGTCATGCTTTAAGAAGTAGAGGGCGCCACTGTAGAAGCTAACGTCAATCAGCTCTTCATTAAAAGGATCTTGTAAATAATGGGTCAACTCATGAGAGGTAGAAGTATCTTGGTGAGGACTGAGGAGATGTGCTCACATCCTTGTAGAAGATTCTCCCCTGGGCATCGTCAGAGAAAAAGATCCGCCTTACACCTCCTGTAAAAAGAGTCATCAGTTTCAAAAACGAAATGGATTTTTAAAAAAAATGTTAGTACAGTTTTTCGCGAATACACGTAACGTTTTCCTGGCTTTCATAAGGCTTTTGTCCGCCAAACAAAAGATTCCCTCCCATTTCCATTGTCCGAGCCTGACGTTCTGACGCCTCTGATCGACTGTAGGACAGAAAATGAAACTTGTATATGACTGTATATTACTGTTCTCTATATATGCCGGACATAATTTTGATGAGAGAAGCAGGGCTACAGACGCTGATATTACTTGAAGGAATGATGGAATAAAAACGAAAGAGTGTTAGACAGCGAATCACTTTGACAACAGGAAGTAGTGTACAGGGAGTACAGTGAGTAAGGAACTTTGATACGGGCACAGTGGGGTATCTAGTCCTTGGTTTCGGGAGGGGGGGGGGGGGAACATCTGAGCCAATGTTGATCCAGAAAATTCACTTTTCAGGCCCTAATTTGCGTCAAAATTGTTGGGCGGGGGGGGGGGGGGATAGGTTGTCCAATGGTACTTTCAACCAACTTTTCATAATTTGCAAATTGTCCATTTAATTTAATTTGATTTCATATCCATTGTAGTGTCGTCAGCAACACCACAATGAGCCATATATATATATTTTTTTTGCCTCAATGCGTTTTAATTGACAGCTTTATTAATTCATGCATAAACCATTGATTTAATTTCTTGGTTTAGAAATATTTCAGATTTTATTTCAATGATTAATATAAGAGAGGTGTTCAAATTCACTCTGTTTTGCTTTTACACGTACCCCATATTGGCTCCGCTTATACCTTCTTGACGGTTTGCTTCAAAACGTCTACTTATTATTATATTATACTTTTCAGTTTCTGAAAATTTCTCCTTAGTTAATGAGGTTTTAAAGGCAATTCGGTTATTCTTTCCTCTGAAATAAATGATTCGTCATTATTTTTTTTCACGGTGGAAAGTCAGTCGGGGATGGGGGGGGGGGGGGGGGGGGGCAAACTGACCCCTGCCCCTATCGCCCTATCGAATATACTAGTGTACGGAGAGGTCAAAGCAAGAGCCGATGTTCAAAGAAGGCATAGTGGTGCAATGATTAATTCATTGATTGATTGATTGATGTATTTATTTGTTTATTTATTTATTGGCTGATTAACTGATTGATCGATTGACTGACTGATTGACTAATTGATCAATTGATTTAGTGAGTGACTAATTGGTTGGTTGGTTGACTGATTGATTAATTGATTGATTGATTATCTATTTATCTACTGATTGATTGATTGGCTGATTTACTGATTGACTAATTGAGCAATTGATTGATTGATTGATAGATTAATTGATTGATGAATTAATTTATTGAATGATTGATTGCATAACTTACTTGTAAATTCAATGCTTAATCCGGAGAGTTTGTACAAATCTGGGTCGGAATATATGACATCGATGCTTCCAGATCCGTTAAGAGGTGTACGTACAATCTTCTTTCTCATTGTCACATAAAGATACCTAAAATAATTCCGATTAACAATAATCAACTGTCAATGGATACCAGGGGCGGGTCGAGGATACGAGGAAAACGATTTTTCGAAAGAAAAAGGGTCATCACATTTCATGTGCCTTTTCGGTCGAAAATTTTGAAAGGAGATGGGGGCACATGCTGGGAGTGCATGCCAAAAGGGGGCAGGGGCCGGTTTCGGTTCCCTACATCTTCCAGTAATGGATAAAATTTAAATTCACAAATATAAAGAGGTGTCATGGTGTAGTGGATGGTCATTGACGACGGACCACATAATCAGTTGCAAATATAGAAAATAAGAAAATTCCTTACATGTAGCGAAATTTGATAAATAAAGTAGACAAATCCTAACGTGTACTATGTACATGTATACGTAATTTAGGTCGTATCTGGACAACTACCCCCCTAGACAATTACCCCCCCCCCCCACCGGACAACAACCCCCAGGACAACTACCCCCTGGACAACTACCCTCTAGGACAATTACCCCCGGGACAACTACCCACCAGGACAATTACCCCCGGACAACTACCCCCAGGACAAATACCCCCTGGACAATTGTCCTGGGGGATTATCGGGGTAATCGTCATTTTATGGGGGTAATTTTTCCTGGGGTTGTCCTGGGGGTAGTTGTCCTGTGTCATAATTGTCCTGGGGTAGTTGTCCTGGGGGTAATTGTCCTGGGGGTAGTTGTGCTGGCGGGTAGTTGTCCTGGGAGTAGTTGTCCTAGGGGGTAGTTGTCCGGGTGGTAGTTGTCCCGGTGGTAGTTTTCCAGGGGGTAATTTTCCTAGAATCAATTTAGGTAATACTAGGTATAATTCAAGAATGTAAGTTGATGAGTCTATTCAAAGCACAGTTGTATTTTATGAACCCCCTGTCTGAAAATATTGAGTTACAGTTGCTCGAAATACTGGTGTAAATAAAGAATTTGATATTACAACATATAAATTGACTTTACCCTACCCCCTTCCACTAATAAGGGTACAGTTATTCGCAAATGTAGACACCATAGTAATGAGAGCAAGTACTAACAAAGAAAGAGGAGAAATGTAGATAGAAGAGGTGAGAGAGACAGAGGGGGGGGGGGGGGGGGAGATAGAGATAGACGGAGAGGACAGAGTGAAAAAAATTGAGGAGAATGAGGAAGAGAGAGAGAGAGAAATATATATATATATATATATATATATATATATACATTCGTTTATTTATTGCAACTTTATACAAGTTGGATTTCCAGTACAGATAAAAGTACAAATAAAAATACTTAACAATGGTGGACAACAAATGCAACATTGGAGAGAGAGAGAGGGGGGGGGGGGGGAGGGAGAGAGAGACAGGGGGGAGGGAGGGAGAGAGAGAGGGTAGAGAGAGTAGAGATGAAGATGGGAAAGTTATACTCACCCTTGTCCTTCATGCACCATTAACGCTCTTAGTCGGTTGATGCCTTCGGTTATAAATTCAGATTCGTTTCCTGGAGTGGGGCTCTTCATTCCAATCGACATTGAAGTTACTTTATTTTTTATAAAGTAAGTAAAGTTCTCCGGTTTCTAACAAACGTAAACATATCCAATATAAAAAAAACCTTTACCATGAATTGATTTAGATAAGAAAAATATTTCTCTAAACATTCAAACTTCATCCCAAAATAAGTTGATTTTCGTTTTTATACGTAATCTAAATACCATTACACTTTTTTTTCTCTCGAATGAGTCCTATATATTTACCATATTTTGAAGATTACTTATTGATGATCAGAACAGATGATCTGAACATTTTAATCTCATTTAAAATAATGCATATTTCCACTTATCTATTATTCATATCGTTTGCATATTTGTTTCACATGTTTGTTCATATTCTTTATATACTAAATAATGTTTTGGACAACAAATTATTGGTGTACATTGTCAAGACTCTAGGCCTCTGATTGGCGAAAACTGCGGGCATGAAATTGCCTACTGACCGCTACGACACGATTCCCTATATAATATTTTTGCGCATATGTCAGGGACACAATCAGATTGGCGAAAAGTTAACAATGAGTATGTTACTGTTTGATATTCCTTCAAAGGAATACATTTTTAGAGGCACATTATTTTTTGATAATTGTTCCATTCCAAAAAAAAATATACAAATTGGATGCGGTATATATATATATATATATATATATATATATATATATATATATATATATATATATATATATATATATACTGAACTACAAAAGAAACGTCGCACTTTTCAAATTGATATCTTTTACACATGATATTGGAATTTGATACGTAAAATGACATTTTATGCTGTTTTAACATCACAGATATGGCATTGACCGTCCATAACACATCATCATAACAAAATGTGATTTCTGTGTAGGATTAAAACTCATATCCTTTCCGTGAACATGGTCAGTCAGACCCAACTCCGTAATACCGAGCACAGGTATATACTCCGAAAACGGCGTATAGAACAAGATGAATATAGAGCCCTCATCGTTCAGTGCGAGGCAGTGTGTACAAAAGGCATGGGGGAAATCGTGCAGTGTCGACCTGCTGTTGATAATATATTTTTCAAAAATAATGCTGCGGATATATTTATTTCAAATGTTTGTCATATGATATTCACTTCATATGACGAATCATTCAAGGATTTTGAAGAGAATTGACACGCAGCATTATTTTTAAGAATATGTATATCGTTGGCAGGTTGACTTTGCAAGATTTTCCACATGCCTTTTGTACACACTGTCTCATACTGAACGATGAGGGCTCTATATTCATCTTGTTCTATACGCCGTTTTCGGAGTATATACCTGTGCTCGGTATTACGGAGTTGGGTCCGACTGATGGTAGTGCACTCGAGCGCAGCTTTTTGAAAAGCATGATGCACATGCACATCCTCTATCCAGTGGGTTTAAAAGGGACGCAAAACCTTCAAAGAAGACAAAAGCACTGGTTCAGCATTTTTTATACCTGAACTGGATATAAAAAGATTTTTTAGATTAACGTCAATAAATATAATGAGAGCAGAATTAGCAGCTATAGTAATGGCTCTGGAATGGCTTGAAGATTGCAGAGGAATGTCAGTCGTAATTTTAACAGACTCATTGTCCGCACTTCAGGCTATAGAAAACAATAAAATACAAAATAATCTCATAGGTGAAATATTATATAAAATGCAAATACTACAAATGTCAGATGTAGCTGTAAATTTTGAATGGATACCTTCCCATTGTGGTATTCGAGGTAATGATATTGTGGATAACCTAGCCCAAAAAGGAGCGTCAAAAGAAAATATTGATCTAGAAATTCCATATAAGAGGAATTTACAAACTATATGTCATCAATTTACAAAGAAACTTGGCAGGTTCAGTGGGAATCTTCATTAAAAGGTAGACATTTATTTGATATACAGTCTGACGTTAAAGAAAAAGTAAATTTTCAAGGTCTTAACAGAAATGAGGAAGTAATAATCCATCAATTTAGACTAGGAAAATGCAAATTAAATCACTATTTATATATATGTAACCAACATGAAAATGGTTTTTGTACATATTGTAATGTCTCAGAAACAATAGAACATTTTTTTCTTCAATGTAAGAAATACGAAAGAGAAAGAAGAACAATGCAAAGAAGACTTAAATTAGTTACGTTGGATTTAGTGAAATTATTGGGAAGAGATACGAATTTTAGAGTCATCTTGAATTATATTAAAACAACAAAAAGATTTGAATAGCTATTTTACTGCTCCATATTAGCATATTCTTACATTTCTAATAAGGAATATAGTCAGGAGAGAATGTTATCCTCAATGTAAGGTTGTAGTTTGAACGCCCAAAAGCCATGGGCATGCGTAGACCAATATAATTGTACATTATTTAAGTGCAATAAATAAAGGAATTCGACTCGTCATTATCCTCATTATTTTTGGTACGAAAGTTTGATTACAATAACGCACAATTAATGGTGATGGGAAACTAATTTTACACTTCGCAGAGGCAGGTGAGCCAGTTCAAACCCGAAGACATTGGCCGGGAAAAGCAAACCCACCTCAACAATTTGGACAACACAACGATATGTAATATGGAACGTCAGTGGCGCAGATAATCTGTTAAGATTGAAGAGCGCCATCAGCTCCAACAACAACAACAACATCCTGTCATTCGTTTCCTGAGCGCTGTCACCATGGCACGTCTGACTCGAAACCAGAGGGAACAAGCCATCGGACGTCTTCATGCTGGCCAACGTCCTAGAGTCATTGCCAACGACTTCAATGCAGCGTTCGGACAGTAGAGAGACTGCGGGAGCGATACAATGCAACCAACAGCACCAACGATCGTCAGCGTAGTGGTAGTCCCCGGGTGACAACAGCACGTCAAGATCGCCATCTTCACCGGGACCACTTGCAGGATCGCTTCCGCAGAGCAACAGAATCGGCTCTACAGACTGTCGGCACACACAACAGACCAATTTCTGCAGCAACTGTTCGTCGTCGGCTGAAAAGCTTCAACTTGTCTTGTCGGCGTCCTGCTCGGGGCCCTATCCTCACCGTTCGACATCGTCGGGAACGTCTCCTGTGGGCCCAACAACGTCAGAACTGGCGCTATCAACGACGAGAGTCGTTATTGCACATCTGTACTTGTTAATCAAAACAAAGCAAAACATTTTCTCAGTTTTCACTCTTGAATAAAGAATATGTTTCATTGTAAATAAAACAGTTTCAAACACATACATGTGCGACGTTTCTTTTGTAGTTCAGTATATATGCCCCGATACAAAGACGGGGTTATAGCTTTAACCAGAAGTCATATATGGTTTATAAATCGCCTCAGACATTCATAACCATGCCTCTCAAAGCAGTCAGTATTTATGAACGTTATTATACTTGCAACTAAGTTAATCTTGACTAAAGAAATGATATAGGATTCAAACATCGCGTGGAAGATCAGGAGAACATAAATTTATAGGATGTTAAAATGATAAACCGGGTAGGAAACACTGCTTTTAAAGTGCTGGGGATCCAGGAATTATTACTAATTTGTTCATAATTTACCCGAGAGTATCCTACATTGTTCTATGCCTTCACTGTGAACATAAGTGATATTTTCCCTGTTTAAACCATCCATATCAGCTCCATATCTTCTGTCATTCCTATCCCAGTAGATCTTCCTTGTCACGGGGTCAAATGTCATAGCACATGGCAGAGGTGATGAAGGGATCGGAGAGAACTTTAATTCATCTTGTAGGTCTGCAACAAAGATACCTTCCCCATCTGGGTCTGTAACAACGATCTTAACCGACGGTTCTAGAATGAATGAGGAAAAATATGCAATACATACATGTATATGCATAGGTCAATATACTCTGCTCTGGTAATCAGGTGTACTATCTCTGGGAAAGAGAAGCCAATGAAATCTCGTCTCGTCTCGGCTGAAATTTCATCCCCCCTCCGCCCCTCCCCCACAATATTATTTTCAGAGGCTCCCGGTGCCGTGCCCCAAGAACAACAAACAAACAAACAAAACGAGGAAGTGTACAACAATTAAAATGATGATTCAATGCACAGTAAAAATTGTCTTACCTCACCCACTATCACCAAGTACCATCGACCCTCTACCAACCCACCACAAACTCCTTTTCCTCACCCACTATACCACTAAGATTATTCCACTCATTCATTTCAAATTTAAAAAGATAATGGCCAACTCGCAAGCGAAGAAACGAGCGAGCGTCATTGGTTGTATGCATAATGTATACCACTTTGGGGGATGTGGTCAAAAGATGCGGGGAGTTTATCTTTTGTATTATCTTCATAAGTCTAGATCACTCAAATATCATACACTCATGCACCAGACAATCTGCACTCGAAATGTCTGATGCCTTTGAATGGGGACCATGAATTTGACGACATGGATTAATTTGCAGAGCGTCGTAAACCTCATCTTTAGATGATCCGCAAACCTCCGCTAAAATATAAGAATTATTTATGTTATCATTTACACACTACCAGCTGAGAATTACAAAGTAAATAGACATACCAGGGAAGTTTATAATGTTTATAATGTTTTATGCCTATTGTACGCTGTAAACTAATTACATGTAATATTATTACGTTTCATTGTTTTGATATGTACTTTGCAAACCCATGTATTTTATTTTGTTGGAAGTGGAAATAAACGAAATGAATGAAATGAATGAATGAGTTAGCAAGTTATAGCTCAAAGCAAAATTATTTAGTCACGTTTATTAGAAAAGGAAAAATTTCTTTAATATTTTACTTCATTTTTTATTTCAAGTTTTAACTCATTTGTAGAATGTCCTTCATGGGGGGGGGGGGGGGGGGGGGGTACTCGTTTTCCGATGGTTCGTTTTTCCGAAGGTTCATAATTCCGAATGTTCGTAATTCCGAACGCAAATTTCCCATATCAAGGGGTTCATAATTCCGAAAATGAAATAGGGTTCGTAATTCCGAACATTTGATGCATTACTCCGAAGGTTCGTTTTTTTCCGACGGTTCGAAATTCCGCGGGTTCATAATTCCGAAAAAGAAATAGGGTTCGTAATTCCGAAAATAAAAAAGGGTTCATGATTCCGAAAATGACATAGGGTTTATATTTGCGAAAATGAAAAAGGGTTCATAATCCCGAAGGTTTGTAATTCCAAAAATACAATTATGAGCCCTACACAACTTTTCGGAATTACGAATCTTCAAAAACATAAACCCTTTTCATTTTCGAAATTATGAACCCTATTTCATTTTCGGACTTATGAACCCTTTATCACTTTCGGAGTAATGAACCTTCGGAAAAACGAACCTTCGGAATTATGAACCTTCAGAGAAACGACATGTAACCATCTTCTTTTACCGGTTTAAAAATGAATGCCGAGAGTCAAAACCACGACTCATACGTCCAATCATAAAACTGTGAAAGCTGAGGGAAAGGGGTATGTGTCCAGTCAGTATTATGCTTGATGAAGCCATCACAGAGTATTTGATGTATTCATTTTTTGCAAATAAGAGTGCATTCATACCAACAATGCAGAGCCGGTTGAAGGTTTTTGTTCTTAAAGAAGGAGGAGGCATAGACAATAAAGGGCACATTTTGCTAGAATTGATCCAGTGGAAAATATCACATGACTCCCATAATATCGATTGACCATGCTGTACCTGTCTTAAAGGAAGCATAAATAATTTGTTTTTTTATCTTCCTTCACACAATAGCTGGTTAGAAAGTGGAAAGCTATTAGGAAGCGAGAGAACTCAAGCAATCTTTGAGAAAGTTAATTCTTTTTAAAAATTTTACATCGTAGGAGGGGCGTGTGTTGTTTGGACAAGCTAAAAAATCTTACAACCATTTTTTTTTTACAAATAGACTGGCTACACCCCTTGCTTAAACCAACTATTGTGACAATAGAATTGGGGGGGGGGGGGGGTTGAGCCAATCAGAAATCGCAACACAGGAATTCCCAGAAAGCCTTAGCTCACGCTATCGCTATATAGGCTTCACATCAAAATAATTGCATTCTGGGACAACCCTTTTAAAAGTCCCTTCTAATCATATTTCTACTCCATTACCCTCTTAATACAGTATCTCTTTCCCATATTGATTGTTTTTTGTTGGTCTAAGTGCCCAGTCCCCTCCCTCCTCAGTCTCTTTTCCAAACAATTTCTCCATCCTACATGTCCTAGATCTAGCTTCTCCTCTTTCGTTTTCGGTTCAATTTGTCTCCCAATATCGTAACTTATTCTTATATAACTCTAGTCCAGATTATATCCGATTTTTGTATATTTGGTTTATTCACTCTCTCTCCTTTCTCTTTTCGTTCCACTCATTACACGGATACCCCACAGAGATGGCGACTTCTCCATCCAATAATCGCGCCATCCCCAAAATTCAAACCCGTATCGGATCGCGTCGATACGGAAACAGCCCAGGCAGTGGACAAACGTTAGAGGCCAGGGCATCGTTTCATCAAACCGTCATAAGTACAAGTTCGCCGACATCCCATTGAAACGCATGTTCATTTTAATACACACGTTTCAATGGGATGTCGGTGAACTTGTACTTATGACCGTTTGATGAAACGCTGCCCAGGAGCCTGTTCCGAAATAGTCACCCAATTTTACCCGTAAGATTTGTGACCCCTTAAAGTAACCTAGACCATCTAAGTCATTGACAGAAAGGTTGTCAGCCTGACAAAACTGTAAACCCGACGGCTACGGTCAGGCTGACATCCTTTTTGTCAATGATTAAGTAACTAAGTAACTTTAAGGTGTCAAATCTTATGGGTAAAATGGGATGAATTTTTCGGGACAGGCTCCCAGACATGACTCCTAATCTGTCTCTCCATCAATCATGTTTCACTCTATATCTCCCGGTTCTGACATGCTCCACCCCCCCCCCCCCTCCCCCTCCCCCTCCCTCTCTCTCTCATCCAACTTTCTGATTCATCCTTCTCGCAACTTATTCCTCTTACGTTCCTGGTTTTCCCCCCAACACTCATTTTTGCCTCTTCACGATCAGTCCACCCCAGCTATCTATCTCTCTCTTTCTCTCTGCTTTGTCATATTTCAAAGCTGTCTCACTCAATATCTCTCTTCTTGCCAGTTGCCATCAATTTCATTTTTTCTCATCTTTGTCCATTCTTAGATAAAGTTGGATTTATCTTTTTGTCTCTCCTGCTCAATCTATTTCCTAGCTACATGTTCTCTCTCTGTTTACTTCTCCTTTTCTTAATAATTTAAACTTGAGGCAACCAAGAAGATTCACATTCATCTAATTTGCACCCCCCAAAAAGAACAAAAACGGACAAAAACCTGATAATTTCAATGATAGTATAATTATGTCATTATGGATGACATATTTTTAATGTCCCCTTCAATTTTCCAAATATTCTAGATTCCATTATGATCATACTACTACAGTGGAATAGCACCCACTCCCACCAAACAACAAATGCAGAACTTGAAAGTTATTGGTGTTTATAGCTCAATTTTCTATCCACAGCGTACAGTGAGAGCATGATTGTATTGTCTGTTTGAAGCCAGAAGGGCGCTAACTCATGTAATTCAACGCAGATTTAATGCCCTTCTGACACTTTGCTTGATCAGCATTACAACAAATGTACATTAAACAATCAAGTATTCTAAAATAGACAAATGATGACTAGCAAATAAGAAGTTTGTCAATGCATTATGTGGACAAGTATCAGTTACATTATCTGTGTAAAACTATTCCGTCAAAGCATTGACAGGGTCTTGAGCACAGTAACGGTATTAATATTGAAATGATTTTGGATTTTGGAATGAAAAAAGGCAGTTTTGTGCGGAATAACCATAGTATTTGATTTCTTCCACAAGTATTGAGCAAGAAAAGCAAAGTAATCTCATTCAATGTGAAGTTGAAACAGAGTGACAGTATTTAAAGCAAAATTGTCCTCTCCAAATGATTTTGAAACACCAGATATACATGTATATCCAGGCAGTTAACATAAATACACGATTCTGAGCTGCAACAATCTATGATAATTGCAGGCACTACAAAATGTCATACTGTATATTCGAACATAACTACTCTGTGAATTCTTTTCCCTAAATTCACTGGAAGAGGTACATTTTTTCCAGAACTCTAAAAATGGTTCATCAGAAGTAAAATTGCATATAACTTTCAGTGATTGCTCTCTTGAAAGTATTTCCTTTATGTTCTAATATACACTTGATAATACAAATTACAATCTGCATGGACAGTAAATGTTACAGGAATTAAATTTCAGGGGACTTCCAATTTTAATACGACCCATAAGGCGGCCATGATTCAATGTTTAAGAATACAGACCAATTTTAAGTTGGAATGGTGACTGCATATAGTTCACAACATCATTAAAGGTTGTCAACACTATCACCTTATTACCTTTTATAAATATAAGTTTAAAATAAAACAGATATTACGAAGGGTTGCCTAATAAGCAAAAGATATTTAAATTCTGTAATGGTGATGCTCAATAAATGCTCATCATTACCCCTCAAGGAGAGGGAGGGAGTATTGAAGTAAAGAACTACTGACCCTTTTATCCCCCATCTCAAAGTTGGAATGATTGGTGTATTGATTTCCTTCAAGATCACTGAAAATAGAATAATTCATGTTGGGGGGGGGGGGGGTGTTGCAAGCAAGTTGCAATCAATTGCAAATTGTACAGCAAATTAGAACAACCATTCTGAATGGTTCAGGGTCTGCCCATTCAAGAAGATGCGCTTGCAACAATGATTTTGATTGGTCAGTACCGATCAGTTGCAACTTGCAATCAATCGCAACTTTCTTGCAACACCCCATAAGAAACCATTTTTAATTTTCTATGATTTTCTGTATACCAACATGGCAATGTTGGTATACAGACCTTTTTAACTTTCCTGTTCAAAAGTTTTAGAAATTCTGGTATGTTTGCATTCAATGACAATTAACCTCTCAAAAAAGAAATTAAAATATGAATTCAGGAAATTGGTATAATTTGATCTATTCTATAAAACAATTAAATAACATATGGTGCACTGTAAGTCACGAAAAAGAAGGGGGAGATAGATAATTCAAAATAGGAAACTATTTTAACTAAAGAGAAAAAAAAATTATGTAGACACTTGATGTTTTCCTGTGATGTGGTCCATGATTTACTCGTCATCACCTTCATCTGTACAGAGAAATAAAGGAGGGGGAAAAAGAAGCATTTACAAATGAGAGTCACTTAACAATAATAACAAGTCTTGTACAACGCTGAACCCTTCAAGTGCCATATGCAGTATAAGTCTCCTAAATTCTGGTTTCTTGTTTTATTGTTTAACCTTTTAGTCACTAAACCGCCCGGGACCGCCCTTCTTATTACTCACTGAATCGCCCGAGACGGCCCGTGGACTTTGACCCGTGTAACACTGCTACAAATGTATTGTAGGGGATATCAGGCGCTGAAACTTTGTGTGTGCTATCTTTACACATAAGACATTTAGAATCTGCATCGAAGCGATGCATTACTGTGGAAAGATTTTGTGGACAGCAGAGAGTCTATGCGCAAGATGGTTTACTGAGACTAATTTCAGTGAGTAAAGGACTACAATACGGATAATCCTCAGTGACTGAAGGGTTAAGGTAAAGTATAGTTCTGGTAATGCGATTACATTGTGAAAAAAATCTCAAAGCAATTGGGAACAGTCAATAATGTCTACATAATAATTGGTACACTTATGTGGCAGCCCAAACACTTCAAGTTATTTCTCGTCATATTTCGAGAAGGGGGCACTTGAAGAGCAATCCTTTTCTTGGGTCATTTCTACTGTGATGTTCTTCCAAACTGACATAAAAGGAATGAGAAAGCTGACAAATTATGTTACATCTTTCCCAGAACTCAACCTTCTCTTAAAGAATAGCTCATGACTTACAGAGTTTGATGGTATAGAACACCGTCTTCATCGATGCAATACAAAAGTGACCCATGGTTAAAACTGGTCTTTTGAATCCTACTTGTGATACATGTTTGGAATTTGGTGGCATGGTGAAGAAAGACTAAATGCTTTGTCATTAGATAATTAAGATACATGTGTACCATGCCCAACTTCTCCCCCCACCCCCGTCCATCTTCTTTTACCGGTTTAAAAATGAATGCCGAGAGTCAAAACCACGACTCATACGTCCAATCATAAAACTGTGAAAGCTGAGGGAAAGGGGTATGTGTCCAGTCAGTATTATGCTTGATGAAGCCATCACAGAGTATTTGATGTATTCATTTTTTGCAAATAAGAGTGCATTCATACCAACAATGCAGAGCCGGTTGAAGGTTTTTGTTCTTAAAGAAGGAGGAGGCATAGACCATAAAGGGCACATTTTGCTAGAATTGATCCAGTGGAAAATATCACATGACTCCATAATATCGATTGACCATGCTGTACCTGTCTTAAAGGAAGCATAAATAATTTGTTTTTTTATCTTCCTTCACACAATAGCTGGTTAGAAAGTGGAAAGCTATTAGGAAGCGAGAGAACTCAAGCAATCTTTGAGAAAGTTAATTCTTTTTAAAAATTTTACATCGTAGGAGGGGCGTGTGTTGTTTGGACAAGCTAAAAAATCTTACAACCATTTTTTTTTTTACAAATAGACTGGCTACACCCTTGCTTAAACCAACTATTGTGACAATAGAATTGGGGGGGGGGGGGTTGAGCCAATCAGAAATCGCAACACAGGAATTCCCAGAAAGCCTTAGCTCACGCTATCGCTATATAGGCTTCACATCAAAATAATTGCATTCTGGGACAACCCTTTTAAAAGTCCCTTCTAATCATATTTCTACTCCATTACCCTCTTAATACAGTATCTCTTTCCCATATTGATTGTTTTTTGTTGGTCTAAGTGCCCAGTCCCCTCCCTCCTCAGTCTCTTTTCCAAACAATTTCTCCATCCTACATGTCCTAGATCTAGCTTCTCCTCTTTCGTTTTCGGTTCAATTTGTCTCCCAATATCGTAACTTATTCTTATATAACTCTAGTCCAGATTATATCCGATTTTTGTATATTTGGTTTATTCACTCTCTCTCCCTTTCTCTTTTCGTTCCACTCATTACACGGATACCCCACAGAGATGGCGACTTCTCCATCCAATAATCGCGCCATCCCCAAAATTCAAACCCGTATCGGATCGCGTCGATACGGAAACAGCCCAGGCAGTGGACAAACGTTAGAGGCCAGGGCATCGTTTCATCAAACCGTCATAAGTACAAGTTCGCCGACATCCCATTGAAACGCATGTTCATTTTAATACACACGTTTCAATGGGATGTCGGTGAACTTGTACTTATGACCGTTTGATGAAACGCTGCCCAGGAGCCTGTTCCGAAATAGTCACCCAATTTTACCCGTAAGATTTGTGACCCCTTAAAGTAACCTAGACCATCTAAGTCATTGACAGAAAGGTTGTCAGCCTGACAAAACTGTAAACCCGACGGCTACGGTCAGGCTGACATCCTTTTTGTCAATGATTAAGTAACTAAGTAACTTTAAGGTGTCAAATCTTATGGGTAAAATGGGATGAATTTTTCGGGACAGGCTCCCAGACATGACTCCTAATCTGTCTCTCCATCAATCATGTTTCACTCTATATCTCCCGGTTCTGACATGCTCCACCCCCCCCCCCTCCCCTCCCCCTCCCTCTCTCTCTCTCATCCAACTTTCTGATTCATCCTTCTCGCAACTTATTCCTCTTACGTTCCTGGTTTTCCCCCCAACACTCATTTTTGCCTCTTCACGATCAGTCCACCCCAGCTATCTATCTCTCTCTTTCTCTCTGCTTTGTCATATTTCAAAGCTGTCTCACTCAATATCTCTCTTCTTGCCAGTTGCCATCAATTTCATTTTTTCTCATCTTTGTCCATTCTTAGATAAAGTTGGATTTATCTTTTTGTCTCTCCTGCTCAATCTATTTCCTAGCTACATGTTCTCTCTCTGTTTACTTCTCCTTTTCTTAATAATTTAAACTTGAGGCAACCAAGAAGATTCACATTCATCTAATTTGCACCCCCCAAAAAGAACAAAAACGGACAAAAACCTGATAATTTCAATGATAGTATAATTATGTCATTATGGATGACATATTTTTAATGTCCCCTTCAATTTTCCAAATATTCTAGATTCCATTATGATCATACTACTACAGTGGAATAGCACCCACTCCCACCAAACAACAAATGCAGAACTTGAAAGTTATTGGTGTTTATAGCTCAATTTTCTATCCACAGCGTACAGTGAGAGCATGATTGTATTGTCTGTTTGAAGCCAGAAGGGCGCTAACTCATGTAATTCAACGCAGATTTAATGCCCTTCTGACACTTTGCTTGATCAGCATTACAACAAATGTACATTAAACAATCAAGTATTCTAAAATAGACAAATGATGACTAGCAAATAAGAAGTTTGTCAATGCATTATGTGGACAAGTATCAGTTACATTATCTGTGTAAAACTATTCCGTCAAAGCATTGACAGGGTCTTGAGCACAGTAACGGTATTAATATTGAAATGATTTTGGATTTTGGAATGAAAAAAGGCAGTTTTGTGCGGAATAACCATAGTATTTGATTTCTTCCACAAGTATTGAGCAAGAAAAGCAAAGTAATCTCATTCAATGTGAAGTTGAAACAGAGTGACAGTATTTAAAGCAAAATTGTCCTCTCCAAATGATTTTGAAACACCAGATATACATGTATATCCAGGCAGTTAACATAAATACACGATTCTGAGCTGCAACAATCTATGATAATTGCAGGCACTACAAAATGTCATACTGTATATTCGAACATAACTACTCTGTGAATTCTTTTCCCTAAATTCACTGGAAGAGGTACATTTTTTCCAGAACTCTAAAAATGGTTCATCAGAAGTAAAATTGCATATAACTTTCAGTGATTGCTCTCTTGAAAGTATTTCCTTTATGTTCTAATATACACTTGATAATACAAATTACAATCTGCATGGACAGTAAATGTTACAGGAATTAAATTTCAGGGGACTTCCAATTTTAATACGACCCATAAGGCGGCCATGATTCAATGTTTAAGAATACAGACCAATTTTAAGTTGGAATGGTGACTGCATATAGTTCACAACATCATTAAAGGTTGTCAACACTATCACCTTATTACCTTTTATAAATATAAGTTTAAAATAAAACAGATATTACGAAGGGTTGCCTAATAAGCAAAAGATATTTAAATTCTGTAATGGTGATGCTCAATAAATGCTCATCATTACCCCTCAAGGAGAGGGAGGGAGTATTGAAGTAAAGAACTACTGACCCTTTTATCCCCCATCTCAAAGTTGGAATGATTGGTGTATTGATTTCCTTCAAGATCACTGAAAATAGAATAATTCATGTTGGGGGGGGGGGGGGGTGTTGCAAGCAAGTTGCAATCAATTGCAAATTGTACAGCAAATTAGAACAACCATTCTGAATGGTTCAGGGTCTGCCCATTCAAGAAGATGCGCTTGCAACAATGATTTTGATTGGTCAGTACCGATCAGTTGCAACTTGCAATCAATCGCAACTTTCTTGCAACACCCCATAAGAAACCATTTTTAATTTTCTATGATTTTCTGTATACCAACATGGCAATGTTGGTATACAGACCTTTTTAACTTTCCTGTTCAAAAGTTTTAGAAATTCTGGTATGTTTGCATTCAATGACAATTAACCTCTCAAAAAAGAAATTAAAATATGAATTCAGGAAATTGGTATAATTTGATCTATTCTATAAAACAATTAAATAACATATGGTGCACTGTAAGTCACGAAAAAGAAGGGGGAGATAGATAATTCAAAATAGGAAACTATTTTAACTAAAGAGAAAAAAAAATTATGTAGACACTTGATGTTTTCCTGTGATGTGGTCCATGATTTACTCGTCATCACCTTCATCTGTACAGAGAAATAAAGGAGGGGGAAAAAGAAGCATTTACAAATGAGAGTCACTTAACAATAATAACAAGTCTTGTACAACGCTGAACCCTTCAAGTGCCATATGCAGTATAAGTCTCCTAAATTCTGGTTTCTTGTTTTATTGTTTAACCTTTTAGTCACTAAACCGCCCGGGACCGCCCTTCTTATTACTCACTGAATCGCCCGAGACGGCCCGTGGACTTTGACCCGTGTAACACTGCTACAAATGTATTGTAGGGGATATCAGGCGCTGAAACTTTGTGTGTGCTATCTTTACACATAAGACATTTAGAATCTGCATCGAAGCGATGCATTACTGTGGAAAGATTTTGTGGACAGCAGAGAGTCTATGCGCAAGATGGTTTACTGAGACTAATTTCAGTGAGTAAAGGACTACAATACGGATAATCCTCAGTGACTGAAGGGTTAAGGTAAAGTATAGTTCTGGTAATGCGATTACATTGTGAAAAAAATCTCAAAGCAATTGGGAACAGTCAATAATGTCTACATAATAATTGGTACACTTATGTGGCAGCCCAAACACTTCAAGTTATTTCTCGTCATATTTCGAGAAGGGGGCACTTGAAGAGCAATCCTTTTCTTGGGTCATTTCTACTGTGATGTTCTTCCAAACTGACATAAAAGGAATGAGAAAGCTGACAAATTATGTTACATCTTTCCCAGAACTCAACCTTCTCTTAAAGAATAGCTCATGACTTACAGAGTTTGATGGTATAGAACACCGTCTTCATCGATGCAATACAAAAGTGACCCATGGTTAAAACTGGTCTTTTGAATCCTACTTGTGATACATGTTTGGAATTTGGTGGCATGGTGAAGAAAGACTAAATGCTTTGTCATTAGATAATTAAGATACATGTGTACCATGCCCAACTTCTCCCCCCACCCCCCCCCCCCCCCCCCCCCCCCCCTCAGAAAGAAAGTGACATAACAATCAACACTATCATCATGCAAGTCCTGATATCGAGAAATTATAAATGATAATCTTACGACGAAAGAGAAAACTATCCCACAGTAGCTTAACTTCTTTTAAAAAAAAGAAAAGCTTTTAATCTTGAAATTTAAACTAGGCTTATGATTTTATCAGGGTTTGACAGAATAGAACATTGTCTTTTAAAACTGCTAGAAGTCAAAATGTTTGCCCACATGGATGGAGACCATCCAACTTACCATCACCATCATCATCATCTTCATCGTCATCCTCCTCATCTTCATCAGAACTGAATGTGTTGTCTGGGATGTCATAGATACGGATCACAGGCTGTGACAAATCAAATGAAGAAAAATTGAATTTGAGTTTATTTGTATCACACACACAGCGCAGGCAGCGTCTTTTTATTTGTTTCACACACACATCGCAGGCAGCGTCTTTTTATTCATATCACAGCACAGGGAGACCGGCCCCCGAAGTGTGAATGAGAGGGTTTTTTTCATACCATGAGTATGCGCTATGCTGACAGTACAGGTGCAGTCCCGATATTCAATGCGGAAGTAAATGGACTTGACTCTTGCCGGTAACTTAGTGTCTGAAAATAATGCTTTTAACTCATTTTCCGACAGGATCCGATATTTTATTAGCTAATTCGAGAATTAACATATTATTAATGCCTTCATAGCTTTCAAAGGAGTACATAAGCGGCGACAGAAGAACTACGTACATTCATTATTAGTGTACATGTAGAATCTAGTCCCATATGTGCATTTTTATGTATGTTCTGATATGAGACGACGGCTATAACGAGGAAAAGCCTTCAGTGTATTTGGGACTGCATTTATAGATAAAGTTGAGTTCTGGTCATGAGATTGAATTGTGAAAGAAACTGTCTCAAAGCAATTGGGAAAGGGTGATTAATTGTATGCTGTAAGGATTTTGAATCACCAAAATGATAAGAATTGACTCAATCCTGCTGAGAGTCACATGAACTGCACACAGAAATATGTATATGGGACTACACACAAATGTTCGGCCCGAACATTTAAGCTGTGTCTTATCATATTTTGAATGTGAGAGCATTTGAAGAGTAATCTTTTTCAGGGGACATATCTACTATGATAATCTTCCAAGCTAACATAAAAAGAATGAGAAAGCTTACATAAAAAGAATGAGAAAGCTCACAAATTATTTTTACCTTTCCCAGAACTCAAGCTTCCCTTTAAACGTGACTTTTTATGCAGGAGGGCCAAGGTTACTTTAATTTTTCCTTCAATGAGAAAGAAAATTCATGGAACCCCAAAAAATGCAGTCTTTTAAGACAGGTGGTCTTTCTACAAAGGTGTTTACTATTCTAAGAGGCAATCACAGGAAATATTTTAAATAAATAAATACACAATACAACTAAACATCTGTTACAGGTTTTTAAAAGTTAACATTGCAACAAAGGTATCTCAATATACATTTCACTATATATGTACAGGAGATGTATGCTATCTATAATTCAAAATTCTTGAATGAAATTGAAATACATTTTTGTGTATACATACCTTGTTAGGATCCTTGAGGATGAGGTATTTGCCTTCCTTGAGTTGGAAGCACTTATCAACGATACATCGCAGGATACCCCAAGCATTATCCATGTTCAGGTTGATCTGTGCTGCTAACTCACTGGGTTTGAACTGCTGGGATCCTAAGATCACATGCTTGGCTGAATCACGTGGGTTGATACGAGACACATACCTACAAAACACAAATGAACAATTCAAAATGTGACATGTGATTTAGTGACTGGACATATTCCAACAAATCACATCCATTTTCAATTGCGATTTATTGATAAGGCGCATGAATCAACAAATCAACATGTAAATTTCAAAATGTGATTCATTTATACTTCACACAAACCTACACAATAGTGATTTCACATTGTAATTGTTTGCATTGTACATCACTTGTGGCGACACAAGAATATACAATTACAAGTTTCAAATGAAGTATTTTGATATTTGACACACACTTCCAAAACAAACAGATCAAAGTGTGATTACAAAACAACCTACAAAACACCACAACATATTAATTGTGATCTCTTGATACATGACACCTTTTTGCCAAAACAACATAGACAATTCAGAAAGTGTGATATCCTCTAGAAAATGCCTCAGGTAAAGTATAGACTGTCCTCACAAAACTTGTGCTAGTTTTCAGACAGGGATAACTGAACATCATTGGCAATTGATATCCTCTTTATCCCAATCCTGCAGTTTTCTCCTAAGCATCTTTCCTCTTGACTGTATTTATCATATATTATGGTTAGCATGATGTAATAGCTCCTCCAAAAACAAACAAAAAATAAATACATAATGAAGATTGATATTTGTGTTAGTTTGTTTGTTGGAACAAATAGGAGAGTTCACAACTACAACAAATACTGATTAGCCAGTTAGAAATCCCTATATGTATAGTAATTATAACTTTAAAATATTCATAACTTTATTAATGCTTATGAATGTGATTTTGTTAAAGCTTTCACCAGTCTCTTTCTCTGATTTTCCTGCTCCCCTTCAAAGTATCTTGTGACATCACATTGGTCATGTGCATCAGTGGTCCACATGTTACAGTTAGGTAAAAGATAAACTTGAGTTCTGGTCCTGCGATTACATTGTGAAAGAAACTACACACAGAAATGGGTATGTGGGACCATACATACATGTGGCATGAATGTTTGGCCTGAACCATAGCTAATTCTCATCATATTTCAAAATAGAGGGAATTTGAAGAGCAATCCTTTTAAGGAGACATTTCTAATATGATGTTTTTTCCCAAACCGATACAAAAGGAATGAGAAAGCTCACAAATTAGTATTCACCTTTCCCAGAACTCAACCTTCTCTCTAAGGTGAGGATTAGGCAATTTCACCTTTATTACAAGTTACCCATTGGAAAAACATACCCAAACTTGATGAAATTGGATCCTGCAAGGAGAGAGCATACAGTCCACTTGGCTAGCTTGAAACTGTTATTCTTGAGCTCTGTAGCAAGGACAGCTCCCCTTTGAGAATCTAGCTTCTGACGCCATTCCTCTGCGCTGCTTTGCTGTAAAAGATCAGGAATTGAAAGGTTCAATGTTATGACATGATGGAGAGTCTTATGTCTGCAATTGTTAAGATTTCACATGAAAGCAAGTAAGAAATATTATTTCAATGATCACTCTCATGTTTCCATCATGTTTCCAATCATCAATTTCAAGCAAAGAAATGATCAATATGACAAGAAAGTACTGTACCTACTTTACAATGTGTATAAGCCCTTTGTACTACCACGCACAGGGGCCTCAGAATCGGGGATATGAATATTGTGGACCACTAATGCAGTATCCTGGCATAATGGAAAAATGACATTTTCTGTGGTCCTTTTCCCAAATAATGCCAGTAAATTTCAAAACTGTACAAGCCATAATTTTAACAAGGGTTCTTATTTTCAAGATTTTCATTACTTCTTGTAGGGTTGTGAACTTAAAAGGCAAATATGAGCTGGTGAAAAGTGGCAATTCATGTCCGGGAAAATATCTCTATGCAAAAATATTGGCTTATACAGTAACTATACATTAACTATGTCGCCCGTTTAGGTGAGGAGAATGTGTGGTAAACCTACCTTGGTATCCCATTCATTGAGGGTTTTGATGTTAAGGAACTGTGTCTCTCCACCCGACCCTGTCATTACACCATCGTGTTCACACCGGACTATCACGTTCAGATCATCTCCAATGTTCCACTTACGATACCTGCAGTACATGTGAACACAACCTTGCAATTACAACTAAGAATACATATACATACTGGAAAAAATCAGAAGCTTTCACATCCATGAAATGTTCGCGAATTTCGCAAGTGGTTCAGATTTGCGGGAAGTTTTGTGCAGCCAAATGAATGAATTACATTTGAGACAACAACTGCTTTTTCTAGCCTTGAAAATCTCCCTCGTTTACAAATTGCGAAAGTTTCATGTCGCTAAAGTTTCAGTTTTCGCAGTGCACTTTTGTTGTGTTATGAATATTCTTACATCTGCTTCTGTTTAGTTTCATTTTTACATGTTGAAATCAATGATTTTATCAAATTTCTAGAGATCAATCTTTTCATTCATTTCCCTCCAACTATCATTTCTCCCGTTAGGATATGTTATCTGATGCTAGCTGGACTTTATATGCAGACACAGGTATTGAAAACCCTAATCACAAAAGTGAAAATGACTTACCTGTATGCTACTGATGCAACTAATGATTCTTCCTCATCTTGGATAAAGGGATTCTCAACTTCAAACTTGAACTTCTCACCTCCCTGTAGGAAAAAAGGTCATCAAGCAAACAGAGTATTAATATTTGTACAATTCAACTTTACACAATTTTTTTTGTTTCTATTACTAGATGGAGTAATGTCATTACCTGGCAATGAAATACTAATCCATATGTATCACAGGAAAGTTTTTTTTTAAATAATATAAACTATCCAAACCCTTATCTTGAAAAATCTAAACATGTTCAATATAAGGACAGTCTGGTTAATGATCGATTATGACTCCATGCGATAGAAAAAGAACCACATTTGTATAAAAAGATGGAGTTGCCTCAGAATAAGTATTAAACACTATCCACATATCAGGAATGGACCTGAATTCAGACAGGGATAACTGAACATCATTGGCAAATGGTTGAACTTGATGTACAAAGCATACCAGAGAATAGAAGAGTTAACAGCATGATATATGCACACTGTTCCCCAAACAACTGACCAACCAACAAACCAAATAACCAATTAACCAACCAACAAAACAAACCAGCCTACATAGTGATCAACCAACTCCTAGAGTAAAGAAATGTTCATACTGCTGATGGTAATTTTTGTATAAACAAAACTTCAGCTCTACATGTCTCACATATAAGGGCCAGGGGGATACGCCCCCATCATGTTCGCTGTTGCACTGCATGGACAGTTTTGTTTTCAACCTTGCAGTTTTGTGACTTTTTAGCCTTCGCATCATTTAATGACAAACCTATCAAATTTCAGAAAAGAAATTTTGGGAGGCCGAGGGAAACCTTGTAAAAAAGCCTTTTTATGGAGTGCTGTGTCTGTAAGAGAAAAGGGAGTGCCATTTTTAGAAAGCCTTATTGTGGGTCAAAAAACTTTGTTGACTAACCATCTTGAGGCACTGTTGTGAGAAGTTATGGTTGATGAAGGTTGCTTCTAAACCCAGATTCCTTGGTGAATTCATGTGGGTTCCCTCATCTTGAGGTGGCTCTATGGCTGTCTCATTCACTGTCAACAGATCTGAAATGTGAATGTGATTAGGCAAACATCATTATTAGCCTGTATTCTTGAAAGCAGTGTAAGTTAAATCTGGCTTAACTTTGCCCACTATTATACTGAAGGCCAAGTGTCAACTCTTCAGTTATAAAACAACTTACATTAATTACTTTAAAAAATAAAATTATTTTAATTGTGAAAATGAAAATGAAAGAACAATGTCATAACAAGAATCTTCCATTTAGTTACAGACTCATTGTGATTTGTACAAGATGAAGAGGTCATCAATTTATTTGAACTAGTGCTGTAGCTCGGACCGTTTTCCGGTCTTTGGTCCGGCGGACAAAGCATTCCGAGCCGGATTGCTTCCGATCCGGGCTGAGACAAGAGTTGGGTCAGCTCGGTAACAGAGACCGGTTGTAAAAAGGTCATTAATCGTCGCCGTTTATCATCATGCCACGAGGGCATACGCATACGTGTCTTGCTTAAATCAGGGAAGTGCTGCTTAAATCCACAGCTATTTTGACCAAGCAAGGATCGGAGTTATCACAGATACGGTGTGATAACTCCTTGTTTTGACCTGCCGTACCGTTGCATTAATATTATGCATGGCATGTGGTAGGGTCCATGCTTGCATTATCCATACACTGCATACACAAACGTACGTACGCAAGATCGCTGTTCTGCGCTGTGCACACAGCTCACTGTAACAAGCTCAAGTTGTGAAACCTAGTGACCAATCAGGAGTGAGATGTTGAAATTAACATAAATGAAAGTTCGGCAAACTTTGGTGACCGGTGACCCAAGTGCCTGGCAGCTGGCTTGGTCCACTTGCATTGCCGATGATTTTGCGTGCGCGCGCAGGCACCCAGTCGAGATGTGGGATGTGATCGGAGCAGGGCTAGGGGGATATATTGGGAAAGGGTGAAAAGGGCGTTCAGTTGATAAAGTTTGTTGACCTGTAAAAACTGTCAACAATTCCCAGAGAGTAAGGAAACGTGTTTGTATTATGTTGATGTTTTGTCAGAAACTCGCAGCGCAATCGAAGGTGCTTCATTTATTGCGATATCGATCATGCCGGCATGATAAATATATAATCTCGTTAAGTATTTCCCTTTCTTTGACTGTAAGGATCGGAAGAATTATTTTTGAAGATTATGGTGATGCCATATACTATAGTGAATTTGCTTTATTTATGAATACTGTAAAGCGACGGTCGCCAGATAAAATACAGCGTCGACCGTTCGATGAAAAAAAAATACGATTGCCAGATTGAACGAAGGACTGTCGACGATTATTGAGTTTTGAGCCCCAAATGCGCATTATTTCTTCCGATATTAAGATGCAAAAAATAGCTGATTTTTTTTTAATGAAATGTATGGATCGCAATAATTATGCGGAGGTTTAACGGTGAAAGAAATTGAAGCTCATCATATGAAATAAAGTAATAATCGTCAGATGAAATTAAATTGCACTCGCTATAAAATGATAAAGATTTACGATCGCCCAAAGAAATAATATTTATATTACTAGAGTATTAGACAGATGAATAAATGACGGCCGATGTATATTTTTGTTGCCTTTAAATAAATTCACTGATGAGAATGATCAATACATGGAAAATGGAATGTGTCAATGTGATAGAAGAAGAAAATGACAAATTAAAGAGAAACATCGGAGAAGGTGAATGAAAAGCTGACAGAATAAAAAAGAGGCACCGGCCATCGACAAATTCCTAAAAAGTAAATGAATTAACTCATTTTAACGATATTTCTCTCGTTGCTTTTTCATGATCCCCTCTTTCCTAGCTAGCTCATTGTTACCCCTTTTCTCGAACCATCAATTCGATACAACACAGACTTCATGTAACTCCCCCCCCCCCTCTCTTTCTCTTTCTCTCTCTTAGTACTTTTTACAAATTGCATATAGGATTGTTTGATCTACCGCGCGCGCGCGCGTTCTATTTATAAATAACCGCGATATCAACAAGCTGCCAGACAATGGCTCCCAAGAGTCTCTCAATGTCATTGACCCAGTTAATGATTTATGACCTGCTGAGATTTTTTTTTTCACGCTAGCCTATACAATATGCGTCGGGCTTTCTGGCAAGTCGGATCTACATGTATATGCATACCTACATGAATACTAATCGCTTTACTTAAACCAGGGAAGTGTTAGACTTTCCCTGCTTTTACTAATCGCGTTATGGAGACGGTACGGACAATGGGCGAGGGCGTTAGCCCAAGCGAGTATCATCACTGGTGAACTCATCATTATTCATATTATGCTTATCGATGTGAGAGGAGTGTATTCCATCATGGACCTACACTCTAGTAAGTCCATGGTATGATCTTTTTTCTGATACTCTCGTTATCCTTATCATTCCTCTTCCAATATTTTCTCCTTTTTTCTCGCTCGCTATCCTGCCGACTTCCGTTTTCATGGAGAATCAAAACAATAGTATTCCTTATCAAAGCTTATGGGAATTATTTGAGCAAAGATTTCAGCTTGCCATCATGTCAGACAGCTGACGCCCAGCTTGGGTGTCATGTTACACCGCGGTCTCTTTACAGAGAGTGCGTGGTTTGAGCGGCAAGCACATTCCACGATGTTATGCAAATAAATTCATGCCGGTTGGCCGCATTACTCCCACCTCCATGGAGTCACGTGCCACACTTTTTTTTAGCCAGGCAAATGGACCAATCGTATTATAACTGGGCACCAGCCTTGTTAAACAGCAAAATCCCGTTTGCCATTAGCTTGCAAGGCGGAGCTAGGACTCAGCTTTGGTAAATTGAGACACGCCCACTCATGTGTGTGAACTTAAATTTCTGCTCTATATATAGCTCATTACAGGAGTGGCGTGAATATGATCGGGTGACTGACACGTGGGCAGTAGGTTAGAGACAATAACTTTCACAACTGATCCTAAAGTTGTGGCACGTGGCATGTCTGGACCGCAGACCGTGAGATAAGAATGTAACGGTCCACTGTTCTTACTATAAGGTCAAGGTCACTAACAATAACTGACTCGGGAGGTGTAAGCTTTTTTCTTTCATAAAATCAGCCGTAACTCAATTCCGAGTTCCCGGACCAGACCGGTCCGGTCGAGATTAAAGAAATACTTTGCCGGACCAAAACGATCCGAGTTTTGCGTTCCGAGCTACAGCACTAATTTGAACTTTCCACCAAAGAGGGTAGAGATACTTGATTTCATTAAATCTGCAACTGTTTCAATTTCTCAGCAGCATCCCTATTCATCATAATGCATACCTGCCAACCTTTGAGGACCAAAAAGAGTAATATTTATTTGTGGGGGGAGGGGGGACATAATGTGCGCAAAGCCCACATGACGAGCGCGAAGCGCGAAGTCTCTTCTGGCCGAGGTCCCGGGCCCGCCTTAGGGCCCGTGAAGCTCTGGAGTTCTAGATGCTCCCAGATGCAATCTCAGCCTTATTTTGAAACCATTTACCATGTTTTCGAACCCTAATATTACAAAAATAATTCATTAATAATTGTTCATTTTTTTTTTGGTTAGATATGAAAAAGCTAGAATGGTAGGGAAAATTACTTTATCTTAATTCTATAACATTCCAGGAATTCCCTGATCGTATGTAGTCAACCACAGTTAAATTCAAACACCCCAAGATAAAGTTAAAGAGTAGAAAACAAACCACAAAAGCCTGGTCATGAAGAACGATTCACGATGTCCACGCAATGTACGTACCACACTACCAATAATCTAGGCCGCTGGTGATGGGAAAGAACTTCTCCCATTCCTGCTGGAAAGTGAATTCCAGCAGGGATTTTTCAACAGAATATTTCAACACATTAACGAACAAGTTAGACATTCTCTCTCACCTGAATCATGAAAAATAGCGATGATATTCCATTTGGACTCATTTGTGAAATTTATAATCAGTTCTCAGAGGACAAATGACGGTTATTAGCGGCTGTGATTTCCCTATCTCGCGATAGCACAATCGTGCACTGCCATCATGCATAACATGGACTCACTGCACAGTACGTTATCTTGTCAATGTACACTGTTTGTTCTCACACCATTGCTTCGTATACATTGTACATGTAAGCATAAACAGTGCACATAGACAAGATAAGGTAGTTGTAGGGTATCTATGTAGTATAAGTTCGCACAACCATACATTATTCAGAAAATCGTAATTTTGTGATACAAAATCGTAGGGAGTAATATACAATAAAAAATCGTAATAATTACGCCCAAATCGTAAGAGTTGGCAGGTATGCATAATGGCTTAACTTCTTGTACATTGTTACCATGGTGAATACTCACCAAATTCTGAATCATCTCGCTTGTCAAAGAATAGCTTTCCACCTACATGCTGCAAATAATGAGAACAAAAATATATTATTATATTCCTCATTAATGAAATCCTGTTTAGTGATTGGTCTACATACTGTCATGTGACCAAACATAACATTGCTATGATGTTGATGTTGAAAACAAAATGCGGATGAAGAAATATATGCTATAGCGGGACGTCATTCTTGGTACAGTGCACTATACCATGAATGTCGTCACAGATATGCGATCGATCAGTGGTTTTTCATCGAGAGCGTGTGAAAAGTGTTATCAGTATCGGCCTCATAGAGCACTGTGTAAATCGCATCCACCAAGGTACACCGATTGTCGGCAATCACCAGTGAAAACATTTTCATTATTTCAATATGGCACGAAAAAGAGACATGATAACGAAGCTTTTCGACCTGCACTCATCAGGTTATCACGCAGGTATATAACAAATTACTTGAAATCAACTATATTATACTCGATGAACCCGGACGCAACCCAGACGTTGTAATTTCAGAACAATCGCAAAGCTTGGACGAACTCCTTTTGTCTGCACAGAAGGGGTTCATGCGATTGAATGTAGGCGGCTTCCAGAAAGCGTAAATGCGCTGCGCTTCTGGCCCGGGACATAATTGAGAATTGATCGTCGGCATAGCTTTGTGCGCAAGCTGGATTGTTCAGCAAGTGGAGACCAATCGCTGAATCGCATTTGGCTATCTTTGGTCTGTTAGCGGGCATTTCAGATTTGCAGGCACGGACGGGCTGCGTGCGCTGATTGGTTGTACGGTTCTGAATAGTCGAGGGGACGTGTTGTTTAATGCGATCAGCCAACCGCGATTTCAAGTAATTTGTTATATACCTGCGTGATAACCTGATGAGTGCAGGTCGAAAAGCTTCGTTATCATGTCTCTTTTTCGTGCCATATTGAAATTTTGTAGTACCAAGAAATTATTTGTGTATTTTCATTATTATTTTTTTCCAAGACCTGTTAGAGGGATATAAAACAAATATATCATTCACTGTTTCGAGCCACTAGTGAAATTATGGATTCCTCGGTGATAGGAATAGCACTATTTTCTTAGGGGCTACTCCCCTCAGAAAATAGTGCTATTCCTGCCACCGAGGAATCCATAATTTTGACTTAGAGCCTCTCAGTGCATGGTGTATTTGTTTAATATGTAATTTAATTTTATTCTGTATAGAGAGCAATGTGACTGGCTAAACTATGGTTATCTTCTCTTTTTTTTCCTTGTATAAAGCAAAAAACTAGTTTCAAATTGTACTTCTTTGACACTTGCCATCACTATTTTATCATATTTTCATGTAGGTCTCACTGTTTTTCACGTTTTTGAATTACTATTTTGTTGGACTGGTCAAAAATGTTAAAGTGAGGAACAAGAACCAAAGAGCTTTAATTTTTACTAGATATCTTCCATACTTTCATTCTTTGATGTTTCTATATTCTCACACAACTCAGAATGTTTGGATTGCCCTTCCAACACTACCATGCTGAACAGTAAAAGGCTTTTCTTATCTTTACCTGAACGATGATATCCCAGGAGTAGTTTGAGCGAGGGCAGCACATGATAGTAGCTAAAATGATATCTGTCGCAAATACATTACCCTTCGGAGCAAGCTGGGGAAAAAATATCATGCAAAAAATGTACAATGAGAAAGGTAAAATCAATCCAAAAGAACAAACATGATTCATTAATGTTTGCATTGTTTATCTTTATATTGCTGGAAAAAAATTGTTATTGCTCCCAGGGCAATACGAAGCTCATTCTGAACTTTAACCCTCAGACCAAACACTAACCCTAAAGCTTACACAAAATCTAATTGCTTCCTAACCCTATATCTTACATGAAATAATGCCCCAAGCAATTGTGGCCAGAGTGTATGTCAAGCACATTCAACTGACCTTTCTGATGATAGGGTCATCTGTCGTGGTGACCTTGTGAAACAGCCTGTTGACCCTTGCTAGTCTCTTCTCAGTCTTGGTGGTGATACGATCAAACATCTTGTCATAGTACTCCAGCTCTCCACACTTGACACTGAAGAATAAATTGACCAAAATAATATGATAAAATTACAATTGATGCTCGATAGAACATGTATCCTAACACAATCCATGTTGACAATGGATCTGCTGAAGTGGATTCTCATGAATAAATTTTAAAAACCTATTCAACTAGAATCTGAATAATGAAAAACATCACTAATAAATCATGTTGCGAGAATGAGAAAAATCATTGACTACAAGACAGTAAAATTCCGGAGAAGCTGTGGTCCATGTTTATGTACCTCTTCAATAATTTTTTTTTAAAGCTGGGTAAGATAAAGCTAAATAGCTCAAAGTATGGACAGTGTCTAACATCAGACTTACAGATCTTCAGGATCTACAACGGTTGGTAAACGTAGCTTGCTGAGTCGAGGGAAATCTAGTTCTTCAATCACTCCCCACTCGCCTCGGACCTGCACAGATGCACTGCGTGATTTCATCTGGTTCTACAAGAAGAAAAGCAAAATCAGAAATCATGATTATTACATTAATCTAACAGTATCTATTACCCCTTCTGTGCTACCATGTTTTTGAACAATCGACAATCGTCACAAATGAAATTTCAAGTATTAACCCTAAACAAGCTGGGTCATTTTGGCTCTCTCTCAGCCGGGGGTGGGGTGGGATTCAACACCCCTCCCCGGGATCTCGGCCATGGAGTGACGAAAATTTCCCTTTAGGGTAAAAATCTCAAATCAAAATGCTTGTTTCATTCTTAATTGGGCTTAAAATCTATTCCACGGTAACAATCTTCAAAATGAGGCTACCTGCTTCTGTCTTTGATATATAAAGACTTCTCAATCTTTAAAAAGATCATTCAACACTCATAATCAGGGGCAGGATATGCCACTCAGAGCATAGAAGGTCGATAAACATTAGAAACAAACTTATGGAAACTGATTTGAAATATTCTTAAAATGCAAAGAACTGAAGGAGGAGGAGATTTAATAATTTTTGTAGAATGGAAATTGATGACTTGGAATGCATAATTCCACTGGATATCACATAAGATGACCTACAGCACATACACCAAATGTCAGGTTCTTCAGAATAAACAACATAAGTTTATCTAATATACTTACATGTTGGTTCTTGTCAGGCCACCTTCGTCCTCCATATTGTTTCTGCAACCTCCTGACCTGCCTCTGTCTCTCCTTCTGAGCTTTAGTCAGAGACTGCATCCCTGCTGTCGCACGCTGCTCACGACGCTCCCTCTCTCGACGCAAGTTACGCTGAAATTAAAAACAAAAAAACAGCTTCATGAATGCAGTCTATCACAGAGTTTTCATTTATCTTTTATACAGTCAGTGAGGTTGCCTTTTTAACACACGATCCCTCTCTTGATGCAAGTTACGCTGAAATTAAAAACACAATCCAAAAATGAAATTCAACATCAATGGGTTTTCATAATCTTTTCAAATCATCACGGTTGCCGCTTTTAGAACACATCTCCAAAAGTGAGAGAAATCATGTATCATACATGGAGTATACATAAATTTAGGAAAATTTTGATAATAATGAAATTCATGAAATTTCCTGTACAGTCTACTGTAAACCAGCCCATCTACAGGCTGCAATATACAATTCAGTAAAACTTTATAAAATCAACAATTCCCACAATAGAAGTTCAAAGTCACCTGTCTGTCTGAACATTGTTGCAACCTTACAAGATCACTTTGCTCTAGAATTCAGAATACTGCTTTAAAATGGCATCAGATGTCATCATAAGTAGAATATTGAAACACAGTTAGCATTCTTGGCTCTTCAGCTGTGTGTTTTGTTACCTGGTTGAATCGTATCCTGTTTCTCATGTAGATAGGCTTCTGAACCTTGGACGTATCCACCAGTTGGAAAGACGACTCATCTTGCTCATGGACGTAGGTAAACTGGTTACCTGATCCAAACTGGGAGTTGTACTTTCCTACATGGTATAACATACAGAAAGATGTTACTGGTTAACTATTAAAAACTGCAGCCAAATCTGTGCATCAGATCAATGCTTAGAGTGCATCAATAGTAGAATGGAGCCAGTACTGCATGAAAGTGTTTCTATTTTCCAGTTTCCTGAAAACTGTTCATGTTTCACTAAAAGTGGTCCACTTGAAAGTTATACTACCCTCGTTTTACCAAATATTGATTACAAACTATGTACCACCTATGTTCTTGGAAGGCTACACTTTTGTGACTTTAAAAAATTGACTAGCTCAGCTGTCTCCTTTATGAAAATAAACTTTGACATTATCATGCATTAATTACAGAAATAGGCTGTTGGACTTTAGCTTGGATAGGGGATAATTGCTGCATAAAAGCTTCTTTTGATGTTCACCAATGTCCTCTTGTCAACCAAGTCTCCATAATTAGAGATGGCCGTGACCTTTGTAATAATTGCGCCTCACTGATAGTATCCTTCCTGGGGAGCGTTTCATCAAGCGTTTTGTCAGTGATTTTTACCGACAACTGTTATTAGCTACTGAAATCCTTGCATCTGATTGGCCGAGTAAAAATCACTGACAAAACGCTTGATAAAACGATCTCCTGAACCCTCTTCTTGGTTGTACAACACATGCTCCGGCAATGATTGCTCTGTGGTCAATATCCTCTACAGTACTAACTGAAATTCTGAATTCTTAATTTGCTAAAACCCAATCCCATCCCTAGCCCTCTATCCTTGACAAAATAAAGTCCAGACAAAATAAAGTCCAGAGCAAATATTGGCGGAGCACATATTGGAGCACCCGCTTCTCACCTAGGTAACGCTTGTCCTGGTATGTAGCGCCTGTCCAGTCTGACACCTGTACACACAAAAACACAAGTACACATAAAGACACAATTGAAAACGGGCAATTAAAACCTCAATTTCATTTATACAAACCAGGCCGGGTAGCCAAACTATTTGATCTTCTCTTTGGAATGTTTAGGAAATTATAAAACTGGGAATTATTATTAATATGAAAAAAAAAAAAAAAATCCACCACTCATTCACGACAGACCATGAAATAGAATAATTCTTGTATACTACTCATTCAGCTTCAGTAATTGTCAGTGTATGTGTACACCCACTCATAGGCCCTTGCCTATGTGGGACTGTGCAAAACATTCACTGTTGCAGTGGTCAAAAATACCGGTAGACAACAAAATTGCTCTAAGGATGATTTAATTTTCTTAAATTTGCTATATTACCTGATTCAGGGACTCTTCAACTCTTACTGAGGTTTCAGAGTTGAAAGTGAAATTTTAAATAATTAATTTCCTCTCATGTATGAATGATCTAGAATGGATCAGTGTTTGCTAACACACACAAAAGCTATTGATGCCTATTCACCCGTAAAAACTATTGTGGAGTACAAGCTTATCTTCAGATAAGCCTGTACATGTATGTAGTGGTGCACACCACTCATCCACTGTAACCTGGTATATTGCATGGTGCACACGCATGCCTGCACTTGCCTTGCAATATCAATAAACATGCTGAAGGCAGAAAATGACAAAGCTTTAACGAACTGAAGCGCTAAAGTAACAAGTAATGACTGTGCAGAGTGAATGAATCATTTGGCCTAACTTGCCTAATAGTGGGATAAGTCCCCTCTCATTCAGTGTGTACTGGTTTAAGCACACACTTGGATGTTTATCCTGGCTTTAGCCAGTTAGCCATCGAGCCTGACGGCGGTTCACGCTAGTTATAATCGTACCACGCAATTCTTCCAAGATTATGATTTTTTCATATACAAAGAAACTCGGGATCGCAAGCGCACATCGATCACTACAATCGCGCCACACAGAAAATCAGGACTTTTCCGTGTACCCGAAATGTACCCGAAATGTACACAATGACTCTGATAACTCGTTTCGCGAGAATCAACAGTAAATTACGGATTCAATTTTTGGAATTATCTTTTCCAATATCGGTGAGTTGAATTTATTGTATTTCTTTGATATATTGGGGTCGGTTTTCTAAATTAAATGCCGATTTTGAGTGAATGTTGGTGACTTTTGTGCAGTGGTGTTTGAAAAAGTTGAGGCGTATGACTGCCTAGAATCTACACACGAAGTATAGTCATGTAGCTATGAGTGTGGAAGTCTCTGATATCAGAGACAATCTCTCAAATGGGAGAGAGTCTCCGATATCGGTCGTGCGCCTCTACTGTCTGTATGACTTTAAACAGCAAATCTAGAGAATAGGGGACCAGATGCGCGTGCTGTATTCAATACCGTTTGTGACGCGCATCTCTCGACGGAATGAACCGTATTGTCATATACAGAATACAGCACGCACGTCTAGCCAGGACTAGCTTCCTGAGTGTAAAAAAAAAAAAATGGGCTTCACGCCTTTTACATCACGAAGCTAGGTGTTTTTTTCCGCCAATCTTAACTGCGCACGGTTAGCTGTCGGCGACGTATAGTTTCAATTATGGTTGTATCGCGCGCCGTCGCACGCAGCCGCCATTTTAAATCTGCATGACAAGAGGAGGCATGGATACACAAACACTGGTGAGTTCTCTGAAATTTCTTATGCTGTCAGTCGCGGGAGTTATCAGGAAAAAAACACCTAGCTTCGTGATGTAAAAGGCGTATAGCCCATTTTTTTTTTTTTACACTCTGGAAGCTAGTCCTGGCTACGCACATCCCCACTCATGGAACCATCACTATGTGGTGTGTGTGTGTGTAATTGGGTTTTTACTGACGTGTATCAATCAGATATGATTATTTACGTCTGGGGACCGACCTTTAACGTCACCATCCGAAAGACATGACTCAGTCTCGAACCTGGGTCCGCTGAATCAGTTTTATAACTTCCACTGTTAGCTAGATTACAGGCGCACGCCACTCCCGGGTACATTTCTGTAAAATAGTTGGTATTTTCTGTCGCATGTACTAAAGGTATGGGGGAAAAAATAAGATAAATATTTTAAATACTTGCTTTCAAATTCAGCCCTTAAAAATCTCACTCCTACCTCAAATGGCCGTTAGGAAGAACTTTTGATATTTTCAGCAAAATCCAAAGTCAAAATCTTGTCCAAAACCGGAGAAATCCCCGCCGATTTGTTTCGCGATCGCGTGTTGTTTACAAACTGCCGATGTCTTAGACTAAAATCGGCCAATACAATTTTTGTCCACGAAGAAACTCGGGATCGCAAGCGCACATCGATCTTTACGATCGCGCACACAGAAAATCGGAACTTTTCCGTGTACGCCATAGGGACCGAATTTTTGAGGACAAAACTCTTTTGGGGAGATGTCGGCGCCCGCGGCGACCAGGAAATGTACACAATGACTCCGATAGCTCGTTTCGCGAGAATCAACAGTAAATTACGGATTTGATTTTTGAAAATATCTTTTCCAACATTGGTGAGTTGAATTTATTGTATTTCTTGGATATTTTGGGGTCGGTTTTTGAAAATTAAATGCCGATTTTGAGTGAATATTGGTGACTTTTGTGCAGTGGTGTTTTAAAAAGATGAGGTGTATGACTGCCTACATTATACACACGAAGTATAGGAATGTAGCTATGAGTGGCGCACGCCACAACGCCCAGTGTTGTCACGACCACTCATAGGTACATTCCTATACTTCGTGTATAGGTATAAGTCACCAACATTCACTCAAAATCGGCATTTAATTTAGAAAACCGACCCCAATATATCAAAGAAATACAATAAATTCAACTCACCGATATTGGAAAAGATAATTCCAAAAATGAAATCCGCAATTTACTGTTGATTCTCGCGAAACGAGCTATCGGAGTCATTGTGTACATTTCCTGGTCGCCGCGGGCGCTGACATCTCCCCAAAAGAGTTTTGTCCTCAAAAATTCGGTCCCTATGGCGTACACGGAAAAGTTCCGATTTTCTGTGTGCGCGATCGTAAAGATCGATGTGCGCTTGCGATCCCGAGTTTCTTCGTGGACAAAAATTATATTGGCCGATTTTAGTCTAAGACATCGGCAGTTTGTAAACAACACGCGATCGCGAAACAAATCGGCGGGGATTTCTCCGGTTTTGGACAAGATTTTGACTTTGGATTTTGCTGTAAATATCAAAAGTTCTTCCTAACGGCCATTTGAGGTAGGAGTGAGATTTTTAAGGGCTGAATTTGAAAGCAAGTATTTAAAATATTTATCTTATTTCCCCCCCCATACCTTTAGTACATGCGACAGAAAATACCAACTATTTTACAGAAATGTACCCGGGAGTGGTCACGACCTCTACTCTAGTCTAAGTTTAAGAGGTAAAAACACCAATATAATCAGCAAAACTTTGAGAAATACTTCCTTCTACATTAATAAGATAAAGATGATAGAAATTAGAATATCTAATTTCATGCCAGATTCGTTAATACGATCTTCATCTTAAGTGAAATTTTCAAGCTGTTTTGGGCCGGCGATCTTACTCCTTTCCAGCACACACGTGCAAAATATCACACACATGCGATGAGAGGCATTTCATCGCAGTATGAAGGTACATGTACATTAAATGCGAGGTTATCTGCAATAACCTTTACCTTGCATATGCAGCAGTGAGTGGCGCGTCCCCTATTCTTTGGGTTTGCCCTTTAAGCATTCATTATGTAAGTTTGACAGATATTCATTTGATATTTTATTTGCTATGGTTGATTTTCTGAAAAGTGTTCGGCATTATCGTGCTTGAGGAAACCACCATGACCATTCACTCCGCACAGAGAAGCGCTTCATTGCGTTACATGCATTAGTTTCCTCATTCCCCGTCCATAGACTCTGCCCTTTACTTTTGCGTGCTAACGAACGAGTGGTTTCCTCAACCATGATATAGTCAAGTGTTCAGTAATGGGATTCACTTCCAGTTTCTATACGACTGTTCTCATGGTTCTGCAGCTACATTTGTAGCTAGCCATGCTAGCTGCAGTCATTCATTCATTCATCATGTTCATTCACACAGTAGTCCATACACACACAAAACATATGGAAACGAAATGGAGCGGGATAAGATTGATCCGATTCTCTTACCTTTCCAAGACGATCACCCTTTGAAAATGGCTGATATGGAATATCTTTAAATTGCTTTGGAATAGTACATGGGCCCCATCCTGTTGGGTTATCCTGTATATCTGGGGGAATGAATCGGGCACTCATTTTGATGTTTTTTCAGTAGAATAATTTCCCTCCCTCATGTATCCACATGTATACTCAGTATAATACTGCATGTGTAAAATCATTTATGAACCTTTTGGCACAAGATGGCGCTATTCCAAGTCATATCGGCAGCAGCGCAACGCATGGTGGTACTAATGGTGCTGGCGGTGTACAAAAAGAGCTTTTACCACCCAATTGCAAGTTGAATAACTTTTCTTTATAATTCGCCATAAGGCTTTAAATAAATTAATATGTGAAAGGCAGAACTTAACACAATATTGACCTGCTTGAACCAGGTGCAAGCATAGGCCTACGCTGGATTCGTGTAGTATGTTCTGCCCCCGTCTCATTCACAGTATTGTGAAATTATAATTATAAAATACATCGATGGTATTAAAATGAAAAAAGTATTGCTAAGTAGACGATGAGTTTATATAATTCAAGTATAGTATTCTATTTCCTTTATAATTGACTGAACATAAACATTAAGTTTTGCCAGGGGCGGATCGGGAGGGTGGGCACAGAGTTCAGAGTAAAATCAACCCCCCTCCCCCCAAAAAAAATAAAAAATAAAAATAAATTAATAAATTAAAACAAATAATAATGATAATAAATAAATAAATGAATAAATAAAATAAATATATATATATATATAAATAAATAAAAATAAAAAATAAATTAAAGAATAAAAAAAAGTAAAAAAAAGTAAATAAAATTAAACAAAAAAAAACTGGATATACTTTTTCTATTTTACCTTTTTTGTGGGGGGAGGGGGGAGTCGGACCCCCCCCCCCCCATTTTGAGCCACACCTGTTTCAGGGAAAGGACACCCTGATATAAATTAGAAGCAGACAAATTAAAGAAACAGATAAATGAAAATTCGAGCAAAATCTGATAAGAAATAAGAAAGTTGTGAACTTTTGAATTTGTAATCAATCAAACACAAATTGGCAACTCTGTGACATATCTTGCGAGCTCCTCTCTCATTTGCTCCGTACACAAAGATAATAAATTTTCATTTTCTTTGTTTTTGATGAGGAATAGATTTATATCATACAGGTTTTTTGTAAAAGCATTAAGTGAAATGATTATATCTAGGGTATGATTAAATATTTTCTTTAGAGATATGGAAATTTATGATTTTTCAGTACAGGGCAAATGGGAGAGAACCACAAAACTCTTAGGAGTTCTGTGGAGAGAACCTTGCAAGATACAGTATAACACAAAGTTGCCAATTTGTGTTTTGATTGATTACTTTAAAAATTCATAACTTTCTTATTTCTAAAAATGCTGATTTTTTTTTTTTCCTTGCTTGTCAGATAATTTGGAGTAACCCTCCCCCCCCCCCCCCCTTAAAAAAAATCCTGGGTACGCCACTGCTTAACTCACTCACATGGAAAATGAAACATGTGGCAGATGGCAGATCCAGAAGTTTGGTGGGAGCACAAATCTAAAAAATATCTTCTAAAAACAATCTAACAAAAGGGGGAAGCATATTTTCAGGACCAAGTAAAATTTTGCTGGGGGAACGTACAAAGACAAACTTGTACATATTATTTTTTGTATGTATGTGTGTCCTTATGGTATGCTGCATTCGGTTGGTGGGGGGGGGGGGGGGGTGAGCAAGAACCCCCTGAGCCCCTGAGATCTGCCACTGCCTTGGAAAAAGACTAAGTTTGCAATCTTGAGCTAAAAGTGCACTTGTTACAATGAAACACAAAAGTAAACCACGTATAAAGTACAGTGTATAGTTCTTAAAGAAAAATATAACATTTATTAATTTCTTGGGGTGCTGCAGTATATAAAACAAAGATCAGAGTACATTCACAATAGAAATATGATAGTCTGATAAATTACACTGGAAAAAACTAAACATATATATGATGACAATGTACTTTGAGAAAAAAACAACTCTTCTCAAATCACAATATCAGATTATGTTTAATCCATATCAAATTGATTGCATGTATACATATTCGAAGAAATCATTCCTTATAAATATAATAACACTTGTCTTGCTTGATACTCATATAAGCTAATATATATTGTTGTGTTTTCTTACATATATATATATATATATATATATGTGTGTGGGCGTGTTTAGCAGTATGTCCGAGGACATTTTCGGACAGAGAACAAAAAATAAATCATGACAACAATGATCCTCGGAAGCCGGACAATAGTCCTCGAACGTCGAACAATGAATTTGTGCTTTATTCCGTCGACTGTCCGAGGACGGAGGGACAATAGAGGAACAATACTTGTCCTCGGAAATAAAGCAATACAAGACTCTGTGTGTGTGTGTGTGTGTGTGTGTGTGTGTGTACATGTTTACGCATTCAAACCGATGACATCGAACAAAGAGAACAATGGGTCATCGGTAGTAATTCAATAGGTCATCGGTTGTCAACAATTGGTGAGGTTTATTCCGTCAATGAATTTTGTGAAGCAATTCAATAGTGGAGTCATCGGTTGAAAATCGAACAATAGAAAACATAGATGCGTGTGTGTGTGTGTGTGTGTGTATATATAGTGCCATGAGCGTAATGCTTGAAAGACCCAAGCGCTCTATAAGAAGCCACTATTATCATTATTATTATCAGTGATCATACTCGATATACTTTGCTTTCGGTAAACATGTAATAAAGTATGAAAAATAACATATGTAGAATATAATTTGATGATGCATGAAAAAAGGTTTTGAATTCACCAACTACTTTGTACATTGTATAAAATTCTCTTGCACAAAACTGAAGTTTGATCCTGACATATTTTAAATCAGCATTACTTAACTATGGTATATAACTGAAATGAAATATCTCATACAAAAGTATACTGGTAATCAAACAGACATATAAATAAATATTTCATAGAAGTTACATTGCACTTCCTTGTTGCATCCATTATCAAATATTATGAACTAGGGCATAAATATTTTTAATTTCAGAATTATATTTTGAAGAGAAAAAAAGAGAAATAAGAGAAATATGGAGTTATAGGTGGGGTGATGATGTATAAAAATCCTATTCAGATTAGTTTTATAATCAATTCACAGTACAAGACTTTTGTAAGAATAGTATTTGAACACCACTATGATCAGATATCACAATTTTTCTGACTGGAAGTTGAAAAACAAATCTTATCTACTTTTCCTCTAAGAGCAGTTATTTCTATCACCAATATAATAAGTATACAAACGTACAGGTAAGCTGAGTTTAAGTTGAGATAACATACAACATATCTAGCCTCTAAACAACAAAACACTACAAAACATGAACAAAACAAAACAAAACACAAGACAATATTATATGTGTGTAGACAAACAATGTATTCAATCATTTTGAAGGTTTTACTGAAAATTAGAATGAAAGCTACATGTACATATATCTTTGAATTAATATAATTACTAGTACTTAAAGGCAAATACATGTATACTCAAGTGTAAATATGAAAATGTACAAAGGCAAGCATATGTGAAATCACAATCTCGCATATATAGAAATAAACATTATATAAGAACCTTTAAATCATTTAAAGTCATTTAAATATCAAGTGAGAAATGGGGCCGACCTTAGCCCTCCTAGAAACTGCAAGAATGCCAACAGGCTAGCATTCATGGCATATGTCACATTGTACATGTATACTCTAATAAATATCCATCCATGTAAAATTGAAGTGACTGGGAACTAACCTTTACAATAATTTCCTTAGAATGAAAGCAGCGGTAACATCAGATAACTTTTTAGGAGAAATATCATATTTAACAAACGGAAATAAATTCATTTGTATAAGTCAAGAAAACAGAAAGAAACTTGCCATGCATTGTCATTGCGTTATCATGATTCAAAAGTGCAAATCTAATTATGATTGAATGCGGGTTTTACAGATATAGTATTGATGTTGCCATCAATGTGAAAGTAATTTCAGATGAGTCCCACATGTTCAAAATTTTGTTATCATTTTGATATCAAGTTGTCACAGATAATACAAGCTTGATTTCTACAACACATCTTGAAATCAAATAAATCTAACTGAGGTTCAAAATAATAATAGCATTACTGACTCAAATATACAGTACCAAAGACTAAACATGTTTAAATATATCATAAATATAATCTGTACCTTATAATTGTTTTACTTAGCTCTACAAGATGAAGAAGGGGGAAAAAATGAAAGTGGTCAATAAATGAGGGAGAAGAAGCATTTTGTGTGATTTTGAAAAAAATTGTGTAATGAAGGAATGTCACAATTTTGTGTAGAAGTTTGAAATCCCCCACCTAACCATATCATATAAATCAAATGAAAAATGACGCCACGTCGTGGCATAAGCATTTTTAGTTCATCAGGCCTATTTTACCCCAGTACTGTAGACAGTTTAAACAACCAAACTTTTGATATTGTATCTGATATGGTTGGACAAAAGTAAAGCTTGTCTTCTTATTTAAAATTCAAGATGGATTCATGCATTGTGAAGTTCGACACCATGGAGTACATGTACTACTCATATCAACATGAACTGTGAAAACTGAACCATTATCAAAAACTTGGCCCATGAAAAGATATTTGTGATACAGTATTTGAAAACTTTGTGACACTCTGATGGTTAATTCTTAACTCAATAATCCGACAATCCATATTGATACACTCTGACATCTTGCATAAAGAGGCTTTCATATTTTTGTATCGTGTTCAGATACTTTTCTTTAGAAAATATCATTTGAATTTCAACAGCTATAATTTTTCTAAACGATTTTTAGAAGCTCGTAAAAAGCTACCTCTGTTTACACTTGAAAACTACATGTACATGTATGAGACACATGTATTTAAATGCTTCCAAACAGCCTTAAGTTAGTGCTTTATACATGCACATAGAAAAACTATACAAGCTGTGGGGTCAGCGAATTAGGATGCAATGCTCATGGAAGTAAACAATTGTTTCCATTAATTTTTCACCAAACAGACATTCTTAATAAATGTGAAAAGATGAAGGAATCGTGATAGTAATTTTCCTCAGTACTTCACAGCCATTCTAGCTTGAGTTGGATTATGTTTGTAGCATGTTGTGTCTTTTCTAAATAGACGTGAGACCCAGACTGTATTACTGCAAGACCATACATCTGATCACCTAGCTATATGTAATTCTTCAATCCCACATGAGCCTCGATGACTCCAGTAACGGTACTTGGCCAAGTCTATCCTCGTTACCATGCCGACAACCTGAAAGAGAGCAAGACAAGAGAATGAGAAATGGACATTACAACATCATCATCATCATCATCATCATTACCACCACCACCATCACCAACCCCACCACCCCCACCACCACCATCATCATCATCATCATCATCATCATCATCATCATCCTCATCATCATCATCACCATTACCACCACCCCACCACCATCACTATCATCATCATCACCACCACCACCACCACCACACCACCCCCACACCACACCACCCCAACCACCATCATCATCAGCATCATCATCATCATCATTACCACCACCACCACCATCCCCACCACCATCACCACCACCACACCACCCCCACCACCATCATCATCAGCATCATCATCATCATCATCATTACCACCACCACCACCCCCACCACCATCACCATCACTATCATCATCATCATCATCATCACCACCACCACCACCACCACCATCATCACCACCACCACCACCACCACACCACCCCACCACCATCATCATCAGCATCATCATCATCATCATTACCACCACCACCACCACCACCATCACCATCACTATCATCATCATCATCATCATCACCACCACCACCACCACCACCACCACACCACCCCCACCACCATCATCATCATCACCACCCCCACCATCATCAGCATCATCATCATCATCATCATCATTACCACCACAACCACACCACCCCCACCATCATCATCATCATCATATGATTATTAACAACAAAAAAACTCCAGTTTCTAAACTATGTTACATTTGAATCAATTGAGGTTAACCATTATGTCAATGGTAGACTTTATTCCCCAAAGATGATTTAAAATGTGTATTCATACCCTATTAGAATCATCAGTGATAATGAGATGTCTTAGACCCAAGGCTCTGAACAGACGGAATATTCTTGGCAACGATGTGTCCTGTGAGGGAGACAATTTAAATAAAAAGCATATCCACTATAAAGGCACAGACAAAATAATAATACTAATAATAATAACTAGCATTTGGTATGCTCTCCATAGTACATAGTACAACTATATCACAGCGTAAACATAAGGACATCACTCCTAAAACTTGGCTGGACCCTGATGTCACAGCTATGAGAAATAATAAAATGGTTGCTCTTCTAGTAAAATTTTTTATGATCATGCGAAATGCTCATGACCAATCCATGAACAAAATTTTTTTCATAAGGGATATCTCACCATTCTAATAATATACATGTAAAGGAATTGGATTCATAAAAGGTCTATAACGTCTCTTATACAGTCTCCTTCTATCTTTGATATGCTGATATCTGTTATTACTATTTGTAAGAAGGGTTTGAGCAAGCAAGAAAAATCAATGTATGTCATGGTTTGCAAAACAATACCTGGATGACCATGCAGTTTAATTGCAATATCTCATCATTTTGCGAAGTATAGATAAGTATAGATACTTATCGCAAAATGATGACCGTGCAATATTGTTTCAAATTTATCATGGTTTGGGGTGTGCGAACCCGTACAAAGTGACTACGCATTTGAATATGCAAGGGATTACACAGCGGATGTGTACATACAGCCCTTGCAATATGCTAGGCTAAGGACAAAATTTTGTGACTTAAAGTACAAGTTAATACAAAAACGTGGTGAAAATGTAGTTACCATGTTTCATAAAATTAATGATGATATAGACACAAGGGTATATTGCAATCTCCTAGAAAAATATTTCACTTGTGCCAACTCGTGAAATATGCCCATTAGCTTGTGCGAAATACCCCTGTATCCAACTCAAGCCATTCAATATTATAGAAATATTATCATCACATCATTCTTACCTTCCTAACAGTATAAGGCGATGGATTCATGAATGGTCTAAGATCGATTGTACAGTCTCCCTCTAACTCTGATATGTTGATATCTCGTATGTGAGGGAAGCGTGGATAGGCATCTCGAAAGTCTTCAATCTGAAGAAGTACTCGAGGATCTTGACTTGAAGGCCACAAGCTAAATGCCTATAGAGAAAGAGGTAGCAAAGAAAGATATCTATAATTGTATGTGAGTGAATTGAGAAGATGATACATAATTGAACAGGGAAGCGTTTCATCAAGCGTTTTGTCAGTGATTTTTACCGACAACTGTTATAAGCTACTGAAATCCTTGCATCTGATTGGCCGAGAGCGAATTTGTCAGTAAAAATCACTTACAAAACGCTTGATGAAACGCTCCCCAGACGTTAAGGCCACCGCACACCTTACAATAGATTTGTTAAATAAATCGCTATGGCATTAAATATTGGCATTTTAACAAATGAAAGCTACCCTATTCACGTTCTGAAAAATAAAATGAATACTGAACATAGGGTTTTGGTGAGCTGTCAGCTTTCTACAGGGAATAAGGGCAAAATTACTTTCAAATCGTAGGCAGTCGTACGATTTTTGTGACGTCACTACAACTCGGAGCTGATTTGGCAATTCCACCGACTAGAAAACTCGGCAAATACTGTATTGTCGATTTGACTATCTGTATGACTATTCATACCCTCATTCAAAAATATTTTTCGTCTTTAAATGATTTGTCAAATGATATTACATTTTTTTTTCTGAAATCGGATCGCAGACCAATCGTAAGGTGTGCGGTGGCCTTTATGATATGACCGTATTCTCCATAATTTATCAATTATCAATGTTGCTGCATTGTCATTTTTTGTCTTTTGATCTACATGTAGTACTTGAATGATGTTGATGGGGTGAACTCTTCAAATGGAATCTCACCAATGAAGTAATGCTCTTATAATGAATTGTTTACCTCTTTTTTTCCCATCTGCAATCTATTAGGTTGATGTTAAAGCTGATATATATTGTACCTGTTTCTTACTACATGTATATGATTTTGTCAAGGATTTCATGAGAATGTCTTAGAAGCTAAATGTACTTTCAACTGTTATATATATTATAATGTACCATACTCAATGATGAAATAATTTTGTTAATTTTGCAATGTAATACGTTGGTATCTTTAGGAATATTGTATATTATCATGTCACTCTCAACAATTCAATCATTTGACTTCCAATGTGATTGAATTTGAACTGTTCTTGTTGTATTTTTATCCAAATAAACCATTCAATCAATGATTGCCAGAATACAATGCAAAAACTCACTCACATAAGACATGGCAAACGACCTCAAAAAATGTTGCAGCAAAATAAAAACCATTTTATGAGTAGATGAATAGCAAGCACGGTGACAAAAAGTAGTGTGTAAAAAAAGGCCCCTATAAGCATGCTCACTGATCTGTGTGCGATACCATTCAGAAAATGCAGAAATGTACTACACTTATGTCATTTAATTTCACAGCAGCATTATTTTCCCTGTTTTTTTTACTGTGTCATGCATGAACAAGACTTTAGAGGTGGCTCCTACATGGAAATATAGGAAACATTAAGAGAATTCTCACCTTTTCTTTCAGAAGTACTATGAGCTGACTTCTTAATATCAGGCCCCTGAATGTCCCATGCGTCTCACCATCCTGAACATAACATAAGAGAGAATGCATGTCAATTTCCTATGGATGATTAATTTAAGAATTCTACATGTAAAACAGTAGAGGAAACAAAGGAACAAAATCAAATTCAAATACATGAATGATGGATTCATATGGAGGTTGACCCATTTCTGCAATGAGAAACATGGTTAATATTTGGTGCAAAGTGTCACTGATGAGTTTATCAATGACTGGAAATAACAAAAATCCATGTACATTGACTTCATAATAAAAACTTAACTCTTTCAAATTCTAACTACCATAAAAAAACACAAAATTCTAACTACCATAAAAAACACTAAGTTTTTCTTCTCGTAATTGAAATTTTACAATACATTGTGAACTTTTGTATTATGAAGAATTACTTGAATAATGACAAACAATGGAAAAAAGACCCATAATAAAGACTCAATGGCCAGAATTCACAAAGGAGGTTTGGTATAAACCATGGTTTAAACCCCCTCCTGGGTATTTTAAGCGTACATGCACACGGAATCTGATCCAATCATATATTTTCTTTGAGCGCACGCATGGGCAATGTGCGCTTATTTACGCTTATTTTAGTCCGCTTACGGAGGTTTAAACCTTACCTATGGTTTAAACCTCCTTTGTGAATTCGGGCAATTATGTCTCATTCGCGATAAATGCTTGTCAATATCATGCCACAGTAAAGATTTTCAACAAAATATATTCTGACCAAGAATGAGGGGACTTGACATTTGTTCTAGCAACAATTGTGAGACAAGAAAGAGAGTTAATAATAATAATAATTCAATATTTATATGGCGCCTATTAAAAATTTCTCTAAGCGCTTTACAGTAAACAGCATAACTACCTAACTTACATGTACTTAACTAACATAACTACCTAACTTAACTAACATAACTACCTAACTTAACTACCTAACTTAATATAACTATCGACTTAACTAACTTAATTACCTGACTTAAAACTTCATTACTGTTTACGGAAAACATAGGTCGTAAGTGCTACTTTACGGAAAAAGATAGGTCTTAAGTGCTACTTTATGACCATGGTGAGGATACTTACAGGATCAACTACAGGGAATCCATTGTGATTGTGACTGGAATCCTTCAGAACTTCAAAGATGTGTGATACTCTTTCCACCGTCTTAAATGTAATCACATGATCACTCATAACCTCTCTGTAGAAATAAGACAAAAAAAGATGCACATTCTCATGTTGTTAGGTTAGGGAACAACTCTTTCTTCTATCCTGATGGGTACCACTTCAGGGACAGCAGCAGGTGCAATCAACTTGGTTTACACCCTACTCTTACATGAAGAGTGTATTGGTATGACTCTCCTGTACTGAGGACTTCCATTTAAAGAAATTCCCACCCCCCAATGGAAATAAATTTAGTTATTCTGAGAGATTTATTGTATTCTTGCATAACAATTTACAAGATTCTCCACCAAAGTGTACAAGAGAAAGATAAATTAAGATATTCTTTAGGTAACGTCATCTCTTACAAACATCTTTTGAAACAAGGAGAACATGGGACTATATTTAACACGTTTCTTTCCAATTTCATTTTTGCTACCAATACTGTACAAGAGCTTTAAACCCAGAATATACAGTAAAAACCTTCATTTTGCACCAAATGGCTATAAAGCTCAGTGTTTGCTTACGTGGCACTGATAGTTGAGCCGAGTGGAGGCGGTTCCCATGGCAACAATGGTACACTCTGAACCTGGATGTGGATGTCATAGAGACCATGGTTGAAGATATCACCGATCCACTTAGCAATCATGAGGACCACCATGATTGGTAAAGCATAGGAGAGGTTACCGGTAGCCTCCATTAGGATGACGGTCAGACTGATTGTCATGCGTACGATGCCACCTGATCAAATAATCATACATCAAAACTCAACAACAACAACACACTTGTTGATGTAGTATGTCTACTCTATAAATATACTTTAATGTACTTTACAAATACATTGTATCATGTAATCAATCCAAAGAATTTCTCGAGCAGGTACCCATTGGCCTTAGCCGGGTCGAGAGTGGCACATGCAGGTTAATGTCTTTCCGAAGGGGTTGGTGCCATGACAGGGACTACAATCAGGTACCATGTGATTCACAGTCTGATGACTTATCCACTAGACCACAAAACCTATGCTTTAAAGATAAAGTTGAGTTGTGGTCATGCGAATACACTGTGAAAGAAATTGTCTCAAAGCATTTGGGAAAGGCTGATCATATCTACATAAGAATTGGTGTATAATGTGAAGTATTGGAAGTATCAAAATGATAAGAAATTGACCCAATCTTGCTGAAAAGCACATGAACTGTACACAGAAATGGCCATACGGGACTGCACATACACGTGGCTTGAATGTTCGGGCCGAACACTTCAGCTATTTCTTGTCATATTTCGAATATGAGGGCATTTGAAGAGCAATCCTTTTCAGGGGACATTTTTAATATGATATTCTTCCCAACTAACAAAGAAAGAATGAGAAAGCTCACAAATTATTGTCACTTTTACCATAACTCAACCTTCTCTATAATGCTTATGTATCACATTGACACTAAAACAGATTACATTACTCATCACAATCTAATAACAGGCATTCAAGGAATCCAACATCATCATCAATCCAGTTTTGATCTGGGTATATTCCCCGTTGACGGGGGTGGCCGGATTTAGTAGCAATCTTTCTCACATCCGCCCTCCATCACGATTCATGGCATCCTCCCTCCTCAAACCAACTCCACTACACTCCTCCTCAACCTGTTTTCTCCATGTTTCCCTCGGTCGTCCTCGCTTCCTCGGGCCCTTCACTTCAAACTCCAGAGCTTTTCTCAAAATATGCCTGTCCTCCCTTCTCAGCACATGCCCATACCATCCATTTGCTTTTGCCATCTGAGCCACTGATTCTTCCAGTCCTAACATCTCCAACAGGTCCTTGCTCCTTTTTCTATCCATTAGTTTCACTCCACACATTGCTTTCACCATTGCTCTCACCATTGCTCTCACCATTGCTCTCTCAGTCCTCGTCAAGATCGCCAGCTCATTCCCACCTAAACATCATGTCTCACTCCCATATAACATCACTGGTCTTACACAGCTGCGATAGACCATTCCCTTCACCTTCAACAAGAACCTTTTTGAGTTCAACAGCTCTCCACATTCCCTGAACGTGATCCAACCAAATCTTGTTCTTGATGCAATAAAAGTTGGTGATTGTAGGTTTGATAGGGTGGTATTCTTGAGCAAAATTACGAAATCGTTTATGTTCAAGATCATGTAAACTTGATAGAATTTGTTCTCTCTCATTTTTTAATAATGCAACCTCACAGAAGAGAAAGTAAAATACATGTACATGAAAAATTTCTATAGATTACTTCCAGAATACTGGGCAACATATCCGTAGAGAAATTCACATCATATGAACATTCAAACATCTCCAACTAGATTTTATATAACTACACATTTTCCCCACGTGCTGAACTGGCCAAATACGTTTGTTTGATGCACTTCAATTCCACACACTCAGGGTTCCCGCAGAAATTTAAGAACCAATTCCACGACTTTTCATGACAAATCTTTGCCTTTGACAATGACAAGATAAGTACCATTTTGGTATGGGGTGTGGCATCCAAGCGGTGTACCGATATATTATTTCTGTTTGTGATGGAAGGCTGCCATAGCCACAAACGGCCGACGCCCACCATCAATTTCTATGACTTTTCAAGACTTGGGGAGATATTTTCCATGACTTTCCATGACTATCCAGAAGAATTCATTTTTACAGGATTTTCCTGATCTTTCCATGACTGTAGGAACCCTTTCATTTCATTACTCCTCATATTAGTACCTTTTTATTGTCCATTTATTGTTATTATCTTTAATAGGTATCCTGTTTTTGATATTGAGAATGTCTAGTTACCTAGCTGTGCTGCAGCTCCGATCAATGCATAAATGCCTGGATCTGCCGCGTAATCAGCCTAAAGAGAAAACAAAAGACAATGATATAAGAGCCATCTGAACCTATGCTAGGTTATTGCCAGTGCACTTGGTATCAACAACAAGCATGGGGGGGGGGGGACTTTTATAAAATGATATCAAGGGAAAGTTGATGCTCCTCAACAAGGGTACTGACAAGAGTCATAAATATGTAAATGCATACTTTCAACCTCCAAAAAGTCCTCCCAAACAAGCTCCCTTGGAAGTCATATGGCCATAATCCACTTTGGACATCACAAATTATGCTAATGAATACTCTCAACATGCAAACTTTTGGTCCTCATAAATAATGCATCCCCCTCCCCTAATTTGGACCATAGGTTAACAATTTTCTGCCAACAAGCCTGTATTTATATCATTCAAAGACTTCTCACCAAACATTTGGTTCTATAAATATCACTGGAACACTAAGTTGCTCTCTTGGCTTTCCACCCAACTGTTGTAGATCTCAATCCTGGAATTCCTTAAGAAAATGCAAATCATGTCCTTTTTATAGAAAAAGAAGAGAGAGATTCCTTATATGACAGATTGCCTAGTTCATACCTTTCATATGTGTTATCTAATTCAGTACGATAGTGCAGATTCAAGACAAAGTCCTTTAAGTACACTCATTTACATGTAACTGTGTGTTATACATGGAAGATACAGAAATGTGAAGCGCACTACAAATATGTCACTTTAATTTGATGCAGATCTTTTTTTCCAGGTGGTTTACGTCGTCATATGTGAATGAGGCTTAAGGGTTAGTTCAACTTACCACAACTGGAATCATATGGATAATAATGCCAAACATCCGACCCCAGGCTGCCCCTACTAGTAGTGACGGGATGAACAACCCGCTAGGTACGCTCAAACCATACGTCCAACATGCTAGGATGAAGTATGTCAATATGAACACAGACAGGATAGGAACATCGTATGAACCTGCAATTAATCATAATAGTATTTTTGTCAGAATCTATAGCCCAGCAGGTTAGCATCAAGTATGTCACTATGAACACAGACAGGACAGGAAGGTTGTATCAACCTGGAATTAATGATAATACTTCTCAGAACCTAGAGTGCAGCAATGATCCAAACAGAGTCATATGTGACCAGGCACCACAAAACCACCAAAAAGTCGCACTGTGTGATTTTCAGTTAGAGCTCAATCAATGTGTTTTTGGTTGCCATGGTCAAATTTTAGTCTTGGGTATTTCCTGAAAGAGTATCCTTTTTTCTAAGTAATCTAAAAATTTGGAGGCACCAAAAAATCTAAAAGTGGTATTTTTGACAGTTTTTTATTAGACTTAATGTGTGTCTTCTCAGGATTTTGTGGTATTACTTTTCTTTTTTTACGACCCTGAATACTTGTCTCATTTTGATCTCCCATAACTTTTAAACAAAGTAAGTTCTTGCATTGATACTTTCCATTGAGTTCTAATCCTCCTTTTGTCACCTTAGCACAACACCTTGCAAGTCAGAGTGCTTCAATAGACCGCAAACTTTAAACCCTTATTTCTCAGAAGTAACATTATGACTGTGCATTCTACTCTTTGTACAGTGAGTTAGGATCATCCAATGCTAAATAGTTATATATCATTTTAAAGCTGAGAATCTCCCCTTTCCGAATCAGACCTTGACTAAAAAATCATTTCTGGCAAACACTGGATTGCTACAGTTTTGACTTTTTTCACATGTAAAGTGTACATATACATGTACATGTTCTGTATATACTCCTAACAATGAGGAAGTCTCACTTTCTATCCATAGCAAATACAGAGTTCATGAACATGTACTTGTCAGAACCTAGAGTCCACCAAGCAACAATATTAGATAGATTAGTATAGACACAGACAGGATTCGAACATCATAAAAACCTGGAATCGATAATAAAATTCTTGTCAAACCTTACACAGACTACTGACAAAATAAATTTTGCTTTGTATGTTAGGTTCCATGTCGCTATATTATATTCAATATATGAGCTTTAAATGTCATATCTATACATATTAAAAGATATATTGCAAATTTATATGCATTCTGAATTAACGCAAAAGCAACGTGTGAGTAAACTAGTCAATACATCCATAAGCACTTGTATAGACAAGCCATTAGCGATATTGTGTCTCGCCCACTTGCGATAACTAGAAATATCGCGATCTCTGATGCCATGCAACAGAATTGTATCCATTGTGAAATATCTGCCATAGAATGTAACATCCCATAAAATTTGAGAAGGGCTATTTCATGAAATGCTTGTCCCTTCACCTAATTCTCCTCCACATACTCCTCCCCCTTTGATATGAGTGATATTATTGCATTGCTATTGTATATGTGTGAAGGTTAACTGTGTTTGTGGTTGCAGTCTAGCTGAGGGCTGTAGATGATTTGTACAATGTAGTGTCATGAGCTTATAATTTAGAGGAAAAAATACAAGAACAGAGTTTCTTGAAGGAGAAGAGTTAGTAAAATATTTTATGGCAAATTGAGTACTGCAAATAACAGTAATAATAAAAAGCATGCATGAAATTGAAGAGAACACAAAACACTGTGATCATTTAGCCACTTTGCACTGAGAATTTATGTATAGTTTTAATATTCTTTCAAGTGCAAAATGTTGCCCAGCACCCGCAACATGGACGCAGATCACATATCGCATTCTTCACAACAGTTCACCTCCGGTGGGCGAGACAACAAAAAGGGCAGGCACGGAACCCAAGCCTGACTTGGGTTCCATAAGCAGAGATTCTATCTTATCATGCAGCCAGCACACGTTATTACAGAATACGAGAAACCCTACGCAATTCAGTGGGCAAGGATTGCCAGCTTAAGGGTACAACAAGAAGTTAAGAAAGGCAGAATAATGTAGGCCAGTATATGACATTATGAACATATAGATAATATGATGGATACTTGTATGAAACTGGCAACAAGTAGTATGCATCATAACTTGAAACTTCAATCTTCAGTCTTAAAATGTATGCATGTCACAGTGAATTACACATAAAAAAAGGTTACTAAATTAACAATGATAAAACAATCACATAGAAACTAATTGTTTTATTTAGGGCAATTAGCAAAATGTAGTGCAATAGGAATAACAGTTGGTAATATCTGTGAATAGAATGTTGTAATTCAACATATCTGAAAGACATTTTTTGTAATATTAAGCCTAATTAAGTTAGTGGGGATATTTCCTAGCTCTGTGTCCTCATCTACTTCAATGCAATAAAATTGCGATTTTCAATAATTAAGCATTTTGCTTTCCAGACACGTCTTTTTTGCGTTACACTACCTTACCTGGTTCTTTATGAAAGAGCAGCTTGACGGACTCTTCTGGTGTGTTGAAGAAGAGAGTGCTAGAGGAACTGTACTCTCCATCTCCACAGAACAGCTGACAAATAAAGACACATATGGGACCACTGAAGTTTGACATACAGTTTTGCATGATTTTTTTCTCAATGTACATTAACATGTAAAAAAAAAGACATCAGAAAATGTGTATTGCCATTTATGGGGAATATTTCCGAGAAAAATAACAATTGTCATTTCTCGGAAATTTATTCTTTTGTTTAAATGACCAACTTTTAAACTATTGCAGACATGCATTTGTTGCAAATGTAGTCAATCTTTGAGGAAAGAAACAAACACAAATTTTGGCTAGTCCTTTTGAAACAATTGACCACATTTTGTGGTTTGGCTCACCTTTGATTCAGAGCTCTAAAAAATAAAAGTAGATGCATGAGTAGAAAGAGCAAACAAATTCTGCACACACTATGTCCAATTTTGTTGCATGACCATATTGCGTTTGATACCAGGAATTTTAAAAAGGAGAATAAGCTTTAAAATCCTTAAATTGGCAACACATTGAGATGTTCAAAATCATTATTTATCCAAAAAAATTGTTCAACTTGTAGACAAAATTTTTAGCCCTGTATATTGTTTTCAAAGACATTACACCTTATTAGAACCATGTAGCACTAAAATAAACATATTAATGTTGCCAATATGAAGAACAGAATGTGATCAATTTAGCCATCAAATAATTCCTGTCCTGAAAGGGTTGAACAACAACTAAAAAATTGTAAATAATATATATGTTGCATGAATTAGGTCCTTAAGAGCTAGAATGTTTTTGAAGTTGTTTTGTTTGAAAACAAAGTCTAACAGTACTATAGATGTGTATTGTTACAATACAGTACACATACAATACAAGCAGTTGGACCAAATTTCAAAGGAATTTGAAAACTTTCCTAATGAAGAAAACTTAAAATTAAAGTCATGACAATTATTTGATGTGTGTTGCTTGTTATATTATTTTTTCTTTTTGTTAATGTTATATTTGTTTTCATAATCATTTGATTCTAATTTTCTTGTTTTGTGGTATTTGTTGATGTGTAACATTTTTTTTCATTATCATACTGAGCTATGTTTTATTGTGCATCCAGGGTGCCTCCTTCAGGCAGATTTGTACACCATATAAGTTTACATTATTAATTATTATTATTATACAAAAAATTAAGCACAAATCTCAATCCATTTATAGTATACCTGCAGAGGATAATCAACATTTTCATCTAGAGGTCTGCAATCTGAACCCGAACTGATGTAGATTACCAAGAAAGAAATGGTCACAGTCACTGCAGCTACCAACATCGCTTCCAATACCTGGGACCAAGGATAATGAAGGTATCTGAACAAGAACAAGAAGATGTATTAAAGTTGAGTTTTGATCATGCCAATACATTGTGAAAGAAACTGGAAGCAACTTGGAAAAGTTGATTTTGCGTATGTACTCTGAGGTTTTGGATTCATCATGATAAGAAATGAAATTATAAAGATTTGCGATTGATTTGAATCGATCACAACTTAAATTCAATCACAACTCCTATCTCTTAAGTATACTTGCGATTAAATCTATGTTGTGAGCAACTCAAATCAATGGCAACTCTTTATTATAAGACAGGACTCTGGTCATGCAAATTCAACTTGAAAATTAACTATCCAAAAGTTATTTTGACTGGTCGATTGTGTCATAAATAGGAACAAAGTACATGCGAACTATATCGCACATTCATGTTGGTTTGTTTTAAATTTTGGTTGAACCAGAATAACAAGAGCCCCAGGGGGCACGACGCTCACCTGAGGTGGATCAATTCACATCTGGTGCAGGGGCCCCTATAAGGCCACCCAGAAAAATTTCATTAACAACTTTCATTCTTCATCTATAGAGGTATCTCTATACACAATACCAAGTCTGAGCTTCCTACCTAGTTCGGTTAAATTCCAATCATGTGTTTTGGAGAAGAAGCTGAAAATGTAAAAAGTTTATGGATGGCAGACAACTTGCCCCACCCCCCCCCCCTCAAGTATGTTACCCCCACAGACCCCCTATACATGTAGGGCCACCCAGAAAAAATTCATGAACAACTTTCATTTTTCGTCTATAGAGGTATCTGGAGAAGAAGATTTTCGAAATTTACATAGCTTTTACACTTGGGGGCCTTCCCCCTGGGCCCCCCTGGGGGCCACATGTACCATTTTAGCAACTTTGGATCCCCTAACCCTAAGGATGATTCCTACCAAGTTTGGTTGAATTCCGATCATGTGTTTTGGAGAAGAAGATCAGAATGTACATTTTGCCTGGCAGCGCCCCCCCCCCCCCTCCAGTATGTTACCCCCACAGGGCCCCTATAGGGCCACTCAGAGAAATTTCATGAACAACATTCATTCTTCATCTATAGAGGTATCTCCATACACAATACCAAGTCTGAGCTATACTTAGTTCTGGAGAAGAAGATGTTTGAAATTTACATAGCTTTTACAATTGGGGGCCCTCCCCCTGGCCCCCCTGGGGGCCACATGTACCATTTTAGCAACTTTGGGTCCCCTAGCCCTAAGGATGATTCCTACCAAGTTTGGTTGAATTCCGATCATGTGTTTTGGAGAAGAAGATCAGAATGTACATTTTGCCTGGCAGCGCCCCCCCCCCTCCAGTATGTTACCCCCACAGGGCCCCTATAGGGCCACTCAGAGAAATTTCATGAACAACATTCATTCTTCATCTATAGAAGTATCTCCATACACAATACCAAGTCTGAGCTATACCTGGTTCTGGAGAAGAAGATGTTTGAAATTTACATAGCTTTTACAATTGGGGGCCCTCCCCCTGGGCCCCCCTGGGGGCCACATGTACCATTTTAGCAACTTTGGGTCCCCTACCCCTAAGGATGATTCCTACCAAGTTTGGTTGAATTCCGATCATGGGTTTTGGAGAAGAAGATGAAAATGTAAAAAGTTAACGGACGACGGACGACGCACGACGGACAAATTTCCATCGCAATAGCTCACTCCAGCCTTAGGCTCAGGTGAGCTAAAAAGCCTCTAATAACATGTTAATTGACCTCTTTGACATGTGACCTTACACCTTATAACCCCAAAACCTCATAGTCATAAATACAAAACAGTTGAGATATGATAACAAAGGTAAAAAACTCATAAATTTCACATACACCTGTATAATGACCTCTATGAGCTTTGACCTTTGACCTACATATCCCAAAATCTAATCAGATCGTCTTTCTATGGTGATACATACTAGTACAAAGTTTGAAGTTACATGTAATACCTCAAATGGTTCTTGAGATATCGCGTTGACCATGCTTACACCTGCAATTTCAGAAATTGACCTGTGACCCTTGACCTTTGACCTACGTACCTCAAAGTCTAATCAGATCGTCTTCCTATCATGAAACACACCAGCACCAAGTTTGAAGTTGATAACTCAAATGATTCTTGAGTTATCGCGAGAACGAGGCTAACACCTGAATTTCAGTAATTGGCCTCTGTGACCTTGACATTTGACCTACGTACCCCAAAATCTAATCAGATTGTCTTCCTATGGTGATACATAATAGCACCAAGTTTGAAGGTCAAAGCTCATGTGGTTATTGAGTTATCGCTAGATCAAGAAAGCACGACAGATGGACGAACGGAAGGACAACCCGAAAACATAATGCCTCCGGCATCACCTTCGGTGGGCGGAGGCATAAAAAGGTCTTCCTACATATTCTTGCAAAGAAACTACTTTTTAGTTCTTTTGAAATTTGAAGGTGATCCGACAAACACTGCAGCCGGTACAGCGCTCACAAGAAAGTCTTTACTATTTCTTTTAAAAATATGGTTACCATGGCAACGATGACTCCACCCACACCAAAAACAATAGGCGTCTTCATCTTACCATAATGCACCTCCATGCGAAATTTGAAGGTGATCCGACAAAAACTGCAGACGGTAGAGCACTCACAAGAAAATCTTTACCATTACTTTATAAAATATGATTATCATGGCAACAATGACTCCGCCCACACCAAAAACAATAGGCGTCTTCATCTTAACCATAATGCACCTCCAAGCGAAATTTGAAGGTGATCTGACAAAAACTGCAGCCAGTAGAGCGCTCACAAGAAAATCTCTGCGGCAGACGCGGCGCAACGATGCCAAATCCATAGTATCCCCGAACACTATATATATATATAAATATATAATACTACTATATATAATGTAATAATATAATACAATGAACAAAAGAATGTACACCCTGTTCATGTATTTTTAACAAAAATATGACAAAATATACATTCATGCAGTACATAAATATGATGTTCGGTACTGGTAAGGCCTTGTTCACAAGACGCTGTAAACCGCATTAAAAAAATAAAATGATATAAAAGAGTATTATGCATGACTGTTCTATATCTTATACACATGGATAAAGTGAGAATGCATAGGGGAGTTTTTTTTTACCCTAAAAGGCTCGTTCACACATGCCGCTGTAAACCCCTGCCAAAAAGAAACCTGTCAGTATTTTTGTGTACTAAATTAAGGCAAGTGGGGATGCATGACACCACAAAGGTCCTACACAAACTCACTAACCTCTGTGTTGTAAGATTCAAAGTATGAAGCACGGTACGCTTAAAAAACCCCAGCAGTTTATTGAGGCGTCTTAACGTTCATGAATATGTGTGAATAAGGCATAAGAATCACTTTTCCGGAGCAAGGTTACTTACTTCATTCTGAAGATTGTAAGACGATAGTTGATAGCATTGAAGACGGCACCAAGTAGACCTCCAATCAGTCCCATCACCATGAAGATTGGTAGCTCCCAAAACTGATACGCTCTCTTGTTTTGCTGAGGAATAGACACAAACAGATCGAACATGTATTAAGAGAGGACTGTGATAAATTTTTAAAATTTTCGAATTCCGAAAGTCATGTGAAAATAAATGATTAGATGTGATGGCTTGCTTTATGATTTATTGTCTAGGGTATAACTAGGTTCATTGAAAATTGATATAATTTGGTTGTCATGGCTACTTATTCAAATGAGAGTCAATGAAATGCCCAATAACTGAGATATAATATGTGACCCGTCACGACAAAATGAGACAGAAGTCGCTGGGCTAGAACTCGAGAAAATTGGGCAAATTTAAAAAAACTTCAAATTTCGTCATTTTTTTTTTCTTAGCTGATTTGAATCTTCAATGTTTCATGAATGCTCTGTAAAAAAATTGAGTCCTAAATATAACGGGAAAGGGTAGAAAAAGCAGTTTTTCTACGAGTGTTTTTTTCGGTCAACTCTTCTATTTTTTCGGACAGCTGGCTCGTCCCAGAGCGAAAAGAAAGCCATCCGCTAGGCCCCGCCCCTAGCGACGCGTGGCTTTGTTCATTGGACGTTCGCAGTCACGTGATCTCTGTAAAAGAATTTGCAACATGTACTTAATGCTCGATCGCGCTGGCTTGCTCGTGCCGTCTCGAATTGTTCTGAAGATTAAGATCAGATATTGCTTCTGTTATCATCGCATTCGTACTACTTTGGTCCCGTTATAATAAAGTACAATATTATCAATATTTCATTAATCTTTATCTTTAGGAGTCTTTCTTGTTTCGTTTTGAGTGCAGGCTAAACAAAAATCTTTTTCTTCTTTCTCTGTTTCAGTTATCAGTACCTCCCCTCTCTGTCTCTTTTTCTTTACAAGTTGATTATTTTGTTACTTTGCTCAGCCTAGTATCACTTTAAAGAGAGTCTGAAAGTGAAATAAGTCCCAAGATCCCTTTGAAGGGGGGGGGGGGGGGGGGGGGGGTGAACCAAATGAAATTGTGACGGCGAATGAAAATGTGTTAGAATGTGATACATGTTCAGAATGAGAGAGAGAGAAGAATTCACTAATCATCTGGTGAGGGTGCGTGTGAAAATAATAGAAAAATTATTTAGCTCTATTAAAAGCAAAAAGAAAAAGTTGAAATTGAGAAGGTGGTAGATTTCGTAAAGCAAGACTCGACTAGCGCAGAGAATTGTTAATCGTCAATGAAAGATCTCTTCATTACGAAGCTGGTTTAAGCCATCGCTGTTTAATCTATTGAAAGTAGAGAGGGAATAGAAAAGAGTTGGCTTTCAAAACAGAAGTAAGAAGAACTGGAAAGATGACTTACGAACAACGAAACTATTGATACGCGATAATAATAAGGGGTAAATTCTGTAACCCTTTGAAAAGCCGAAAAGAAAATAAGCCTTTTAACCAGAAAGAAAAGTACATGTACCTGTGTAGAGATTATGAAACAAGCGCGCGATTTAGGACAAAGAGAGAGAGAGAGAAAATCAATAATCGTCTCTTGCTGGAGGTGACTTAATCCTTGTTCTTTGAAAGGGGCGAATTCTCTACCTCTTTATAACATGGCGAAGAAGAAAAGAAATTAGCTATTAGACACCAGTAGATTGTATACATTTTTTTGGAGTAAACTATAGAGCGGAGAGAATCGATGACTTTCAAGCTTTAATAGACGCGCATTATCTTCATCATGTTCATACTGCCAGTTAGCCAGGGGCGGATACAGGATTTTCAGAAAGGGGGGCACACACTGAGGAACCCTCCGTTTGACGAAGTCAAACGGCCATCTGGGGGGTCTGGGGCATACTTTGTCACACAAAACAGGGGGGGGGGGCGCACGCCCCTTGCGCCCCCCCCCCTGCTTATTCTCTTATTCGTTAAAGCCGAACAGACAAAGAGTCAAAATTAAGAAGAACTGTCGAAATTATGATACAGGTGAAAGATTTAGAAGGAGAGAGAGAATTGTCTGGGTGTCAATTTTTACAAAAAGCAGTTGTCATTATTATTTATTTTCTTAAGCTCTAGTTAACTTGAGCGGCGCTAAGAAGCAGTTTATCTCTTTCCCCCTTGTTAACATGACGATAAAAAGCGGCCAATTCTATAACTCTTTTAAACACACGAAAATAAAAGAATTTTTTTTGGTAAAACTAGAATGAAAGGCCCTCGGTTGCGATAATGAAACAAGTATCTGATTTGTTTTAAGCTTGAGTTAACTATTGGGCGGGGAGAAACGATGACTTTCAAGCTAAGATGCAGTTTGTCTTCGTCATGTTCATACCGCCAGTCAACATGATGATAATTAGCGGCAAAATCTCTTATTCGTTTAAAAAGCCGAACAGACAAGAAAGAGTTAGCTTTCAAAATAGAATTAAGAAGAACAGTCGAAATTATGATACAGGTGAAAGATTTAGAAGGAGAGAGAGAATTGTCTGGGTGTCAATTTTTACAAAAAGCAGTTGTCATTATTATTTATTTTTTAAAGCTCTAGTTAACTAGAGCGGCGCTGTATCCCGCTTTTGAACATGACGATAAAAAGCGGCCAACTCTATAACTCTTTTTAACAGACGAAAATAAAAGAAAATTATTTTGTAAAACTAGAATGAAAAGGCCCTCGGTCGCGATAGTGAAACAAGTATCTGATTTGTTTTAAGCTTGAGTTAACTATAGAGCGGGGAGAAACGAACTTTCAAGCTAAGATGCAGTTTGTCTTCGTCATGTTCATACCGCCAGTCAACATGATGATAATTAGCGGCCAAATCTCTTTTTCGTTAAAAAAGCCGAACAGACAAGAAAGAGTTAGCTTTCAAAATAGAATTAAGAAGAACAGTCGAAATTATGATACAGGTGAAAGATTTAGAAGGAGAGAGAGATTGTTCGGGCGTTAATTTAAAAAAAAATTAAAGCTCTATTAACTATAGAGCGGCACTAAGAAGCAGTTTATCTTTATCCTGCTGTTGAACATGGGGAATTGATGATAAAAGAAATGAAGCTTTTTAACCATACATAAAAGGACCTGTGTGGAGATTATGACACAAGCTCGTGATTGAGAAGCAGGGACCGCGGAACCGGGGGCTGGGGGCTGCAGCCCCCCCCCCCACTTTTTTCAGTAAACACGTGCAAACGTATGGCAGTGCAAAAATGTGGTTATACACGCAGCCCCCCCCCCCCCCCACTTAGCCCCTCCACTTTCCAAGACGTTCCGCGGCCCCTGAGAAGGACAATGAGAGAGAAGAAAAATCAATCGTCTCGCGAAGGCAGGATGTGACTTAATCCTTGTTCTTTGAAAGGGGCGAATTCTATACCTCTTTGACATGGCGAAAAGAAAAGAAAGACGCATTTATAAACATTTTTTAAAGGTAGAACTAACTAGAGCAGGATACAATTTCTTTAATATGATTCTGTTTCATTCCATCGTTGTTTAATCTGGTAATAAGTAAAGAGCGAACCGAAAAGAGAGTTAGCTTTCAAAAGGAAGAAATAAAACTGTGGAGATTATGAAACAGGTGCGTGATGTAGAAGGAGAGAGAGAAAATCAATAATCGTGTGTTAATTCTTCAGCTTAAGAAAGCGGCGATTTCTATTGCTCTTTCACAAGACGAAAAGTAAAAAAGTAAGATTCATATGCAGACATCAACGATCTCTGTCAATATTATTCTTGGTAAAGACTATAGTCTAATCAGTAAATTTGCCAAAATTGAATGACTTTGCGACAATTGAATCCAAGCTATAAGTTTACATGACTAATTTAGAAAAAGATATAATGACATAAAAACCTCTGAAAGTTTGAACCATAATCTAATACTTACCCCGCACAAAATGACAGACTTACAAACCTTTTGACTATAGCTAGGTTAATCAACCCTTTAAGAAAATCATACCGGCATAGGAAAGGCTCAACGAAAAAAGCATGAAGTTGATGCGGGAAGCTTTTTCAGTGCCGTGAAACTACTTGATTTGTTACCCTTTAAAGCGTTAGAATTCATGGCTTAAATGAATTAAAATTCATGTTTTCATGAGAAGAGATCCTAAAGAAACATAAGGACTAGTTTTTATTAGAATTAATAAACGGTTGCTAAGGGCTTTATAAAAATCTATTTGACATTACAAACGGAAAATGCTGCATGACTGCAAAACGGAAGTCAAACTTTGGAAGCGTTTTTCTCGAAGAAATACTTTGCCACAGCCCTACTTTACTCAAGATTCAAAAGCTATTATCTCCACTAATACTCACTCTCTAGAGTTGAACTATATACCAAATTAAAGCTTATGAAACGGAGAATAATAATCAATAATAAAATGCAATTTCAAAAAATGCGACTTCTGTCTCATTTTGACGTGACGGGTCACATATGTGTTGACTTCTCATTACTCTCTTGCTACATGTATTCGTATCAGAACAAAGTGATCCTGTCTAATACTTTCGCTTGCAAATGTTAGTCAGATAAATTGGTTTCCCTAGATCCGACTTTTGGAATTTAAAACACAAAATTTAGATTTCATAAGAGATGTGAAAATTTTGCATCATATACAGATTATATTAATTTTCCTTGTTTTTTATTCACTTTGAATATTGTGATATTGATTTATATATGTATTTTATAATGTTTATACATGTATCTTGTTTTTAACGGAAATATTTTATAATAATATCAATGTAGAAATGGCCTTACTGGGAACTCTCCGAAGTTGATTAGACCTGGGCTTGATAAACTCCATGGCTCTCTGTTGACAGCACTCATCACAACATTGAGGGTAAATGTACTCATCATAGAACAGAAGAACTGTGAAATAAGAGATATAAAGACAATAATTGATACACTCATCACAACATTGAGGGTAAATGTACTCATCATAGAACAGAAGAACTGTGAAATAAGAGATATAAAGACAGTAATTGATACACTCATCACAACATTGAGGGTAAATGTACTCATTGAGAATAAAAGATCTGTGGAATAAGAGATATAAAGACAATAACTGCTACATTCATCACAACATTGAGGGTAAATGTACTCATCATAGAATAAACTAGATGAATATTCGACCGCGCGCGGTCGGAATTTATGCCTCCGCCATCACCAGATTGGAAATGTATGGCATACATTAGCCCCGGGACGCTGCCACGAAGTGGCAGCGTCCTGAGTGAAACCAGTACGATTCGGTGGGTCTCACAATCTACCAATGTTCAAATGACCATTTAAAAAATGGCCATGTAATTATTATTTTTTAATTAAAGTATCATATATACGATGCCACTTACCTAAACAGACTTTACGCAAATCAGCTTTTCCTAAAAAATGTGTAGAATCGATGAATGTCACTTTTTACTCTCAATTTTCGAAACCAGTCCCATTCGCCATGTTGTTAAAGCCAAATTGAAAATAGGCACTTGCGCATGCGCCTATGAATGTTTATTACAATGACGGCATAGTTTTCGTCAATGGAATAATGAATATTCATATACCCACTGTAATCCGCCGATCGCTAGCGTATAGATCTAGCGCTCTCGCTCAAGCTCGTCTTAATGAATATTCATAATCCTCCCTTCTTGCCTGTATTATAATTGGAGCTGCTGACGCATGCGCATTGCAAGCAAAACACCGACCTTCGGAAGTTTTTACTACAGGCTCTTGGAGATAAATATGCCTTTTTTGTATCATCCTCATTGAAAAGAAAAGACGACAGTCAATCGTAAAGTATTGTAAGTACCTAAAATAGCCTAAAATCAACTGATTTCATGTTTCATGGCTATCATTTTGACAAACGACCTTGTAATTATGTGACATCCATGCGATCAAAGGACTGCGAAGCGCAGCCCGAACACTACGTGTTCGGGCTGCCGCAGTAAGGCATACATGTACACTCTAAAAAGGATTGGTCCAACAAAATTACAAATCTTTTCACTTAAAATGCACAGGAGACAAAAATTTATTTCATTTCATTTTCAAATAAAAAAATTTGACCTTTAGACCCTAAAATCTAATCAGTTCATTGTCCCTCACATATGCATGCATGGGCCAAGTTAGAGGTTGATCTGTCAAACAGTTCTGAAGTTATTGCGAAAACGAACCATTTTTATGTACATAATGGCACCTCTAACCTTTGACCTTGAGACCCCAAAACCTAACCAGTTCATCGTCCCTCCCATATGTAAACATGGGCCAGGTTAGAAGCTGATCTGTGAAACAGTTCTACAGTTCTTCAGTTATTGCGAGAAATAACCATTTTATGTATATAATGACCTCTATGACCTTTGGGCGGAGGCATAATAAATAAACACAATACTGACCATTGATAATGAGATTAATATAGATGATTCTCTCTGTCCTACTTCATAGCACTGTTTCATTCCTGTATTTTTAAAATTATATGACAAGATTTTCCTTTTTCTGATAGTCCCCCAAATGACTAAAATAACCCACTTCTCTACTGACCATCCCATGCATGATGAACTCTTGTAGCCTCAGTTACTTATGACACCCCAAAAGTGCACGCATTACACCTTACAAACTATCTTCTAAAACAATACTGGTAACTACATAATGCAGAGAAACTCACCTCTCTAATGGCCATACTATGAATTAAAAATTCAGTTGATGGCTCAAACTCTTCTAGAAATATTTGATAACGAGGCTAAAAACCAGTAATTTCATGTAATTTCATGTAAATTGACCTCTGTGACCTCTGACCTTTGACCTACTTACCCCAAAATCTAATCAGTTCATTTTTCTATAGGGATACATACTGGTACCTAGTTTGAAGTTCTCACCTCAGATAGTTCTTGAGATATCGCGGTAACGGTGCTAAAAACCAGTAATTCCATGTAATTTCATGTAAATTGACCTCTGTGACCTCTGAACTTTGACCTACCTACCCCAAAATCTAATCAGTTCCTCTTTCTATGGGGATACATACTGGTACCAAGTTTGAAGTTCTCACCTCGAACAGTTCTTGAGATATCGCGGTAACGGTGCTAAAAACCAAGAATTGCATGTAATTTCATGTAAATTGACCTCTGTGACATCTGACCTTTGACCTCCTTACCCCAAAATCTAATCAGTTCATCTTCGTATAGGGAAACATACTAGTACCAAGTTTGAAGTTCTTACCTCAAACGGTTCTTGAGATATCGTGGTAACGGTGCTAAAAACCAAGAATTTCATGTAATTTCATGTAAATTGACCTCTGTGACCTCTGACCTTTGACCTACTTACCCCAAAATCTAATCAGTTCATCTTCGTATGGGGATATATACTAGTACCAAGTTTGAGGTTCCTACCTCAAATGATTCTTCAGATATCGCGGTAACGAGAAGTGGGACGGACGGACGCACGGACACACGGACGGACGGACGGACGGACGGACAACCCGAAAACATAATGCCTCCGGCACCCACCTTCGGTGGGAGGAGGCATAAAAATCTGTGGAATAAGAGATATAAAGACAATAATTCATACACTCATCACACATTGAGGGTAAATGTACTCATCATAGAATAAAAGATCTGTGGAATAACGACAGTTAGATGTCAATTACATGGAATGCAACAACTGCTGTCGCTAATTACGTGGGTGAATGCACTCATCATTGAACTGTGGAATGAGAGAGGTACAGTACATGTATAGAAGTTGACTAATATAGCAATTGACACACTGAGGGTGAAGGCACTCATAATAAAACAGAAAAGCTCTGGATTGAGAGATAAAGATAGATTGCATTTAATAAAACTGATGCCACCCACAATGTTGAGGATGTATCTACAATTTCACCCATATACATGTAAGTGCTGAATAAGAGAGATACACTGTAGATATAAGGCACTCAAACATAACACAAATAGAATTCACTAGAATATCTGGTTTTAAAGTACCGGTAAGCATAATGCGCTTCACAGTCTGTACCTTATAAGACTTGGATAAGTGATTACCCATAGGAATTTTGTCGTAGGGCAGTTTTTTTTTAAAGACCATATGCCAAACATGTAAAAACCAAAATGGCACAGTAAACCGCCATGGTTTATCACCTCATATGTGAACGAGCCTTCATAATGTCAAATCTCCAGAATCACATCACTTTTTTATATACAGTATAAAGTTAGTAGCAGGCCATAACCTTGAATTTTATACATACACAGTTACACACATGTACTCATATTATATCGACTGAGGAGTTTAAAACAAAGACTTACAATTCTCCATGTCAAGGATTGGTTCCAGAAACTTGCTCCCTCTTCCAAGCTAAAAAGAACGCCCCCTACGGGTGCCCCAAAAGCTGCTGCCACACCCGCTGCAGCGCCTCCAGAAACAAAGTCTCGTTTCTCATGATCTGAGCGGAAGTACTGGAAGAGCTACATGAGTATATCAGAAGTTTATATTATTATTCATTTGACATATATACATACTGTAGTTTCCGGCGTGAAGGCTGCAGTATTTTCACTCAAAATACAATCGCAGTCTGGGTGCGGCATATGCGCAACAACACACAAAATTTAATGCGATGCAGCCTTTACAACGGAAAAGGCAGTATACAATGGGGATAAAAGATAAAGCATTAATTTCAAATGAATACATGAGGGGGAAAAGAGTGTAACACCACGAAATCTATTTTTTATTTTAAGAGACAGAATGTTTTCATCTCCGTGTATTAAATTATATTCATGTATCAATGATTCTCAAAATTGTACCTTTTTTGTTAATAACTATAAAACTGTTTTGTTGGACTTGGGCCCTTTTCCTTCTAATGTATTCAATTGAATTAAAGGAGACCAATTACCTAATAATTCAATCACTATGACTGTACAGTATGGATACATGTACCCTGTAATGTATGAAATCGTCCACAAAAAAAATACCCGTCCTTCTACGGATGAACAATATCAAAAGGAGTATGAAGAAAATACATGTATTAAAAGGATAACATAAAACCCTGCACACAGAACCTCAGCAGGATTTGGGTTCTAAACATGCACTCTTAAAAGGTTGGGTAAATTTTGTTGGGCAACTGATGGTTGATTAAAAATGGCCCAACGTTGTGTAACTCTTGCCCAAATCTCATAATGAATTAACCAATTTGCGTAACAACCCAACATTATTTGGGCAGATTTTAACCAATAGTTCTGTGGACAGTATATCTCCCAGTGTTGGTTAAAAGTTGGGTATTTTATTGCCCAATTATTTTAAGAGTGTGTGCATGTATGTACAGCTAAGTCAAGTGGTCTATTCACAAATCAATTTCATCTTCATTCACAGAGTATTTGAATGTGGAATTTCTTTTTACAAAAGTAAAATATTTGAAGCGGATATTTTTACTATAATAAACCGGCATGGATCCCATAACATTCATAGCAATATATTGTGGGTGACTGATCCACCTTTAAATAATTCCTAGTATAATGGACATCCAAGTCTACAATGGATTCTGACATTACATTGTCTGTTATTAACATGTACAGTTAAAGGGCATCAATCACTCATAAATTGTTTGCTCTTCTGGTTAGGGTTCCATGTTGCTATACTATTGAAAATACCTACACATGTACATGTATGAGCTTCAAAGAATACTTTTCTAAAGAGCTACTTCAAAGTCACCTACACTCTCAATAAACATAAAAAGTGACTAGTGAGAAGACTAGTCGATGATGATTCCCCAATGAATGGAAACACAATGGATGTTTGATAAACATTTCTAAAGATAAGTTACGAAATATAAACTACGAAATGATTCTCTATATATCTAAAAGTGACATGTTTAATAACGTTCATATTTTTTTTAATTTTCCATTTTTTCAACAAAAAAGACAGAATGATAACGATACAAGTTTTGCTATTGGTAAAGTGAAACTGATTGTTAATGCTTACATACAGATTTGAAGGACATCTACTTATGTTTTCAATTGATACTTAAAACACAATGGAGATTTGATAAACATTTCCAAAGATAAATTTAGAAATATAAACTCTCACATGATTCCCTTGTGGCATGGTTGATTCTGTAAATATCTTCTTTATCATCAATTGTTTCAACAATGATAAACTTAACTACACTTTCAAATGTTATGCCATTGAAGGGTGACATTGCTTGTTAAAGAAAAGGGCGAGTTCTGAAAAATATGATAAATAATTTGTGACATTATTTTCATGTCACTTTGGAAGTACATGTATGTCATAAAAAAAATGTCCCCTGAAGAGGATCACTTGTCAAATGCCCTCGTATTCGAAATATGACGAGAAATATTTTGGACATGTTGAACCAAGCTTGGTGCAATGTGTGCAGTCCCATATGCATTTTCTGTGTAAGTGCATGTAACATTCAGCAAGTTTTTTACCATTTTGATGATTCCAAAACCATCTAGAGTACACAACAATTCCTATGTATTACATAATCAACCTTTCAAACTTGCTTCTGGACAGTTTCTTTCATAATGTAATCACATTTCGAGAACTCAACTTTATCTTTATTAATTACAAGCATATTTTAAGGACATCCACAGTGCAATCCAAAGTTTATAAATGTTGATAATCTGTGAGTACTGCATACCTTGAAATCTTTCTTGAAAGTTGTTGATCTTCCTTGTGACACTCCAGCAGCTACCACGGCTCCAGCATGGATCATAGGACCTTCCTGTTCAGTTGTTATCAAGTTGAAAATAAATCAAACTTTTGGAGCACATTCAAAGATGTCTGCTAAAAAAATACATACACACATGTATATCTACACATATTCACTAAAAGAATACTGATAACACTTAATATTGCCATTAAATACTGGTGTAAACCTTTGCTGCATATATTTTCTTGTATTCTCATTAAACACATATCTGGCACAAGGACAGCCCATCATCTGCACATAGAGGAAAACTGAGAATTGTGCCTGTCCAAAGAGACCCTGAGACAACCATACAGGTAGAGTGAATAATGTTCATTCAAGAATTCCCCTCATGGCACTAAAACCATACATTGCAGAATGTGCACCTTATGGCCCGTATTCTCGAAAGAGATGTATTTTAAACCATGGTCTAAACCATGGTTTAAACCTCCGCCGTGGTCTAAATTAAGCGTAAATAAACGTATATTTATATAAGCGAATTACTGTCCGCCCATTGGACAAGATGCCATGCGCGTACTACGCTTATGGAGGTTTAAACCATGGTATGAAATAAACCTCTTTTGAGAATACGGGCAATTGTGTTAGAGACAACAGTGATTTCATTAAATAACAAATTAATTAGAATTCAAAGTGCTTTACTCCAAGGTTAGATCCATATCTGAAGTTTGAATATGAGCGTCAACCTATCCTGAAACTTCTCCAATAATAGTTACACACTCAATATCTACAAACACTCAATATCTACAAGTCTCACCTTGCCAACTGTGAGCCCACCCGCAACAGCAAAGATGACCCCGGTGACCTTACACACTAATGTCTTGAAGCGAACCACATGGGGGATCTTGACTCCGTTCAAGTAACACTTGATCTGTGGTATACCACTTCCCATTGCAACAGGCTGAAATATGAAACAAGTACATATATAGATAGGAGAGCAGTGACTATCATTGTGGTATATTCACATTCCATAGTGACATGCCAAATATCAATCTGATAAGCTAATAGATGCCATTTAGGTAACACAAAATTTGTGATATAGAACTTCCCATTATTACAGAGTGAACTATCACACATGTAAAGAAGAGACATGACAGTTTTCATCATGAACAGAAACACTGGATTTATGGTATACCATTTCCCATCGCAACATTCTGAATTATCAACAAAGTAAGAGGACAGGGGAGTGTTTCATCAAGCGTATTGTCAGTGATTTTTACCGACAACTGTTATAAGCTACTGAAATCCTTGCATCTGATTGGCTGAGAGCAAATTTGTCAGTGAAAATCACTGACAAATCGCTTGATGAAACGCTCCCCTGATGATAATCACTTTCATTCACTTATCTGTGGTACATGTATACCACAAGGCTGAATTATCAAAGGTGGGATGACAGTTATTATCATATGGGTCACACTTGATTTGTGGTGTACCACTTCCTATTGCTACAGGTTAAATTATAAACAGAGTAAAAGGGGAGATGATATAAACTATCATTGAAATATACCCGATTTCAATATGGTATACTACTCCCTATCTCCCATCATCAGCCATGTAGACAGCTGATATTTCTTATCATGAAAGGGAAATCTAACCTTAATGCCAAGATGTTCTAGCAGAAAGAGCAAAAATCAGAGTAGACTGGTGAAAGCTTGAACAAAATCCGACAAGCAATAAGAAAGTTATGAATTTGGGAAAGTTATAATCACTAAACATTATTTACATGTAGCTCCAAAACACAATATGACAAAAATGTCAGTTTTTTTCAAAATGTATTACTCAGTTATATCTTTTTTCTTTTATGAGGACCTACATACTGTACAACAATTATGTCTTCTACAATATCAGCCCACCAAATTGCCAATTTAAGAATTGCGTAGATTTAGCAATCCCATTTTCCAAACATCTTTAACTTCCTTATTTATTGTCTGATTTCTTTCAAACTTTCACCATCCTGTTGTTTTTCTTAATTTTCTGCTTTCACACAAATGATCTTATTACCAAGGCTGGATTACCCTTTAAGGTAATGCTTAATTTGTAGATTTGTGGTTAACTACTACCTTTCACTATAGGCTGCATTCTCAAACATGTATGTATGAGGAGAAATCATAGTTACTTTCATTTATTTACTAAATATGGTCATTTGTGGTGTAATGCCACTTCCCTAAGTACTGATATATATCAAACAGTTATTTGGAGATACTTTATTACATATTGTTTTCTCTGACTTCATTTTAAAATGATTTTTGAATTATCAAGAAGCAGATCAAACATGTATTTTTAAGGACACAAATGGCATCAAGCTTTATAAATATTGAGCAACATTCTAAATCTCTAACTTATTTGCCTCATAGCCCTGTCTTACAACTATATACCATACCTCAAAATAAGCAACCAGAACAGCAGCTACCAGCACCAAGCCAACACACATGCCTAACCACACACCAAACGGCTTGATGATATCGGTGCTGTAGTTGTCTTTTATGAATACTGTGAAGAATACACAATGTTAAGTTAAATTTGTTCCATGGAGGTGAAAAAAAAAACAGTATCTGGCATTACAAATGCTCCTAAATGTACGGATTTGTTTGTGTGTTACAGATACAGATATATAAAGTGTACTATGCTTCTGTCCTCTTATTTTTTCACTGAGTTTTTTTAAAAAGTGGTTTAGCATAGCATGTCTGAACAAATCTTAACACTTTCAGCTACGTATGTGGCATATCCTATCCAAGATTTAAATGAATCTAAACATATCTAGAGCGATTCCTTTCCAACGCAATATTTATTCCTGATGCAGAATATGTATTCATAAAGCCCAACGCACGTTATATGTTCTGACTGCGATCTGATTTTGTCTTTTGTCTTTTCTTTCTGTTGGTAATGAAATAACTACAAATTTGAAATTTGAAATTTGATTTTGAAAGAATTTGCAATAACATTTGACAGGAATACTTCATCATGTTTGATCAAGGTTCTGAATAGCCAAATGAATGATAAAATGGAAATTTCAGAGTATTGCAAGCCTAGTTGTAAGAATAAAAGTCAAATCAGCTCTGAATTGTAGTGATGTCAGACCAGTCGTGCAATTGTCTACAATTCGAAGCCGATTCAAACCTTTACTGCGACTAAAATGTTTACAATGGACCACGATTTTCAATTTTAGTATTCATATCATTATTCAGAACCTACAACAGGAAGATTATAGCTGTTCAAATTTCTGTATCCAATGCAATTGTGATTTCTTCGAAAATTGGATCGCTCAATACATTGAAGTTTTAAGATCATCCAGTTTAGGATAAGAAGAATGTGGTAGGTGGATTGCAGTTATGAGGGGGTAATCAAAACCCACAAATGTCTGGAATTTAATGCTTCCCTTCTCTACAGATCATGTTTATACTTTTTTTATTGCCAAGAATAAATGTTATCAAAACCAATTTCTTTCATGTATAACTGATAAAACATAAGACTCAGAAAGAGGGCTCTATTCATGTTGGTACAAAATGATACAATTTTACAAAAATTTGGGAATTCCATCTTTTTTATCAGTCAGTTATAGAAAGTGTCTTACTATTCAGTTGTGTTGTGTGGTACAAAGGGTGCAAAAGGAGGGAGTTTGTAAAACTACTAAGAGTCGTTAAACAAGCTGCAAAGTTGACGGGAGAAGTCAGAGATTTGGATAGGTTATGTGAAAGAAGAATCTTAAAGCAGGTTAGAACTATTCTGGACAATGCAAATCACCCCCTTCATTATTGTTACACTCTCATCCTAAATTTGTTTGTTCCTTTCTCGATTCGTTTATATAACCAATCCAATTAGACATTGCAAACCCATCTCTTTTCCATTTAATTCATACTGTCATGATTAGTATTTATTCAGGATTTAGTTAAATCGATTATAATTGATGATATTTGTGTAAAATTTAAATCATATCACACATTTTGAACTCGTATATTGTAGATTCCATTACTACTACACTCTCTATTTTCTTACGTGAATTACTTGTAAAAATGTCTACCATGTATTATATGTATTGTATTGTATTGTACATATATCTGTATGCGAGCGAAATGAATTTCCAAATTGGACAATAAATGAAATTGAATTGAATTGAATTGAACAGCGTACATGTATCTATGCTTGGGGGGGGGGGGGGCCTGTTTAATGTAAATTCCAATGTGAGACTGCGTCTGTGATATTGATATTAAAGAAACTTGCATTACAAAAAACAAGATACATGTACATGAGACTGCATCCCCAATATGCCTCCACCTACATTCAGTTAATTTATTATCATCACTTTCTACTCTTTATTGTATAATTTTCACTACTGGTATTCACAATCATTTTTCATATTGGCCATCTCCATGCAAGCTTCGGCTTACTTTACCTTCCGATGTTGCATACTAGATGATTTTCATTCATCAATAGGTTCTTATGAGACTGCGATTCACGTACAAGACTAATAACTAACAATCATCACTGATTGACCTTTGTGAACTTTGATCCTTGACCTACTTACCAAAAATCTATCAGTTCATCTCCCTATAAGGTGATTGATACTGGTACAAGTTTAAAGTTCATGGCTTGAATAGTCCTTGCAATGTTGAAATAATGAGGCTTAAACATACAATTCTATGTATTAACCTCCATGACCTTTAACCTTTGACCCAACAACCCTTAAATCTAGTTGTATCATCTCCCTGTAATGAAACACATTATCACCAAATGTGAAGTTTGTGCCTCAAATGGTTCTTGAGATATTGGGATAGCAAAGCTAAAAACCTCTTTTCATGGAAATTGAACTCTATGACCTCTAACCTACATGTACTTTACCCCAAAATCTAACATGATCATCTTCTTACGATGATATACATGTCATGTATACTATCACTGAGTTTGAAGTTCATATCTGAAGAGGATCTTGAGATATCACTATAAGGACGCCAACAACTTGTACATGTAATTTCAGAAATTTACCACTACAACCTTTGACCTTTGCCCTACTTCCCCTAAATTCTAATCATATCGTCATCCTATGGTGGTACATACTATCACCAAATTTAAAATTTATACCTCAACTGGTTCTTCAGATATCACGATAATGAGAAAGAAGGACGGACGGATTAGACGGACAAAGATATAAATAATGCCTCCAGCACCACCTTCAGTTGGCAGAGGCATAAAAAAGTTTCACCTTCAGTAGTCAAGGAAAAAGTAAAAGGTAGTAAAAGTAGAATGAGTAAGGATACAGGTTCTGACAGTCTTGTATTTCATGCTTGCAAGGGATCTGATGGAAACATCAATGACAACTGCTATCAGGCCTGTAACAACGCCAGTTACTAGCATCACAAACCATCGTGATAGCTCCTTCTGAAGAACGTGAATGCTCTGAAGACAAATATCAAAACAAAACACATGTTAGTGAGATAGAGTCTCACTTGCAAGACAAAATTACTCTTACAGGGATCACTCTTAGGAAGTATGAAGACGAACTAGCCGCTGGTTTTATGAGCCAACATATAGATTTTTACTCGGGGAGCAAAAATCCCTTCAGAGAAAATTGTTTTTGATATATTCTGACAATAAATATAGTACTTTTTTTTTTGTTTCAGAAAATTTTTGTGAAGCGGTAAGGGAAGATCTTGGTGAAAATGACTTTTTATTGAAAAGGACAACTCACATATGCACACGCGAGACCAGGGGTGGTATTCAAAGCAAAACCCACAATAATTAAGCATTTTACTTAGCATTTAGCTTGGCTAAGTAAAATCATGGCTTAACTCATATTCAGATAAAATTTAAGCGCTTTACTTCAGTAAGCCGACTTCAAGGCAAAATACTTACTGATATCTATTGTGACGTCATATACACACTATTACACAGTCCAAAAACAGTGTAGTAAATGCGTCACATTGGATGCGTGCTTTTATATAATTTGATTTTGCCCACTAATGCTCCGCGTATGTATGAAAGCCACATGCCTGCAATCAAGGCTTCCAAAATAATAGGCTCAAGTCTGCTCATAAGCTGTCTTAGGCTTAGTGTAAAATACTTAGCCAAAAGATTCAATTGAATACCAAAGTATTTTATCTCAGCCTAAACCTACGCAAAATGTTCATATTTCATATACTGAATTGAATACGGGTCCTGGGCCGCATAACGTAAAGGCCTAGTCAATTTTGCAATCTATACATACATGTATAGCATCAATACATAGCAATACATGTAAAGCAATCAATTGCTAACTGGGGGTAATGGCAGTGTTAAAGAATATCATGCGGGGTCGTGGGGGTGTCATGGGGCTAAACATGCTTTATAAGAACGGCTGGTTTACACATGGGGTGAATCCTTACCTTAGAACTGATCTTCTTCTCTTCTTTCAAGTAAAGGAAATTCTCAATTTCATCATAGTCCAAACTCTGTAATACAAGCAAATGACATTGAGAATACAAATATCATTCTAATCGGAATACACTTCAAAGCTCTTTCATAGCATTCACATTCTATGACAACAAGTATTACAACATTTTGTTTTCTATTGGCTACAGTTTTACACAATTAAAACTAGAACTTAAACTGCCATTCTATTAGTATTTAGCCACTTAAAGATGAAGTTGAGTTCTGGTCATGTGATTATATTGCGAAAGAACTGTCTCAAATAAATTGCGAAAGGTTGATAATGCCTTTTTTTTTTTTTATAAATCCCCTTTTATTAATCAATAAAGGGAATACAATTAACCCAGGTTACCTGTTCTTATCGAACACGGTACAGGGCAACATAAAATGGAATACAGTTAACCTCGCCAGTCATAAGGACCGCTATTCATAAGGACCACTTATTCATAAGGACCACTTATTCATAAGGACCGCTGTCCATAATGCGTAACTATATAGCGGTTTTGTATGAATAGCAGTTCTAAATAGCAAGACAAATTACCTCGCTATTCATAAGGATCTCCATTCATAAGGACCACTATTCATAACGCATGTTACGGTAAATGAATAGCGGTTTTCTATGAATAGTGAGCCTGGAACTGACATGGTCAAAAATATTCTTGATTTGCTGTTTGTTTTCTTTGGTAACCACCACTCTACTTCCGACTTCAAAGTAGATGAGATGCGATTCATAATTCTTAGACATAATGTCCGTATTCAGCTGGGCATATCTCACTTCCTTTCGTTCCCTAGCCTTTCGTATATTAGGTTCGAAAGGGACAGTCAGTTCAATCAGTACCACTTTTGGAGGGCTAAATTCCTAGAAACAAAGAGCTCTCTGTGGTAGTAGTATAATAAAAGGGACTGTATCTCTGGTGCCAGGTAAAAATGCAGAGGTAAAAATGCCAGAGGAAAAAATGCCAGAGGAAAAAATGCCAGAGGTGAAAATGTCAGAGGAAACAAGGCAATAGCGATAATGTGTCTCGCCCACATGCGATAACTAGAAATATTGTGATCTCTGTTGCCATGCGACAGGTCCCCCAAGTGCATAAATCTGCATAAGTTATGCTTGCATATATCTACATTACTAATGTTTGGAAAGTGACGTTTACAAAGTTATGTCATAAGAGAGTCTTGCGGGTAAACTATAATGTTTGACCTGAAATGACCTTTGACCTTACCATGTGACCTCTGATGGCAGCATAACATGCAGGTCCAAGTGCTTCTAAAACCCAAGTTTGGTTGAAAAGTGAGCGATGGTTGCAAAGTTATCTGTCATACGAGAGTCTTGCAGGTAAACTTTAACGTATGACCTTTGACCTTATCATGTGACCTCCAACGGCACCATAACATACAGGTCCCCTTAGTGCATCTACAACCCAAGTTTGGTTGAAAAGTGAGTGACAGTTGCAAAGTTATCTGTCATAAGAGAGTCTTGCAGGTAAACTTTAACGTATGACCTTTGATCTTATGTGACCTCCAACGGCACCATAACATGCAGGTCCCCTTAGTGCATCTACAACCCAAGTTTGGTTGAAAAGTGAGTGACGGTTGCAAAGTTATGTCATAAGAGAGTCTTGCAGGTAAACTTTAACGTTTGACCTGAAATGACCTTTGACCTTATCATGTGACCTCCAACGGCACCATAACATGCAGGTCCCCTCAGTGCATCTACAACCCAAGTTTGGTTGAAAAGTGAGTGACGGTTGCAAAGTTATCTGTCATAAGAGAGTCTTGCAGGTAAACGTTAACGTTTGACCTGAAATGACCTTTGACCTTATTATGTGACCTCCAACGGCACCATAACATGCAGGTCCCCTTAGTGCATCTACAACCCAAGTTTGGTTGAAAAGTGAGTGACGGTTGCAAAGTTATGTCATAAGAGAGTCTTGCAGGTAAACTTTAATGTTTGTGACGGACGGAAGGACGCCATTTGGACCCCAACATACGGGGGGGGGGGGGAGGCGGGGGGCTCATGCACATTAAGTTATAAACAAGATGCAGATATATTCAAACTGACTTAAAAGTGAAAAAAAGAATATAATATTGAAGTGTTTAACAAAAAAAGGGTCGTCAACTGAAAGCGAGTGGCAAAGAATACATGCATGCTATATCCGGGCCGGGGGGGGGGGGGGGTACTAGCATTTTTTACCTCTGGCATTTTTTCCTCTGGCTTTTTTTCCTCTGGCATTTTTACCTTTGGCATTTTTACCTCTGGCATTTATTCCTCTGGCATTTTTACCACTGGCATTTTTACCTCTGGCATTTTTACACCGAACCATATCTCTAAGCCCCAGGAGGTCAGCAAATAAATCAGTTTTTATTCCAGTATTTTCTGCACGTTTTTTTCAGTTCTTTAACTACAGTACATGTATATCCCCTAACAGGCTATTTAATATGTCGGTAGGTAAATCTGCCACAGTGCACATATTATTTAGAATATGGGCCAGAGTGCCCATACAATTGCACAAACTACAATTTTCGCTAAGCTTTTTACCCCAAAGTTTAAGGTTTTGAGGTGTTGGAAGGCTGTCAATAGCAGCTCTCATGGCAAACCTGAGAACACCCCTGGGTAAGCTGTACATTACTGATTTCCATGTAAGATCACTTTGTCCTTCTTTTAACAACTGTAATAAAGTACCGTTTTGCCAGCATACATACATACGTTCAGACCATTTCTTTTCTTTTTTTTTCTTCGATTACATTTTTGATTGCTTTCTTCATGGATCTCCGTGGCTGAGAATCATTGCTCAAATTCCCTGTTAATTCAATCATTTTCATTGATGCTTTTACACCATACTTTTTTGACTTATTAGACCATTGACTTTCCCTTCCTATTTTTTACTTCACTGCATGCCTTACCTTCGGGTCACCTTTGGATTGAAGGTGTTGCCCCATGACTGGGTATATTTAACAATTTCTTTCTTGTTTGAGCAGAATCAAGTAAGCTTAATTAGGTATCGGTCAGTTAACAAATATCTGAGAGAAGGTAAGGCATACTGAGTGAACACTTGTGTTTTGTACTCATTTCTTACAAGACTATTATAAAAAAATATTTCAGAATATCCTGCACTTTTCCCTCAAGTAATTAAAACGTACATGTAGCCTGTGTCTTTCCATGAAAGGTGATGTACAATCCTAAAAACTTATCAGGTTTCTCTTTCAGACTTTCAGTGTACTGATTTGGTGATTATCTATACAAACTTTAGATCTTTAGTTGAACCTTGACAGATAGATAAAGATGAACACTTAGAGGATTTATGGGCAAGGTGCATAGACCTCAGTTTTAGTCCATGTCATTCATAATTCTCTGATGGGTCCTTTGATTTGACATCAGGAGACAGAAGTCATCAGCAAAAAGTAAAGTTAAGTATTTCTCTCCATTCAGATTGTTCCCAAATTGATTTTCGATGAGACTCTGAACTCTTTAATCAGAGGATTGAACGTTAGAAGGAAAAGGATAGGAGATATGGGGTCTCCTTGAAAGATACCGCGTTTGAAATGGAAAGGGTCAGACTTCCATGACAGGCTAGTCACCACACCTTGTAATCCCGAGTAAAGATTGCGGACATTGGTAATGATAGTTTCCGGAATATGACCTCATTGCATCGTATGGTATATGAGTGGATGTTCCACAGAACCAAAAGCATAGATCTGCTAAGTCGAAAGAAGTTACATATAAAGTTCTTTTCTTATGACGGGCATTTGCGAGGAGTTCATTCGTGGTCTGGCAATGTTCAACACATCGCTTATTCCCTTTAGAAACATTGTTTGAGTCGATTCATCAATCATGCCGGTAGAACATAAGGACTTGGCAAGTCTATTTCCGGCGCATGAGGTCAAAGCAATCATGCAAAAATTACCGGGGTCGTCGGTGGGACCGCTTTTATATCTATCAAAGAAATTATATATGAATTAGTGCATACTGTGAGGTTTTGGAATCATCAAAATGAAATTGACCCAATCTTGCTGAAAAAAATCACATACACAGCACACAGAAATGGGTAAATGGGACTGCACACACATGTAGCATAAATGTTCGGACCGAACACTTCAGCTATCTCTTGTCAGATTTCGAATATGAGGTCATTTGAAGAGCAATTCTTTTCAGGGGATATTTCGAATTCCAGATTGACATAAAGGAATGATAACTCTCACAAAACGCTCACCTTTCCCCAGACTCAACCTTCTCTTTATTAAAATGAAAGAATCAAAACCAACATTACTGGATATAGTTTCATGTTCTTACTCTAAAAAATGATAGATGTATACATGTGATTACGGCAAGTTCTCCTATTACACTGGTCTAAAGCCAAATGCCTCTTGACCAAAACGAGCCAAATTTCATGTAAACCAATTCTGAGGCACTAAAAATGAAAATGATACTTAAAATTGCTGATTGCCGCTATTTTTCAAGATTATTGCTGTGTAACATACATGTACATGTATGGGAAATTATACAGTGTTTTTGGACTTTGATCACAAACAGAAATCTAACTAGAAATATGTTGTTGCTTTTTTGCTGCAAAAAGGGAAATGCGCAGGGCAGTCTCGCCTGCATTAATAATGCAATTATTGAGGCAAAATTTCGGTGAAAAATCAAAGGTTGGGGGTACTTAAGGGGTGCTGCCCCTGGACCTGAGCCCTCCACCCCTGTATGGGCCAGGTACCCCATTTGTATATTAAAATTCCCTTCAACTAAGATTTATTGGACAGTGAAGTTCATTTGAAATCAAGCTTGTGTTTTTAAAAAGCAGAATATGTGTACATGAAACATTTGCCATTGGGACACTTTTGGGGTGCTGCCCTTCCATCAGACCCCTTGATGATAATCATCTACTATACGTGAAACATTTTAAGTCTCCTTCCCCTAAGAATCATTCCTACCTAGTTTGGTTACATTCTACATGTAGCAATAGGTTGTACAGAATAAGGAAAATGTCCATTTGGTGTCACAGTCTCTTGGGGGCGTAATGCCCCCCACCCCAACTCCCTCCTTAAGGACTACATGTATGTACCTTATTTGCATTAATTAGATCCTCTTTGCCTAAGGATAATTCTTACCTAATATGGTTAAAACCCAGCCAAGCATTTAAAATATCTCATTTTCACAATAGGGCACTTTAGAGCTGCTGCCCCTGAGCCCCGATCGGTCATGTCGCAGCCGAGATCTGAGGGGGGAGGGGCCTCCAAGGAACCCCCCCCCCCCAAGTCAGAGAGGAATTTGAAATTATAGCCCAGTACAGTAAGGGTTAAAACCCTGCCATTATTTGCATCATTGGAAGACGTAGTAAAACTCTTAGTGAAGAATGTATTTTGTGAGATGCTCCCTATGGTACACATGTATTGTACATCATTTTTATGGTATGTTATGATTTGCTGTATGCTAAAGCAATCTGGTACATACAATACATGTACCTAAAACTAGTATAGGACAAACCGCTCATAAGGGCAACTTCCTTTCTGGCTGCTAACTTCCAAGCAACTTTCATTTTATACTTTTTGTACCAAGGTTATATTCTATGTATGAATGTATGCTGTTTCTAACTGAAAATGATGTTTTCAATGCACTATTAATAAAAGTACGGGTATTAGCATAAAAGAATATATACAATTCAAACTTATAATCCAAAATATATACTCATCCTGCATTACAACAGCAGTCATAAAATTAAAATTGTTATAGAGCACTCACATATGGCATGTGTACCAAGATTATTCAAGTCTAAACTGTATATAAAATGTGCCATGTCTGAGGGCACTTGCACTTGCAATGGGCAAAGATTCTAACTTGCAACTTAATGATTGAAAGTCAAGTAAAATGAACTACATGTACATAACTTAGCATGGTACAAACTTGAAACTATTCACAAAGGTGCTTTACAGTTTGACTGAGTGAATCAATGCTTACCTCATACTTTGTAGAGAGAACATTCATAGTATCAATGTCTTCATTCTCATGCCCAGGAGCCTGAAAGAATCATAAAAAATATGAATCCAAGATAAATATCCTTCAATATTTTAGAGAATTCTTAATAAATTTGAAGATAATCCATATTCAAGAATTATGTCCTGTAAAGTTAAGAAAGGCTGGATCACTTCTATTAATTACTTTCTCACTTAAAATTGGTGTTTGGAAAGATTTTTAAATTATCAAAAATTAAAACCTAACATAATTTCTTGTTTTGAAAACCACCCAGAAAAATGAATCTACACTTTACACAACCATGGAAAGGGGTGTTACTTCAAAATTTGAGTCAACTTTTTCCACCTTTTACTAAAATAACACAATTTTGGAAAGTACAGGACTTTGCACAGCAATTGGTCATTACTTGGCTTAACAAGGAATGTCTCTATCTAGATGCAACAAAGGTAATGGTTAGAAAGATTCAAATACTTTCAAGTAACTTTAATGATAAGGTGCACATGGACAGTTTATTCTGGTGAGAAAAGATTCCTCAACTGGGCATCATGGAACAGATTCTAAATTCCAAGATAAACTTGCATACATGTATGATCCACACTTATAAATCTTACGCTCAGAGAGTTACTCATTTATCATCTTCTCATTTCTCTCCAATCAATCACACTCTAGCCAATTCGCTATACTACATGTACATGTATATACTATAATTTTGAGTTCTGGCAAGACAGAAAACTAATTTTCACAGAATCAAACAAAACAAAACAAGAATAAAAATAAATGGTTTCTAACAGATAATATTAATAGAAAGTGTACATCAGCTGAGATGGGACAAATGTGCTTAACATGGGGTCTCCTACATGTATATGTGTGCAGATCTATATAAGTTATGATTTTCACTCGATGGGGTTTCCAGCAATTTTTGTCAGGTTGTTTAAATTTTGCTGGTCTAAGCAGCCTATCTACTGCATGACAAACATTTCAAGATCACTTTAAGCCAATTTCTTTCAAAGTGCATACCGTATTCATTACCAAAGTTCAAAAGTAGATTTAACTAACCTTTTGTTTCCATGGTGACCTCCTCCTGACAGTAGCTCTCAGAGGAGGGTAGGCCTTGTCTTCTGCTTCTGATTGGTCTACATCATGCTGAAGGGAGTGTTCAACCTAGAAGGATTTTAAAAAAAAAAACCAAGACATATTGTCACCTTATCCCATTCAAGACAATGGTTTGCATATAAAGGTGGACGAAGTTTAAAGCTCATGGATAGCTTTTGTAGCGAAAAGGAAATTGGAAAGAAACGTGTTCAGTATAGTCTCATGTTGTTCTCTTTGTATCAAAAGAGGTTTGTATGAGATCATGTGGTATTCCATCAATGATTTCCAGTGAATTTTAGTGTAAACATCTGTAAGGAACGCTAGATCACGGTAACATACTGCCCTAGGCTAGGACCTTTTTACCCCGATGGCCCCACGTAACAGTCTCAGGGCTTCGCATGGAGATATATGTAGCATGTGTGTCACTGTGCGTGGAATACACATAATCCTCCTGGGCTTTTGCATGAAGAGTATTGTGCATGCTGCCGTTGCTGGGAGTTTATATCCCTGGCCCAGTATATAAATTATTTTTTACCACTCCATTTGTATAATATTTCACTTTAGGAGGTGAAATCTTCACAGCACCTTGATATTGCGAGTAGCTTGCTATTTATCACCAAAAATCCAAGAAATCTGACGATAAGTTTTTGAGGGAGTACCAAAACTAAACATTACATGTACCTTTAAATCCTGACTTATTAGGTTGAATTAGTTCACTGATTTATGATTTATCATGTAAAAATGAACATAATTCTGTAACTGAATGAGCTACATGTAATAAAAGTCAGTTCATAATGAAATTAATTATAATTATAAAATAAAATTCCATTGCAAATTAACCTGGTTCATTCGTTTCATTACAGAAGTAGCGTAATTTATACTGAGTAATGAGGTTGGCACTCCATTAAATGATGGACTTATGAGGTGTTGCAAGATTGATTGCAAGTTGCAACTGATCGGTACTGACCAATCAAAATCATTGTTGCAAGCGCATCTTCTTGAATGGGCAGACCGTGAACCATTCAGAATGGTTGTTCTAATTTGCTTTATAATTTACAATTGATTGCAACTTTCTTGCAACACCCCATAAGTTTATAAAGTGTACCAATCACCTGAAGGGTAATTTGTGTGCAGGTAGCATGTTAACCTCAAAACACTTTGCATGACCTTTTAAGGGTAATTCCACGAAAAATGTCAAGTTTTGGTAAAAATACCAAGTGTAAATTGAACATTTGCCTTCTATGTCAGTCGAAGATGGATGATTCAAACTGTATGGAACAATATTCAAATTTTTGACTTCTTTGATATTTTTGCCAAAAATGGCAATTTTTTAACCCATATAACACAGTTTTATGGTAAAATATGGTTAATAACATATGGAGTCATTTTCAGAAATTTCTGCTGTGCTGACAACAAAATCAATCAAATGTGGTTAGGACTAAGGGGAGTCTTACATCTATATACACGTACATAAATTATACAAAAAGTCCAAAAGTATAGAAAATCTTAAGATTTAAATGAGGTGGAAGGTCAGTGGTCAGATGGATTTTTGTCCCGTCTGTCAAGTTTTTAAAGGTACCTTTTACTTTTACAATAAATTGGATTTATATTTTGGAATAAAATATATTGGAGTCTTGCTGTTTGGTAGGGGGGAAGTTCATTTCTGTTTCTTACTTGATGGAATATGATTATGAGGATAATCATCGATCAAGAAGTGATGTCCAGTCTATCACATTTTACATTTACAGCAAAAATATATGTGCATGATGGGACTGTACATGTAAATATTTCTGATGGATGAAAATTAATATCCTCTTACTATTATGTTTCATTATATTAAAGATGACCATTTATTCCCATTTAGAACATGAGAATAAAGTATTAAGTCCTGGTAATTTGTTGTCTTTCAAAAATTATATTTCGTGTACAATCTCAATGTGTCCAATCTGTCAAGTTTTACTGTCCCGTCTGTCACGCTCACAATCTGTGGGTGAGGCTTGAAAAAAAAACTTTGCCCTATTTTGTGGACCAATTATCATAGATCACACAGGACATTAACATAAGCATCATTATAAAGTAGAACACTCAAGAAAATCACAAATATGGCAATTAATGTATCACTAGAAATTGGGAAGCTTACAGATGGCAATCGTATAAGTTTTATGTCAACTGCGTATATGATGATTATAAAAACAACATAAATAAAAGCTCTTCTCAGCATGTGGAATATCCGAGGATTCGCCAGAAATATAGCGATGTTTTGATGTCGTCATACGAGGGATCGATCCTGCTTAAGCAGACGACGTCCTATAATGAATGAACGTAATTGCAATGCAATTATTTATCAAATTATAAAGAGTTTGGTACATTTAAACATGACCTTATTTCACACCATTCTAAAAGGGAAAGTGAACTGATTCTGATAACTAAAACCGTTTGATTGTAAATACACAGGAGAAGGGTCAATGATCAATGAAATAAACCCCATTTTCAAATTGAAAAGCCCTGCGAATAATAGCTGGATGGTATTCGTTCCCTCTTGAAACGCCGAACATGCCGCGGTGCAAGCAGCTGAAAATACAATGGCGTCTTATTTTGTTTACAAGTGACTGATTCCTTTATTTTTTTAACGCTGCATTTTTCATCAAAATAATACCATACACGAAGTTAAGAGTGAGGCAACAGACTAACATTAAGACTGACGCTAGTCAAGTAAGAGAAATAAGTGAAGAGGAGATGACAAAACAGGCACTGAAAAATGTGTATAATGTTATGGGACATCGTCTGCTTAGACAGGACTCGCCCCTCTTGTGTCGTCACACATCTCAGCAGCGTTCAAGGAGCTTTTCAGCTGCTATATCGGGGGCTGTATTTTACCGTTTTATAATTGATAATAATCATTAATTCAAATGTTTCCAAGCTTTAAATTTGGATAACCTTGTTTAATTTATGCCATCTATGCAATAATAAGTATTAAGCCAATATTTAAAATCATCAGTGTTCTACTTTAAAGGAAATACAAAATATCAGGTGAAAACCTAAAAAATAGAGGGTTGGATGTCCCGTCTGTCATGCTGGAACTACCCATATGGGTAAACAGTTAAGGAGTATAAAGGAAATAAAGGAAAACAAAAAAGCCCGTCGCCCGGAATCCAACATCGATTTTTGGTTCTGCGTGGGACCCATTCTAAAGTTGAGTACTGGTCATCTTTCATTTTCTCAACGAGATGTCAGAGCTTTATGGCAAAAATTACAAGCATTTTTTCCACTGTGATTTAATCATTATTGTATGGACCATATGAAATTTTAAAATTTCTGTCTAAAGTTCTTTAATCAAATTAGTTAAATTCTGTGTTTACATCCTCTAGCCAATATTCACCTTAAAATTCAATATCTCGATCTTGCGGCGTATTACAAACAGACTTACATCATGTCATTTTTAAAAGTCTAATATTCTTTATATTTAGTAAGCATTCTATCATTCAAGAAATAACTGACTCACATCAATGTCACTGTATGATCTTGATTGAGCTTGACCTGTTAGAAGGGGCTGTCTTTCCATTTCATCTATCAAATCCCGTACACTGAAAATCCTCTTGGGTTGGATATCACTCTGCGTTTCTGGTTGTCTTTGGGGATCTACAAGTAAGTACAAAAACAGAAGAATGATGGACCAAAGATAAAATGAAGTTGGCTTACTGTGATATAATAGTGACCACGAAAGACAAGCTTTGTGTACTTGCAACATTTTTTTTTTCATTTCCCTTAAATTGTTCATAGAGCATCTGATGTAATACCCCGGTAACCAAAAAGAAACCTGAACGAAATTTCCATTAGTGCTAAACTGTATCCCGAAGACTCCCAGTCCTAATGCATGCGCGACCCGCTCTTATCGGTCCTGTCTAAATTATGGTGGATCTGAAAATCGTGTTGAGTGACGGAGAGTCGATTACAGGACACTTCCGGATTACGAGAGCAACGGAGGCTTTTTCAGTGACTCAGCATTTTTATGCTAGTTGTCCACTACTTATTACACGAAGCCGTCTTTATAGCTAAGATGAACGACAACTAGCGAGACAAGGACTCATGACGCCTCCAACCCTGTCATATCTTTTTCAGTTGACATACACTGTCATGAGGTGTATGACTGCCTAGCTGTTAGAGTCTACACACGAAGTATAGTAAAGTCGCTATGAGTGGTTAGGAACAAACCACAAATAGTGGTCATATTGACCACTACGAACTACGATATACATGTATGAATGAAAAAATAGTTGGTATTTTCTGTCGCATGTACTAAAGGTATGGGGGGGAAATAAGATAAATATTTTAAATACGTCCTTTCAAATTCAGCCCTTTCAAATCTCACTCCTACCTCAAATGGCCGTTAGTCAAAATCATGTCCAAAACCGAAGAAATCCCTGCCGATTTGTTTCGCAATCGCGTGTTGTTTACATACCGCCGATGTCTTAGACTAAAATCGGCCAGTAAAATTTTTGTCCACGAATAAACTCGGGATCGCAAACGCATATATCGATCTCTACGATCGTGCACACAGAATATCGGGACTTTTGCGTGCAGGCCATAGGGACCGAATTTTTTAAGGACAGAATACTTTTGGGGAGATGTCAGCGCCCGCGACGACCAGGAAATGTACACAATGACTCCGATAGCTCGTTTCGCGAGAATCAACAGTAAATTACGGATTTCATATTTGAAATTATCTTTTCCAACATTGGTGAGGTGAATTTATTGTATTTCTTTGATATGTTTGGGTCGGTTTTTGTAAATTAAATGCAGATTTTGAGTGAATGTTGGTGACTTTTGTGCAGTAGTGTTTGAAAAAATTGATGTGTATGACTGCCTAGATTCTACACGCGAAGTATAGTCATGTAGCTATGAGTGGGCTAGGCTGCAATTAGTGATTAGGCCGAAAATTCTGTCTCTCGTTTGTTAGCCTTTCAGGCTCTTGTTTTGTCTATGAGCTGTTGAACAATTTGCTTGATTTACTGTTTAAAAATGACCTGTCCAGATTAACAAACTGTCCGGAATTACGTCTGGGTATACAGACCAATGTAAACAACGACAGTTTATCAATAAATCATGTATGTATTTTCCCTATATTTTTCCCTTTTCATGCAATGCCGTGATATAGATGATATTAAATGTATTTTTTATAAATTAATATTAAGAACTGGGTCATAAGATATCTTAATTTAATCATTTTATCTAAAGTGTACACGATTCGGGTCTTCTTTCCATAATTAGTCAATTACGGTATCCTCTTATAACTTATCTACAAATGTAGGTTCGAACATCGTAAAAGCATCCTCGACTACCAAGTTTTCTCAATTTTATTTTTTATTTTCATGTAAACGGGATGTTTGTATCATCAGTATTAGTTTTCGCTGCCATTTTGGACATTATGGACATTATGGACATTATGGAACAGTTTAGGGAAAACTGAGCCTCGAAGTCCGTTTGGGTAATTGACGATAAATCCAATGGACTGTGATATAGACTATGGTTTTTAGCCAAGGAGTATCGATATCACCAAGTTGTCGTTTCTGAAAGCTGTATAATTTTCTATACATTCTGATGATAATTGTGTTATGTATATCAACTAAAATGAAGTTGTATGATTTTCATTAACCATACACATGAGTTGCCCATTCTCTAGCGTTGCGAACCGCGACTACAAAAGTGCGACAACATGCTTTTCGCTAAAATATACATGTACTTTTCATCTACAAATTAAACTTAATAAAACTTCATCTATTGATTGATTTCATTCATTAAGTTAAATTTAGTCAACCAACTTACAAATTACGAAAAACAATGATTTATTGCATCATCTGCCCAGTCCGTAATGAAATGTAATCGCGCTGCACTTTTTGAAAGGTCACACCAGCGCGCAATGGGTGTGACACAGCGCTGTCGCGAAGCGATACCGCGATCAGTGGCGGATCTACATGTACATAGGGGGAAAACCAGCCCGTGCCCCCTCTTTTGAAACCAAACTGTCATACCGTAAGTGCACAATGACAAAATATTGCCCCCTTAATTGTGTACCCAACTTTTCCGGCTCTGTGCCCCCTCTTTTACAAAAGGCAGTGGCTATTCTTACGACATTGTCATGGGTACAGAATCTTGGCTCCACTCTGATATCAACTCCGGTGAAGTCTTTCCTTCAAATTATAATATATTCTGTAGGGACAGAGATGGCGATAGTCATGGAGGTGTTTTCATAGCTGTTAAAAGTGACCTTATCGCACAAGACGAACCTGATTTAAACCAACCAAATTGTGAATTAAAATGGATTACAGTTTACACGTCAGTGGTACACCATATATTGGTGCATTCTATAGATCTCAGACTACAAATTCTGAATAATTATGTTCGACTGTTAGAAAATGCAACAATCTTCTGTATGGCTGTTGGGTGATTTTAACTTGCCAGACATTGACTGGGAATCCAACTCTTTAAGGCCCAGGCAAGACCATGATAGATATTTTACCAACAGTCCTGCCTTTCTTGATAAGGTTGAAGTAAAACCTGGTATAAGTGATCACGATGTAGTTGTTGTTCATGCTAGTATCAAACCAAAAATGATCAAACTTCCGAAAAGAAAAATATATCTCTTTAAGAGAGCTGAATACAGTAAAATTAGTGAAGACTTGAATCAATTATATAATCGACTAACCGACAATGTTGTTGAGGAGTCATCTGTTGATGAGCTTTGGAAACAGTTTTCAAACACTATTCAAGAATCAATGAATGCAAACATACATGTACCTTCCAAGTTAACATCCTCTAAGCTAAGTGTTCCTTGGATTAACACTACCATGAAACGAAAAATTAGAAAGAAACGTAAACTTTATTATAAGGCTAGAAAATCTGGCGACCCAGAACTCTGGAACTCGTTCAAACAGCTAAGACAGAAAAATGACAGAAAAATGACGGAAAAATGACAGAGAAATGAGAAAACTTCGCAAAGAACACATCCGAAACATTGGTGATTGCCTCCATAGTGATAATACTAAACCCTTTGGGAATTATGTCAAGGCCTTACAAAAAGATGTGTTTGGTGTATCTTCCTTGACTTCTGAAGGACGAATATATTCGGATGCAAGGTCAAAGGCACAGGCACTGAATAATCATTTTTCTTCTGTGAAGACAGAAGATCTCTTGTCTATAGATTCCAAACTTGAGCGAAAGCATTGTACCAGATATACCAGACATAAGTATTACTGTTTCAGGAGTCGAAAAATAGCTGAAAAACCTGAAAGTTAATAAAGCCTCAGGACCTGATAATATTCCAGCTAGGGTCCTGAAGGAATGTGCCTCAAGTGTTGCACCCATACTTCAGAAAATTTATCAAAAATCAATAACAACTGGAACTTTGCCACAAGTCTGGTTAAATGCAAGTGTCTCCCCAATCTTTAAAAAAGGAGATAGGACACTTCCTCAAAATTACAGGCCGGTTTCATCGACATGTATAGTTTGTAAACAACTTGAGCACATAATTTATACTAATATTATGCAACACTTTGAGGAACACTCTGTACTTTGTGACAAACAACACGGGTTTAGTAGTGGTAGATCCTGTGAAACTCAACTTGCCGGTCTTGTAAATGACTTGGCACAGACCCTTAATAACAGTGGCCATACTGATATCTGTATAATGGATTTTAGTAAGGCGTTTGATACTGTACCCCACCAACGACTAATCAACTTGGTATCAGAGGAAACATCCAAAGATGGATAAATATTTTTTTGACCACGGGCCATCAGAAAGTTATCATGGATGGACAAGCATCATCTAATACTCCAGTGACCTCTGGGGTCCCCCAGGGCACTGTACTCGGCCCGCTCCCGTTTCTTGCATAAACGACTTACCAGATCATGTAGCGTCCAAAGTAAGGCTGTTTGCCGATGATGTAATCTTGTATAGATCTATTACTTCCCCTGAAGATTGTGACATACTCCAGAGTGACATTAATCGACTTCATGATTGGGAGAAAACTTGGCAGATAAAAAAAATTAATACATCTAAATGTTTCATAATGCAGGTTACCCATCAGAAAAAAATTGCCCCTTGTAAATACCATCTTGGAAATTCTACTCTGAATGTTGTCAATAGCCATCCTTATTTAGGTGTTGAGCTATGCAACAGCCTGTCTTGGGCAAATCATATTAATATAACTGTTAATAAAGCAAACAGTATCCTAGGGTTACTAAAACATAACCTATGGAACTGCTCCACTTGTACTAAAGAAATAGCTTACAAGACACTTGTACAATGTGAGGCCTAGACTTGAATATTGTAGTTCTGTGTGGGATCCCTACCAGAAAGTTCATCAGTATAGCCTTGAAAAAGTACAAAGAAGGGCTGCTAGATTTGTAACGAATGAGCACAGGCACTGTACTACTCTGTAGTAGTGTCACTACAATGTTACAAAACTTAGGATGGGAAACACTACAAGACAGGAGAGCAAAAAGTCATCTCATAACTTTATTCAAGGAGACCCATAATAATTTAACCCTATCTAACATCAGTAGTGTAGCTCAAGAATCTTCCTTGAAACCAAGAACTAGACAATCACATAAATTAAATTATAATGTTATTAGGACTAATAAAGACTGTTACAAATATTCCTTGTAAGTATCCTAGAACAATAGTCTATTAGTATTACTATAGTTGAGCGGAACATACTTCCCTCAGCTGCAAAGAATGCCCCTGATGTGGCTACATTTAATTTAATAGAAAACCTTAAATTAGCGCTATAGCGATTGCATGATGGTCTGCACGTCGATAGCCACTCTAACATGTCTGAGGCGTTTTTGTGCAGTACAATACTGTTACAAGACAAGACAAGAGTTGATTTGATGAAACGACCCCCTGAATTAGACCGAAAAATCAGTCTATTTCCTTCGGGGATATGCTCCGCTGTCTACGCCTGGGCCCTGGCTTCGCCGAAGTTCGCGACATCCCTCTCCTACAAAGTAAAAAAATGTTATAAAACTTCTCCAAACAGATGGATTTTTTTGTCTGTGTCTGATCTGAATAGACTATGTAAAAAAATTATGTTTTCACGTACCATACACCACCTGGTCCACCGTACCTGACCACTGCAAAGTAGAAAATAAACAAGCTGTAACTCAGACGCGACGCCAATATCAGCTGATCAAAATTAAGAAAATTAAGTCGGCCAGTGCAGTAGTATAGTACAGTGCAAGCGCTAGCGCTATAGCACATACCGGTACGGTGTACGCACGTCGACACGGTACAATCAGGGAGCCGCAGATCCCTGATCCATCCAACACGTACGGTTTACCAACACACATACACCAGCTGACCAAAGGTTAGCATGAGTTCCAGGCGGATGGACTTTCCCCTGCTATCATATTATATGTTTTACTTATATATCCATGAATTTGATGAGTATGAAGGCAATGAGCATTGCCTTCTCTAAATTTTATATACATTTACTCTTATTCTATGCACAAGACTGCTTCATTCAGGAAAATAGAAAACTTTACACGGCCTGTAACGCAGGCTATAAGGGGAATTAATAGAGATAATAAAAGATGTATTTTCCCAGGAGGCTTCAAATAGAATTAGGTTTTGCACGTCTTTAATTAGCATGGGTTGTTACAAAACGATAATATAGCCATGGTTCCCCCTTTTAAAGTTAAATAAAGGATATATACCTGAACTGAGAGACATTAAATACGTCACATATATAGTTTCACAGTAAATCGGATACTGGGGCCAGTAAACGGTTATCTTTTATTGGTCAACGGTTGGAGAGAGTCTCCTTCGCGGGTGTTGATTAGTTGTGGGTGGCAAGGTATAAGAGGCCAACAGAGATTGGTCCATGCACCCCTTCTAGTTCACCAGTAACTCAGATATTCGAGGAGCTGAGACTTTTGTGACCACACAGACAAATTATATCCCTATTTATGAATGCCTATAGGGCTGTATTTCCATATGTGATACTCATGCTATAGTCAAACAAAAGAAACTGAAAAATCATGTTATTTATGGCAAAATAGGCCTGTAGATATAAAGTGTAGAAAACGACATGCAATCGTAATATGATTATTGTAAATTAAATGCCTATGTTAATGTCTTATTACAATTTAGGGGGAAAGTAATGTAAGAATTTATAGCTTTTGAATGGAAGCTGAAAAATTCATATAAAAAAGAAAGTAGGAATAACTAATTTAAGTAACATCTTCCATTTGATTTCTAACAGCCCACAATACCTTGCAACTATAACTTTCACTTAACCGATCGCTATGCATTACTCTCTAACAATAACATAGGTCAATTACGTAAAACTGAACTAATCTAAATGTATGACTTTTAAGAATGCAGTATCTCTACAAAATGTATGCATATCATGGATACACATTGTTAGAAAAGAAGGAGAAAAAAGTTTCTGGAGAAGGGAGAGAAGAGAATGAAAGAGAGAAGCTTACACGGAAATGGGGGAAAATACTGCAAATTTATTTAATTGTACATGCATGTGTATGTATGTATAATCATGTACACTGCAAAAACCAGGATGTTAATTTAACACCATCTCGGTATCTATATTGGGCTACACCAGATAAGTGTTAAAACAACACCAGTTTCGAATCAAACTGGCGTTGTTTTAACACTAATTGGTGTTGTTTTGACACTTATCTGGTGTAGACCAATATCAAACTGGTGTTGTTTTAATAATATCTGGTGTTGTTTTAACACTTATCTGGTGTAGCCCGATATGGATACCGAGATGGTGTTAAATTAACACCCTGGTTTTTGCAGTGTACTAGTATATGCAAATGTATATCTGTATATAATTATGTTGTTTAGTTCACCTTTAAACAATTTTAAACAAATTCTATATACACTATTGTTAAGTACACTTAGATGACTGACCAGGAGTCATGATAGGAGGAGGAGGGGCTCCCTTCTGCAAGGGCCCCTGTTTTTCCCCGTACTATAGGCGGCTGTCTCCGGGAAAGATCGAGACTTCACAGATGTTGGTGGGTCCATGAGTCCCCATGTGTGTGTGTGTGTGTGTGTGTGTAATTGGGTTTTTACAGACGTGTATCAATCAGATATGATTATTTACGCCTGGGACCGACCTTTAACGTCACCATCCGAAAGACGTAACTCAGTCTCGAACCTATAGGTCCGCTGAATCAGTTTATAACTTCCACTGGTAGCTGGATTACAGGCGCACGCCACAACGCCCAGTAATTGTCCCCATGTGTCAATCACCGGGACAGCCGTACCCCCGCACTGCGGTACAGGTGTGGGAGGGAGCTCTTCTTGCTTTGTCTGTTTCTTTTCAGTCCAAACTAACTTTTTGTTTAAAATTTATTTGTGTATCATTTGGAGTGCTGGCTTCATTCTCTTTTTCATAATTCCCCCTCTCTCTAGCTCTTGCATTGAAACAACAACAACAACGTTGTTAAAGAATACTGATATTTAAAAAGGAGAAGAAAAAAATGTTACGTAGGTCTACATAATTATAGTGTGTGGCAAACATAGTCAATTATGACTGATTGCCAAACAAAAACAAATCAAGAAGAAGAAGTTACATAAGCACTAACCATAGAGATATATTATGTATCTCTGTGGCACTAACCCATCAACTGGGCGTTGTGGCGTGCGCCTGTAAATCCAGCTAACATTAGAAGTCATAAACTGATTCAGCGAACCCAGGTTCGAGACTCGGATGGTGACGTTAAAGGGCGATCCCCAGACGTAAATGCATGTAATCATATCTGATTGATGATTGATACGCGTCTTTAAAACCCAATTACACACACACATCCATGAGTAGGAGCAGCAAAATCACAGAAGCAGAATGTAGTTAAAATGTGAGAAAAGGCAGACAAAGAATAAGAATGTTATTAATTCTTGAAAGTTAAGATCACTAATAATAATAGGCAACACGGTCAAGATGTGTCACTATAAGAGGTGAGAAATGGGAGTAATTTGTGAATGAAACAAATCTTTATTATTGTATGACATATAAGCACATAACATTGCCACGCCAGGATCCTCCATATCAACTTTCAAATATTCATAAATTCCCAAGTTACTCTCTGTCTGATTTATCTCAAACTTTCACTCCTGATATTTCTCTGATTTACTGCTTTCATCCAAGCAAACTTTAAGATCGGTGCCCCCCCCCCCCCACCCCCCGTGTCAGGTGCCCCTCAGTGATGACGACTATAACCACTCTAAGCCACTGGTCATGATGACAATATCTTTATAGTTTTCCTTTGTTTTTTCAGAGGTTCGGAGGAGTAGGCAGGCCGAGTACTGTATCAATGGATGATTTTGATTATTAGGCAACAGATCATGAGGCGATTTTATGTCCTCACAATAATATTTTAGTATAGCGCCATCTCAATGGGTTCACGGCAAAACAGGGTTCCTTCATTTCACCCCCCCCCCCCTCCACACACACATGCAATCTCTCTCTCTCTCTCTCTCTCTCCCTCCCTCTGTCTGTCTGTCTGTCTGTCTCTCTGACTCTCTCTCTCCCTCTCTCCATCCATTCCCACATGATCTCTAACCACTAGGTTGGGGCAGGTTAATAACAATTTCATTCTAACTTTAAGGAATGCATCATGGAGACCTTTTTAAAAGTCTTAGAGGCCTTTCACACTCCCTCCAAGTTAGACCGCTCTAGAGGAACGGTTCTTGAAGAACGCTTTGTTTGCTTTCACACTCCGCGCATTTTTTATGTCTCAAATCGCTCAACGAGTCAAAGTGGTCTTGTTGCTATATGGCAGCTCAGGTAACCGGGTCAATTTTTTCGCACGGAAATCAAACCGTATACTGCCTGCCTGATGCATTTATCTCTATATCTTTCCATGCAAGGCTTCTTTTTTTTTTTTCCTTCTTCTTCTTTTTTTTCATCATCGTATCGTCTTTTCTTTCTTTAGATTTCTCATGTTTTTCTTTGTTTTTATCAGTCTATCGTTTTATCTTGCTATCTTTCCTTGTTTCCTTTTCCTTTTCTTTGTTTTTATCATTCTATCGTTTTATCTTTCTATCTTTCCTTGTTTTCTTTTGTTTTTCTTTGTTTTTATCATCCTATCGTTTTATCTTTCTATCTTTCCTTGTTTTCTTTTGTTTTTCTTTGTTTTTATCATTCTGTCATTTCATCTTTCTATCTTTCCCTGTTTTCCTTTGTTTTTCTTTGTTTTTATCATTCTGTCATTTCATCTTTCTATCTTTCCTTGTTTTCATCATTCTATCGTTTTCTCTTTTTATCTTTATTTGATTTCTTTTGTCGTTCTTTATTTTTTTGTTTTTATCATTCTGTCATTTCATCTTTATATCTTTCCCTGTTTTCCTTTGTTTTTCTTTGTTTTTATCATTCTGTCATTTCATCTTTCTATCTTTCCTTGTTTTCATCATTCTATCGTTTTCTCTTTTTATCTTTCCTTGTTTTCTTTTGTTTTTCTTTATTTTTATCATCCCTGATAGCAGAAAGTGGTAAAAATTACGTGATATTTACGTCGTGGTTTTCGTCTTTTTTACGTCCTGTAATTACGTCAATAAGACGACAACTTGCACCAACGCAAGACGTCAAGAGGACGTCTTATTTTGACGTCATCTGTACACTGTAAAAACTGAAGTGCTGTATATAGCACTTTTTGAGGGCTCTGCACTCTTGAATGCACACAGCGTGCTATTTCAGTACTTTCACGGGAGCTGGACCGGCTCCTTAAACTGCAAAACATTCATTAAAAAAAATGATTTGGGCGAGCTTCGAACCAGGGTCCGCTGATCGAGAATTGCTGGCATTACCGCTATACTAACTCACATTGTACGATTTAGAGCAGATCATATTGTTACATAGTGAATTTACGACACCACATAGTTCATGTTATCTACTTGACTCCCATGACTAAACTGGATTACAAGAAGCATTTGTTAGTCCATCGGTAACGTCAGCGCCTCTCAATCAGCGGAACCTGGTTCGAGGCTCGCCACGGTCACATTTTTTTTTGCTGTTAAATTAGCACACTACAAGTGCTATAAACAGCATTTCAGGTGCAGTCACTATACATGCCCCTAAAAGTAGCACTTTAGTTTTTACAGTGTACAAGACGTAGAGATGACGTCAAAATAAGACGTCTGCTTGACGTCTTGCGTTGGTGCAAGTTGTCGTCTTATTGACGTAATTACAGGACGTAAAAAAGACGAAAACCGCGACGTAAATATCACGTCATTTTTAACACTTTCTGCTATCAGGGAAGAGGAATGAAGACGTAGAGATGACGTCAAAATAAGACGTCCTCTTGACGTCTTGCGTTGGTGCAAGTTGTCGTCTTATTGACGTAATTACAGGACGTAAAAAAGACGAAAACCACGACGTAAATATCACGTCATTTTTTAACACTTTCTGCTATCGGGGATTCTGTCATTTCATCTTTCTATCTTTCCCTGTTTTCCTTGTTTTTCTTTGTTTTTATCATTCTGTCATTTCATCTTTCTATCTTTCTTTTCATCATTCTATCATTTTCCCTTTCTGTCTGTTCTTTCTTTTCATCATTCTATCATTTCCTCTTTCTATCTTTCATTGTTTTCTTTCTATCATCTTCTCTTTCTATCTTTCATTGTTTTCTTTCTATCATCTTCTCTTTCTTTAAATTTCTTATGTTTTTCTTTGTTTTTATTCATTCTATCATTTTCCCTTTCTATCTTCTATCATTTCCTCTTCCATCTTTCCTTGTGTTTTCTTTCTATCGATGGCCTGCACTTATAGGACAATCAAGGAAAATCACACGAGATTTCCCAACACACACACTCACTTCCGGTTGAAGTACGCTTTAGGATCGCTTTGCTTTGCCACGTTGGAGCGGAGTAACTAAGATCCGTTCCTCAAGACCACCTCGCGAGGTGGTTCTGGAGCGCTCCAAAAGAACGCTTCCTGGACCACTTGAACATTCACACTCACCTGGGAACCGCTCCTGAGGAACCGTTCTTAGTTAGAGCGCTCTAACAAAGTGAGTGCTGTGAAAGGGCTCTCAATTCATAGAGAAAGAACTGAGGTGACGAAGAAGAGGGATATGATTTGGACAGAGAACGAGAAAGAGAGAAAGACAGGGCAGATAGAGAAAGAGGGGGAGGGAGCATTAAAGGGCGCTTGCATTTTGAATAATAATAATATGTTGTATACATGGTATAGGATACACAGTTAATATGGTATATAAATGGGGGGGGGGGGGCAACTGCCTTCGCAGGCGTACGTTTTCCCCAGGGGACCGACGCACAGTGGGCCAGAATGAAACCAAAGTGCGCCAAAATAAGACTTTGGTGATTGTGATTTTCAAACTTGTTCATGTCCTGTTGGATGATAACGCCCTAACGAATACTTTCTGAGCAATATTTCTCTTTTTAATATATCTAAAGTATCTTCATTTTTTCTCAAAACAGAAAAATTGTTCCTTTTTACGGCATTATGTCAAAGAGTCACTACTCTGCTTAATGCGAAGTTTTCACATTTTGGAAAAAGGTATAAATCTGTTATTGCTCATGGTTATTCCTAATAACTCATTCAACAATATCAATTCGAAAGCTAATTGATATCTACTACTATATGTGGTAAACCTGCCAAGATGGCTGAGAAGGATAGCACCAAGAAGTCACCAAGAAGAAGCCGGCAACACACCCACCTGCTGCCGAAATGATAATTTCTGTGAAAAAAAAAATCAGCATGACGAGGTATGACTGATAATTTTAGTTGGACCGTTCCTTGAGACACGTCATTATTGTTACTTTGTTCTCTATCAATTATTACGTTTTCAATTAGAAATCAGATATTTTTGACATTTTACGCGCGGTTCAAAATATTTCCATTGGATTCTATACGGGTCAAATTACCCTAAGTTATCTTGCTTCGTTCCAAACTATATCAGATACGAATTGTGGCACACTTTGACTTCATTCTGGCCCACTGTGTGGCGCTTCTTGAATATTAATTTTCTAGTCTGTCAATCGAGCGAGAAAGCAAAAATATTGACACTTTGTACAAGTGAAAATGTTATTCATCTTTGAAATATAGATATGAATAAAAAAAAGAATACAAATATATCACATCACTGCCCGAATATGACGTGACGACTGGTAGAATATCAACAACTTAAAACCTCTCAGGAGGGCGGTAGGTATATTGCTATTGTGCGAACAACCAGAGGTGTACGAGGAGGGGGGGGGGGGGGGGGGGGGGGGGGGGCTATGGGCTGCAGCCCCCCTCCCCCCCCCCCCTCCGAGGATTTTGAAAGTGGCGATATTTGGGCAGCGAGGTGCCTGAATATTTTCATATTCGAGAAGGTGTCCCAATATGTAATTTATGGAGATTTTCATTAGAAAAAGTGTCAAACTATTTGCTCGCTCGCGAAGATTAAAAAACTCGAAATTCGATATTCGGGAAAAAGATGTCAGCAACCCCCCCCCCTGCAAATTATTATGCCTGTACCCCTATGTGACAACGCCGCGTTTATGAAAAGCATTGTTCCGAAAAACCAAACCAGGCCGCATCGTAAAAGACAGATGATATTTCATTGTTGATCTGATGGTTCTGAAACAAAGCTTAGACGATTCAAAAATTAGTCGAAATTGTCTGCAAAATCGGAAAATGTTCTGCAAAAAAGGGTTTCATCCCCTGAAGGATTAAATGTAAAGTTGCACAATATTCTTAATTCTGATAACGATCATGATTATTGATACACACACTCAGTTGTTGTTGGTGTATAAATTCAAGGAAATCGAAGAGGGACAGCACTCTTTCCGCCCCCCCCCCTATTCAACCCCCCCCGTATTATGACAATAAATGATAAAAAAATACTTTAAAATTGTCATCTGAACTTTTTGTTAAAAATAACTGTTGTGTTATACACTCCATTTTATATTATTGTCTACATGTATGTGTACTGCATGACATAGGCCCATATAATTATTGGTTTGCATCGATCTGACTCACCCGAATTTATACCTTTTGATTTATAGTGACATTGTTCCTGTTTTTTTTTTTTTTTTTTAAACCTCGTGGTAGGGTCTTGATTGAGAGGCTGAATAAGCATGCGAGACGGTACACTCCATCAAATTAGCATGTCAATTCTCTACCTCGTACCACTAGAGTTCGAATTGGCTCAGAAGCCATAGAATATAATTATCATGACTTTGGGCAAAAATTGAATTTGCGCACAGATGCCGCTAATCAAGAACATGCTACAACAGGAGTGTCGCCCAAGGTTCTCGCTACCAACTTGTCACTCTCAGCACCCAATCCCAAATCAGTTCGGCTAATTAATGAAAAATTGATTGATGATTGGACACAGATCGTGACTCCGCACCCAGCTATTTAATTTTGTGTCTCTCCCTCCCCCGCTCACCTCCCCCCCCCCCCTCTCTCTCTCTCTCTCTGAGGAGGAATACGTTGTCCAGTCATATAGTACAGAGTCACTTCTATACATGAGCTTGTGTGTCTTTGTAAAGAGTGAATATCCCAAACGTCATGCACAGACTCTATGAACTACGGATATCCAACTGTCTCGTCTTCCTACGAAATCTGTCTATATAGCGCAGTAAACACAAGATTATTTATTTTATTTATTTTTATTTGTTGATATTTCATCAGGGTAGCCCATTCAACAAAAGATGATCTTCCATGGGGCCCTGAAAATACAATTAAAATGATTTGAAATACAATCAGAGGAGCATGTACATATATCACATTGGTGGTATTAACTTATATTAGTAACTTAATTTTCTTCAGAGTTTGACATTACACCAGGAAATTATAAAGTATAATATCGAACTTGCCCTCTCTTTCAAAATGTAAAGAACGAAATATTTTGTTGAATATCTTCAAAAGTATCAACTTTTCACGACTTATATTTCATTTGCAATAACGATGTTGAAAAGTTATTGTGGGTAAAACAAAAGAATGATCGAGTCTGTCCGGAAAAGAGGACTGTTTACATGGTGACCCTGCCTCTTATAGGATTTGACCTGCCATTTGATTTGATTTGATTCGTAAATATAAACCGTTTTAAAAACAATACAATCAATGAAAGGAAATATATACCTTAATAGGATAACACATAACACCTGATAATGGACTTATTTCCATTGGAAGCCTGAAATACGATTATTAGTATACCTTTCATTATGGAAATTCAAAAGCACCATCGATATTACCGAGTGAAATTTGCCATGCACGCAGCTATGAGGGGATGGGTGGTGGCAGCGGTGTACAGGTATCACAAAATATAAGGAGATCACCTATCCAACGTCCCCCAGTTATGCCCCCCCCTGCTTTTAATCATCTTTCAATGTGGAGCGGGTGGGGGCTGGAGAGCTGCTGCCCCGAGAGTTTTGAAACTGTCAATATTCAGATATTGCATGGGGCAAATGTCAATTTAAATTCGGACATCAAATGAAAGTGAAATTATATCTGTATATATACCCTTTAGCAAAGTCTATCATTCCGATTACACACTTTGAGCGAAATATTATTACTACATGATTAAAAACGCTACTAAATTTCCGTACCGTCTGCATGTCCTCGACTCCCGTGCCTTAGGATATACCTATTGGACAACTCTATACATCAAATCAATTAATTTGGAAGGTTTAGAGATTGATGACGTTTAAAATGTTTTATTTTTAAGTATATAAAGAGAGAGAGCAAAATGAGAGAGAAAGAGGAGCAGAGAAATGGAGGGAGGGAGGAAGGGAGGGAGAGAGAGGGGGGGGGGGTAGGAAAGGGGGAGAGAGATTACTGACTGGGTTGAAACAGACAACATTGGGAAAGGGACTGTCAGGCAAATAGGAGAGGGGGAAAAGAGAGAGAGGGAGAGAGAGAGAGGAAGAGAGAGAGAGAGAGAGGGGGTGAGAGGAGTCAGGAGAGGGACACAGGGGAACAGTGAGAATCAGTGAAGTGTGGTAGTAGGAGAGGGGGCGGATGTAGACTACCAGATGTAGACTAATTCATGGTAATGCTAATGTCTAAAGGACCATATGGCAGAGAGTTTGATTATTTAGGATCAACTTCTCTTTGAACTTCTGTACGGGCCGTATGCTAGATCAGAGAAGGAGATTAATGATTACCAAACATACATGTATAATTTGAAAATTCTTCTTTATACTTGAATGGTAAGATACGATTATAAATATTATACTACAGGATTAAAATCAGTAATCACCTATCAATCAAAATTCTGAATTGATTTTTTTTTTCAAAAAGAAAGTTGTGAGTTCTAGCTCCGAGACTGTGGCTAGACAGTGAATTTCAAAATTAAATTCTACCACCCGTATTCAAAAGTACAAAATGCATTTTGAAACATCAGTCCAAATGTTGATTGAATACAAGATTGAAAATATAAAATTCCTTTTGAAAATCACTTCTTAAAAGGTCATGAAGCGTGGTGTCATCGTGTGTATATAATTCATATGATCTTCTTATTGAAAAGGAACTGCTTTTCTTCCCTGTATATAGGCGTATAGGCGTTTATCACATTTTCATTCAACTTCTGCAGTATCATTTTCTACCATTCTGACCAAGATTAATAAATGATTCAGGATATAAGACCACGTCATATATGTAATGTTAAACAACAGGTTTACTGTGTTAACATCACAAGTGGAGGTGTCGAAGTATAGTGACTCATTCACTTGACTCTCAATCCAAGGGTTGAGGGTTCGAATCTCAGTCCGGCACTAATGTCCCGGCAGGACATTCCACGCTTGCCCCTCCCCACCCAGGTGTGAAATGGGTACCTGGCCGGAAGTGCATAGGGACGTTATAATAACGTGATATGCGCTATATACAAGAACGATTTATTATTAGTATAGTAGTAGTACTAGTAGTAGAATAAATTTTGTTGTTGGTATTGTTATTATTACTATTGTTATTATTATTATTATTATTATTATTATTATTATTATTATTATTATTATTATTATTATTATTATTATTATTATTATTATTATTATTATTATTATTATTATTATTATTATTATTATATTAGTCAAGCTTTTGGAGCAATCCCATATATCAATACAGAAGAGCACTATGGAATATTGGTGAAGGCTCCCTGACTCTCATTCAAGAGGTTCCGGGTTCTATCCTCTTTCGGAGCTAAACATCCAGCTTGGACAAGATGTTTTTCCCACATGCCCTCAGCGACTCAGGTGTATGGATTCCTGGCAATGCTGGATAATGAAGGTTTCAGGTCGGTCTGGTTTATTTCACCTGACTGCTAAGAAAGCATGTGCATGCTTGTAAGTAAGCAACCAGGGGACCGACGGCTTAAACTCGTCTCCGAGGGAATTGGTAATGAGGATGAATGCCTTACCAAAGGGCACGAGCGCATCCACTTGGATTCGAACCCGGCGAAACCGGGTCGTCCACTATACCACATGGCTCTACCACTGACTCATCGCATCGCCTTAATGAAATTACAGGGCCCTCAGTTGGGGAAGTATTAATACTGGTGAGGCTACCCTGGACAAATAAGACATTAAAAAAAATACGGTAGGCATTATATAGTTCAGAAACAATGTAGCCACAATCATGCGGCCAGCAGTGCACCACCGCCCCCCCCCCCCTCCCCTCACACTAAAAAAATAATGAAGGCGTTCACGGTACCTTTAATCTGTGTTAGCATGAACATAGCTTCTCTGGAGCTTACTTGACTATGGTAAATAAACGTTTAATCAGGAACCCCCCCCCCCCCCCAGTTTGTCTTTAAAGTCAATGTTTACGATGAGAGCAAAGCTGAAGTACAATAATTGTAAGCACATCGATTCCGCGACAGGTGTTAACCAAATCCAAAACAATAACCTATTCACGCCGTGTAACCATGCAGATACATGCTAAATAATCCGTCTTAATATAGAACTTGTACATTGAGAGATTTTTACTAGATTCATAATTAGCGTGAGGAAATTAGGATTGAATTTGGCCTGAATTTACCAGGGAGCTACAACACGCAAGCAGAATTTACCATTTGTTGGATTTTTACATGACAAGAGCTAATCAATATGACTTTTTGTTAGCTGTAGGCCTGAAACCAGTGTGCCTGTGACTTGGGGTGTTTGTTTAGGAGGGCCTTTGTTCTCCCTGGTGGTACGCCCTGAGCGTATAGAATCGGCACACGCCAAGCCCGCTTAACGCACGTGTCCCAAAACCGCAAACAACGAAAACAAAGAGATCAGCGCGCGGAATATCAAAATCTCGGCCAACAACGTAATTTTTTTCCCAAGCAAGGTATATATGGTTATGTAGTCCAATATCTCATGGATTTTAATTCAGCACTATTCGAATTGTTCGTTTTGTTGCCTACAGAGGTGTGAACAGAAATAGACTCAATTTAGAAGGATAGAGACGAATAATTGGAGTGGAAGCTAACTCGTACAAGCTCCACATGATATCTCACAACACGTGCACGGGCGGCTGGCTAACAACACACTCACAATCGAATCGTGTGGCAGCAGTGAAATGCAAATGAAATGAGTAACGCGAGGAGACAAGAGACAAAAAATGTAAGAGGGAGAAAAAGGCGACCCATCGAGTTTGTCACAGAGTCACTGGGGCGTGCCGCGGACCTCCAAAACTGTTCGCTTCGGCTGGGGAGCGTGGGAAACTTTGTCTTCTCCGGTTCTTCTCGTCGCCTGGACATTGTGTTTTGCTTGCTCGCTCCGAAACCAATAAAGCGGTCATATTCCTCTGGATTTGCGTAGTTTGCTGTGTGTCTGTGTCCTGCTCCAAACTGTGGATGAACAGATGAAGATGTGTGAAGTTATCATCATCAAGCGATTGGATTTAGGATGACTGTAATTATCGTGGAAGGATACATTATTTAGGTTTACCACTCAACATCAATCATACAATAACCATGGGGTGCGCAGCAGGGTCACATGTATCAAGATCACAACTCATTGTGTGTATTATCGGATTTATGGGATTCACTTTGCTCGCCCTTGGAGCAGTATCAGACTATTGGGTCACTTACAGGATTACGACCGCCCTGTCGACGGGGAGCAGCAATGGGTCTTCTCCCGTTACCACAGTCGTTCTCCACCGGGAAGGCTTGTGGAGAATCTGTCTACAATACATCGCGAGCAATTCAACTTCTGTAACAGGTAGGGGGTCCATCGCTTTATTTCTTTGGAACGAGATCATAACGATATACAATTCATGCGTATCACTGTTTTGTGTGCGATAACCCCCCCCCCCCCCCGCAAATGCAAGGTGCGATTTTGCAATACACCTGAATTTGAGCGGGTCAGTGTGATTCACACTGGGTTCAAAGTCTATATTTTAGGAAAAGTCAAAGAACATGTGCTCCCAGTGCTGAGCCTGCGTTTGCATGTTCCTATTTTAATGAGTGTAATATGCATAAGTCATGGTCACATACAGAGTCAAACTGACAAATTAGTGATACTAGCTGATTGCAAGTTCCATTGCTGCATAGCTTTGCGCAGACTTTACATACAAATCCCATACTTAGAACAGTATTTTATGAGGCATATCAAAGAGTTAAATTATCCTTATTCCTATGAAGCTCTAGTAGTAACAATCTTTACTGATCTTTTTAGTTCATTGTTTAGTCATTATAGATGTTGGTTTCTCAGACATGCCTTTGTACATGTAGTTACATTATACCAAAAGTTTCGTCTGTTTGCTCAGAACCCCCTCTCGTCACTCGTGCCTTTCTTCTAAATCTTTGGCAAACAGACTTAGTGATCTCAAACAAAAATATTGCCAAGCTTACAACAATGTGCATAACAATAGTCAATACAACTATACACGTACATGATGTCTACTTAAAGACAGAGGCTATTGAATAGTACCTGTATGCTAAGTGCATAGTGATGGAAATACACTAGAAGGAAATAGATTTTACACAAGACAGAAGAGAGATCCGATATAGCACAGTGGTTCGTTGGTGAAAAACTCTTGACCATACAGGTCCTGGGATTCGATCCTGCATGCGAAAAGGTGTTCTATAGTTTTTGCCCACATTTGTCACTCTCACCCCAGTGCTGGGGTAAATTTACAGGAGCCCCATGCAGCGAGAGCTGGCTATAGTGAAAAAAATCTCCTTGACTTTTTTTAGAGCTCTCTCTTTTTCCTCATCATCCTGCTAGGAAGGCCATGCAATCAGTCACGTTTACCCACAACGTGTAGGCCTCTATTTTCAAACTTTAGTAAAGGGACACTATTGGATCCAAGGTCAAGGGCAAGGTCAAGGACACGGTCAAGGACATTATACCAATATTCCATCTTCTTCCGTATACACACCCAGGTGTGTATTGTCTGCTTGGAATTGCCATTAAAGATAAAGCCGAGTTCTGGTCATGAGATTGAATTGTGAAAGAAACTGTCTCAAAGCAACTGGGAAAGGTTGATTTTATGGTGGCACATAAGAATAATTGGTGTATGCCGTAAGGTTTTGGAATCACCAAAATGATAAGAAATTGACTCAATCCTGCTGAGCGTCACATACACTGCACACAGAAATGTGTATATGGGACTACACACAAATGTTTGGCCCGAACATTTCGGCCATTTGAAGAGCAATCCTTTTTCAGGGGACACAATATCTACATGAGTTGTATTATATCTTCCAAACTAACATAATAAGAATGAGAAAGCTCACACTTTATTTTTTTACCTTTCCCAGAACTCAACCTTCCATTTGATGCCGACATTCGGACATTGAAATGGTTTATTGTGGGTTTGATTTTTTAAGACGACGCGATAAAAAATGAAAATAACTAAGACTTGAAGAAAAAATGAAAATAACTAAGACTTGAAGAAAAAATGAAAAATAATAAATGAAATGAAAAACACAAAATTAAAAAGTTTCATTTGTAAGATGTTATTGACTCTATCGACCCCCTCTCGGGGTATGAGAGTACAAACATAATTATTTACAATATATGAATAAAAAGCATACGTGATTATGTAGGCCTACATATACATGTGAAAATATACTATAATCATGCTATATAAAATATACTATAAAATATATTATATGCATGTATGTACATGTAATGCCTGCAGGCAAAGCATGGACCTATAATAGTACCACTAGAGAGTAGGTCCGTGGTCAAAGTCACAAGGTTTAGGCCTAAATAGTGAATACATATTACTCTGTTGTGGTTTCAATCTTGTGGTTTTCATTTAATAATATACCTGTAGGTCTAGGTTTTGTAGAAATTGAGAGAAAGATATTGCTTTAATCGTCACTGTCACGTTAAATACTGAATATTTTGGCAATTCGACGAGAATTTCCATAGTATATGATTGGTATACACAAGACGCTCTGAGCCATTATTAGGTTGTTTTCTTCAGAACTTTTAATTGAATTACCTGCAATATATATTAATAACGGCGCGAATACATCAAACTCCAAAATATCGACCGATTTTGTGTTTTTCTGACAATTCTTTTGACGTCTATTGGAGCATCGATAATTCGGGAAATCACCAATTGATGCAGGAAGTATTAGGCCTCTCTCGGCCATAATTTCATCCTCCTACCGACGGCAAGATGCATTTTATTCGAAAAATTTAAAGTGTGTGATTCCACGATTGCAGGCTACATGCAGAAAACAAATTCAATTATATTTACGTTAGAGATTCGGTTAAATCACACTCGTGATATAAAAATACATGTAATATACAATTTGTCCATGCAGGCCTGTACCCTATACATAACGAGATGTGGCAATGAGTTTGATTGTACTGGACATTATTTGGGGGTACCGGTATTGCTACATGTAGGTGGATGAAAATGATATATACGAAAGACCATGGCCAACATTTTTTGGTGGAGACTGTGGGAGGGGGAGGGGTTCTTATCACGTTCTGTTCACGCCTCTTTCCTTTTCCCTTATCCTATCCCTTCCCCTTATCCTATCCATTCTCCCTTTCTCTATCCATTCTCCCTTTCTCTCTTTATTCTTTTTTTTAAATCGGCATTCAGTTGAGGGCACGTGCCTCCGCCGTAGCTGCGCCACCGCACACAACCATTTCCTGTCATGGACTGCATAATTCTATTTTGTGGATTCCATCAAAATATTTGGGGTTTTTTCATAGCAGACACTTCATTGTTTAGACACAAAATGTAAATGAAACTTATATGAAAAAATGCGTTTATATAATGAAATAATAAATTTTAATTTATTTATAGCGCCTTTTCATGATATACAAAGCTCCTAATTTTATGTACTGTAAATGCTTGTGTCATTTCCGGACTATTATGGGTTATGAACATTACCAAATAACTACAGTAGAACATTATAATCAACCCTGACATTGGATGAAGGATCATTCTGAGAATGCGTTGCGAGATGAATCAATTATAATGACAACGAACGCATCATCATGGTATCATATTATTATACAGGTTGCCTAACACAGGGCTGGATGGAGTATATATGACGTCATATTTCGGAGAATTTCTTGATTAAATTTTTTGCAGACAACCAATGACAAGGATAGACGTTTAATTTCGTTTTTATATTTGATGTACATTATGTTATTTTGCTTCCGACATGTCCGAGAAGAAGTGTTTCCGTGGAATCCCCCCATGAGATACATGTGCAGGCCTATCATACACATAATTATACAGTTTCTCATTTATTTATATAAATAACGTTACATGTACTTGAAAGCATAATAATAATTTGTTTGATCGTTTATTTCGTGTTAATAATAATATTAAACGGCGTTTTTTGTTGTTCTGTTTTTTAAGCCTTCTGAGTCTGTTATATTTTTCTTTTAGTTTAGGTTTCGAATTGTTTAGAATCAAAAGAAAAAAATGCAAACAGCGCATTTTCTATATTGATTTATTTATGTTTATATCAAAGTTATTTTAAAAATTGTGATAATTATAGTCTTACTCCTTACACCAAGTTTGAACGTGTGATGAAACGAATCAGTAAATTGAACTACAGTGTTTCCTTAAATAGGAAACCCAACTTTCTCCAGCAACATTTCTTCAAAGAAGCATACCCTGATTTATTGTAATACATGTACATCATAAAAAGAGGAATTTTATCCCCTTTCATGTACTGCCTTATTTGTGATGAACTGATAGAGCCATGGGATCATTGAACTAAAAACCAGCAATGTAAAAATTGATTTGAGCACGAGAGCGCGATCTATTTATCTACACAATATTGAATCTCACTCTGCTTTCTTGAGCACACACATGCTTGGACAGACAAGGCGGTCGTTTGGAAGGTCATTTGGGCTAATTTTGGACTCATCTCTAATTCAAGGTTGCATACATGTTGGAATATGAATAAGGAAACATCATGAAATATCACTTTTCTCTGCTATGCGTCGTTATCACTTGTTTTGTGTCTTTGCATTACTTCTGTGCGCAAACTACTTTTGACATCACTCAAAACCTTTCAAATTTATTTTTACATTATAACATAATATAATTACATATTTGGTATCTTATGAAAGAGGATAAATTGAACTTTGACATGAATGATACGAATCAACCCGGAAATAATTATTTTTCTAGTACTTGATGGGAAAAGTTAGGTTTCCTTTTTAAAGAAACACACCGTATTAATCCCGTTGCTAACAACCAGCAATATACTTCACGGTGCTTTTAAGCAAGGGGGAAAATGCAGATGTTGTGGGTATCGTGCTTTCGCTCAACCAAAAGAAATACAGTAATACACCATATTTTTTTTTTAGAGAGAGAGAGAGAGAGAGAGAGAGAGAGAGGGGGGGGGGGGGGGTACCAAGTCTACATATACACGCTTCATGTATAATGGGTTGACAGGTGGATCAGGTGTGCAATTGCTCAAACCATTATGTAATGTATGAACGTAAATGAGGACACGGCTGTGTTGATTTCGTGATGATGTATGAGATAACGCAAAAACAAAGTACCATTACACGACCTTGAATTATACAATGTAGACTGGAAAAATATTGTTTCAGTCTTCTCTGAATTAAAGCATGTAAATACTATCGTTTGTCCATCCATGATTAAAGCATATCAGCACCATGTCTTCAGCCATATATATGCCATATGCCATTAGCTGGATTACAATATAAATAATTATGATGCTACGGAACTGGTTGTTATTGAAATTTAAGGATCATCGGAACTATGTTTTTGTTTGTTTTGTTTTAAATTTCTTCATTAAAAAAAAAAAATTATTTGTTTATATTTATTTATTTAATTTTTTTTAATGAATTTTTTTTTTTTTTTTTAATTTTTTAATTTTTTTTTTTTTTTTTTTTTTTTTGGGGGGGGGGGTGGAGGGGTGAAAAATGCATGCCTTGGAACTATAGTTTAATTTTCAAGGGGGAAATAGAATGACCGGTACGACAGAATGAAAAAAGCGGCGCTTTGGAACAGTTTTCTCTTCTTTTTCTCAACAAGAAAAAAAAATGGTATATGCTTTGGAACGGAAATGGGGTCTTCGCGGAATATACTCACCGCACACTATATACTGAGTGCCCCCCCCCCCCCGTGGTTCTCCATAGCAAACAAAAATAAAGCAACAAAAGAAAGAAGAGAGAGAGAGCTGTAAAGATATAAAACCAACTACCTCCCAGAGGAAGTGGAAGATGTAATAAGGCTGGCGGGGGGGGGGGGGGGGGGGGGCACGGTCGTGTAACAACATTGCCGAAATGTCTAGCCAACATGTTCCTGTAACTTCGTGTAGGCATAAAAGTATTTTCCAGCCAGTTTCCAATTTAATCCAAAAGAAATGTCCATGTATAGTCTAATAACTCTTCTGATATTGTTACTTAATAACTAATAATTTTAAGGCAAATGGTTGCGAGAATTGCCATTGTAGTATAGGCCTACGATTAATATTTATGTCCGACATCATTTTATTGACGAGCAAACCCCCCTTTTAAGTGTACTATACTGTATAAGGCTACAATGTAATGAAGCGTTTTATCTTGATCGCCTCGTTGATATTAATTGTGCTATTATTTAGCATGCCCTCGGGCCATGCAGGCATTTTGAAATTGATCAAAAATGATTTGGTCAACCGAAGTGCAATAAAAGCTTCGAAAGTGGAATGAAATAAGGCTAAGCGATATTTTACGAGTCAAGTGATTATCATGGACAAAAAAAATACTCTTTTCAAATGAAAAGGACAAGATACTAGTGTTCTCATATCGCCTACTTATATCAACGGAGCAAGTAATGAAATGAGAAAAAAAATATCAGAAATATAATAAGATTTTGTTGTTATCGTCACTTTGTTTTCTTTAATAAAGTAAAAAAATCAATCGGGACACAATCGCACTTGAAAAATAGAAGCATCATAGAATTAATTGTAATTATGCACAATGGCACACGTATCACTATAAAGATGGCTTGTCATTTTGTTTGTTTCAGTTTAACTTATATCTATCCTTTATGAAATATATACAAAAACATTTTAAAATGGCATTCACGCGTGATTGATGCGATTAACATGAATGGCCTAGGGGAGGGGAGCTTGCATTTTTAAAGACAATGAACACATTCATGTCGAACATTGGACCAACCGTGCAATAATGTTCAAGTCCTTTCGTCATTTATCATTGAAACGGCGACATCTGCGCTTTTGGCGCCTATTCTACCAGAGGGATATATACATGAACACGCTTCGCAAGATGATTTCGAATACTTGCCTGTCATAAAAGTGATTGTAGTGATCTCCATATCAAATTGCTCGTATCTAGCTCCCGGGAGCTTTCGGAATGAACGGAGAGGAGAAACAAAGAAAACGTCTCAGTGAGATCAATTAAGAAGATTAATGACAGACACGGCTATGGTTTTATGTCGGCCAGTCCCAAGTGCTTTATTTATCACGCAACATGTCATTCAAAGGCGTTGCTGGATCATTTTCAAAGGGGGGGGGGGGGGTGGGGGTGTTGGACAAGATTTGTCGACAGTGTTTGCTAAGTAAAAAAAAAAATCAAGCCAAAACAAATGGTCCTCATATTTTGAAATGTACAGATTATTAAAAAAAAGCTTCTTAAAAGCTGCTCATGGTAAAGATTTTCCGTCAGAAATTCGGAAGGGCGGGGGGGGGGGGGGGGGGGGGGGGGGGACGAGGCAGATCTTATCACCCTGCACGCTACCCTTGTATCTTCGCCCCTGTTGTGCATGTTTCCCAGGTCCCAATGACACCTATAGCATTCTGGGGCTTTATGTTTTACACAATTATGTTTTCACAACATCATCTCTCGTTGTAGTTTTCAATAATATGGTAATTATTGTTGGTGACATGGACATGCCCGGATCTCGTAATTGACTCTCTCAATAGTCACAAGAATGATTATCAAAATTATTAACTCTTTCATAAAAATTTCATGTTTTTATATGCGTATGAACCTCGATGTATAAAGAGGGGGAGAAAAGATATATATATTTAAAGGGGAAATGTTTGCAACACGATCTTTTAATTCTACTCAAGGACTATTTAGTATTAACAGAAGAACTGAATTCATTCAAAGGCATTAAAGGGATTATTCCGGTATGAGCGGGTCAACAATCTACTTAGCATCGTAAATTGACCATAATCTTGGTGCTCCGTTATGCATGGTGATTCATCGGATTAAAGAATAAATACGTTTGATATCAAACCCATTTACTCCTCTCTCTCTCTCTCTCTCTCGTTTTCTCACGATAATTTCTCGTTATGTTAGATTCTCACGCAGATTAACGGAATGGAGTGATTATTGCATATTTTCCGATGACACTGTCATCACTTGCAGACAATTTGCATGTTTATTGATCATATTGTTCTCATGCAGTGAAAAAATATAGATCGTGTATAGCATCGTTTTGGTGGGTGGATTTAAATATACGTGTACTCTTTTCCTGAAATTGTTCTTTAAAGTGAGATTAGTACAAAATCGGCAACCTTCGTTTATTGTCGTGAAATACTTTCTCGTGTCGTGTAATGAATTTGTTTCATTCGTGAATATTATCATCAAATTAATAACTCTCCTTTTTCAAATCAAATGGATACGAATGTGAATGATTGGCGACATAATGAGAGAGCTGGGCGCCTATGAATGTTTCTGCAGATAAATGGCGCTATAGAAATGATGTTCTTCATCATCATCCTCCTCCGCCTCTATGGTTACTTGTAGCAACTTTAAGTTTACACGAGGTTTACCTGACACAACTGTAACTCATGAGTCATAACTGGGGCAAGAATAATGTAACTTAAATAGACTGGGCTATTTCAGAGGTTTTGAAGACGGGGCCGGGGTGGGGGGGGGGGGGCATAATGGCCCCCATAAGATCTCGGCTATACAATTTCCGATCCTTACCAAATTTGGCGTGCACTTAATTGATGATGTAACGTACAATAACGCATAATTATCAAATTGATAAAAATTAATGCTAATTAATTATGCGAACATGGTAATTTTTATGTATTTTTGTCGATTTTGCGGGGTTTTTTTTGTCAATATGGACCTCCACTGCTCTCCCATTATTTTGTGAAATATGTGAAAAAGGAAGTTATTTAGTATGTATTTGTACAAATTACAACATTAGTTTATGCGAATTACACTCATGAATTAATAAATCAGTTTTTCTTATAGTCTTTAATTCTTTTTCTTATGTTAGTTATCGTTCTAATCCTTCTGTTTTCTATTGTTTTGTAATTTGTTACACTTATAGAAAGGTTATTTTCAACTTCAGTTCAGATGTTAATTGATTAAAACATAGACTACATGTATGCAGTAAAAGGAAGCAATACATTAGAATCCTACCAAATCCTATGCGTTTTACACATAAACGAATACGAATCGGCCATTTTTTTATTGACATGTGATGTTTCAGTGTTACATGTATGTAACACCATAACCGCCGAAGGTATATACGCAAATTTGGTATCAAAAGATGCACAAGACTCTAAAGAAAAAGTCACAAAGTCGCGGGGTGAGATCTTCAAAACTTGCAAAATTTGCAGAGGATCATGTTGCCCCCCAGTCCTTTTAGGGTTAAAAGGCATAAGGAAACACAAAACAAGCAGACAAATAATCAATCAAACAAACAATCAATCAAACAAACAAAACTCGGAATGCCCATCTTGTTCAATATAATGTACATCTACATCTTTAATACTTCCCATCCTATACCCTTCATCCAGACGCGGATCCATGTAGAAGGCGTGCTCAAAAAGATTATCACGATTTGCATGTCCCTTTGTAGACTAAAATTTGACATGAGTGGGTGCACATCCTTTGCGGTGTTGTGGACCACTTTGGTTTTAAAAGGGGACACTTGCCTCCATAAATCTACCATTTCTTTCACACTTAGTTTAATCCCTACCCCTCATCATCATTTCTCTCTATTGTATCTCGCTTGCCTCTCCTTCTCGTCATCATACCGCATCGTGCAAACTCATCTCTCTTCCACCCCTTCGATCAATTCCCCTCGTATCAAATACTCATTGTCATTTGCAGGTCCTCGAATGCTTGAATAAGTTATAAATGTACTGCCATGCACGTACAATGTATGTGGCGTATTCAGCCATCCCGGTCCCATTATGAACATAGTCGAATTTACATCCATTGCTTGACGTCTGTAAATTCACATAAAATTATAAGGCAAACATTATTGCAAAGAGGTTTTGTTGTCAGTTCTTTTATGTCAGAATACACTATTTGTTTTTGTATTTTTTCTAACTTCACTAATATCCATCTACTCTTTCGCCTTGCTTTATTTTACAGGACACATGTGCTTCTTCGGTCTTTCTGCACCTGACACGTTGTCTATGTCACAAGGTCTCAACTCACAGACGAGATATGAAGGTTGGTATAATCAGCAACATCCATCATGCCCATGGTGTATTTTTAGTGATAAACCTTTCATACCTGAGAGAAAGAAAGGGAAAGAGGGGGGGGGGGGTGTAATTCGATGCCCCCCAACCACCATTATGGCAGTGCCCCCTCAAATGCTTGATTCATGCTACACCATTCTCTGTGGCTATGTGGATTCTCATAAACTGTGATTTGTGCAACCAGCATAACTGCATTTAAACAAAATAATGATGCCATCGATTTATTCAATAAATTCACGTTTCCATTGTTAAATGGTTATCATTTTATCCCAAAGAATCCTTTTGTGTGACAGAAATGAGCTGGTATTAAATGAAAGTCTGTTGTTTAGAATGACCATGAATGGATTCACCCGCGTGTACGCTCCGATATGTCACTCATTTGATTAGGCTACTAGATATTGGCGCTCTACAAATTCCCAGATTGGATTGGACTCATTGTAACGAATGCACAGTGATCTACAGTGGTCCTTGTCTCTGAAGTGGTTAATAACGGACAGTATAGGCATATTTTGCCAACTAATTAGCAGTACAACTGCATAAAAGCTGGCAATTGTCTGACTCTGACTCACAAAGCCTCGTATGTTATCTTCCTCTTACAAACCCTCATCTTTGCGAATTCTACATCAACCTGACAAACATTTCGTAATATGTTATGACATTCAGCCCATTATCTGCCACATAACTCCATTTCGATGGAGACATTGCCGTTTTATCGGTGTGCTGTACCCGTATTGGGGGCTCTAATTAGTTTCGTACATTGATGATAACGAGTAGTGATTGTTTCGGAATCGGGAGGCCAATTAAATTCGTTCGCATGCTAATGAAATGAAATGAAACGTTGAATGGCTTGGCTACTACATGTACGAAACACAGGACAGGTCTCTCGCTTCAATGTAGGTCATTTTATATGCTAATCTCAAAGTTAGTCGTCCTTTGTTATTTTAAAGAAGGTAAATTATGTAAATAAGCCAGTTCGGGGTTAGCGCATGGTACAAATGACCCCAAATATCCACAGATATTTTAGACATGGAGGGTCCCTTTATGTGCACTTCAGAAAAATAACTCTGGGAGTGATAGAGGTGCCTCATGAATAGCTTTTGTTTCCCCCTTTAAAAGGAATACTTCCACCTGGATATCATGGAATGCACCATTAGTGCATAATTGAATAATGATTACATGACATTCATGAGCACATATCGAATATTAGTGTCAGTGGGTTTTAGAATTTGGTACAGATGACCTTTATCTGCTCATGCTCAGATTGCATCTCCGAAGTGGCTTATTGAAAATGATTAATTCTAATCGATATCATGATACAGATGACTTAGAAATATCGAAGAAAATACAAATACGTTGATCAAAATTCGAAATATTTTGTGGAAATCACGGAATATAGGCAATAGGCACGAAGATGTGGTTATTATAAATACCAAAATGTATGTCTTATCCCAATGAACCTCCGGCAATTTTCTTCAAAGATGAATGTGGATGAATGAATTCAAGAACTGCTAGCTAAACTTGTGTAAAATGAGATTTGATGAATGTAAGCTACTAACATGTTTAGTCTTGATGTATATCTTTTCAAGTTTAAGAATCATGTGAATAGATAATACCCTGCTTGCTCTTATTAAAGGGGTATTAACCTCAAAATATAAATGTGCTCATATTCAAGATGTAATTTATTCCTTCTTGTTGCCCTACGTAGTTTTGCATTAAAATATAGGAAATGGGTATAAATCAGGATTTTCTCAGCAAGATTTATCGTCTGCTAGCGATACCAGGGGGCTGCCATTTTCTTGATGTGTACAAGATATTTTTAATCTGAATGCAAAATTGTCTTTCTTCCTGATAAAAAATTCCATCTGAGATTTAAAATATTTAACAGATATATATACATATATTCTAAAAACAAAAATGTGTTTTATATTTCTTTGAAAATTACGATTTTACAAAATATCAATCTAGTTTCTTGATACTATGATGTACGTGACGGAGCGAATTAATTCAAATTTATGGATGATGACTTTCCCGAGCGTCAATAGTGACAAACTATGCATTCACCTGCTTTGAGATAATGGACTTCAAAAGTCAGAATGCGCGTTGTATAAATTATGTTCTGCTCTGCCAGGCAAGACCTAGTTAGCAAAACCAGAGAATTTAGAAAGAAATCTATAAATTTCAAATTTTAAAATATATACACCTGTTATGTATTTTCCATCATATATGGGGATTTTTTTTTAAATGAAGAGAAGCAATTTAGCTCGCCATGTATTAAAAATATCTTCCTGAACGGAACGGTTTCCAATGGTTCATGTATATAGAACTCCATGTCATCAAGAAAAAATGGCAGCCCCCATGAAGTGTTAGCAGATGGTACCGTGAGCTAGAATGTCTTGATTTAAACCCTTTCTGATTTTTTATTTCTAAATTGATACAGGTCAATGATTAAGATTATATTACACCTTTGAACATAAGTACACTTGTATTCTAGTGTGTTAATTCTCCTTTAAATCATTCCGACGGAGATAACCAAACGTTTTCGAACTATTCAGGTGGCGAGAGATCAGTCGTTACTTGGTCCTAAACTTATGACGTCATTGTGACGTCTATAGGCCGTCCCTATCTAAACAATATTTTGACACGTCCCTATCTAAACAATATTTTGACACGTCTTAGTGGACCTATTTACATACAGTTAGGCAATTATTCAGGTGTTTTGACCTCAAACGATGTGGTACGTAGTACGAAACTGACATTACCAATGCCTTCTTGAACTCGAAATATTTGGAAGATAAGTTTATATTTAATGTAACGAGAACATTACTTACGTGACAAATTCGTTCAAAAACTGGCATGGAAAAGTCTTACTAATCGACTTTCTCAGTGGTAGAGCAGTGGTCTCGTAATTGGGAGAACCCGGGTTCAAAACCGAGTGAATGCGCTAGTGCCCTTTGGTAGAGCATTAATCCTCATTACCGAGTCCTTCTGAGAAAACTTAAAGCCTTCGGTCCCCTGGTTGTTTAAGCATACACATGCTTTCTTAGCAATCGGGTACAATAAACCATCAAACCATCAAACTATTTCAAAGCTGTAGGAGATTGCAGTTCCTTGCACAAAGTGCATGGTGAAGTTGCTTTCGGATCTCGTTTTGTTACCCCCTTTAAAGAAGAAAAATTTTCATCTTTTCACGAATGGACCGTTGGTCCTTATCATGTACGTAATGAGTATACCGATCCAATTTTTGAAGTGGATTAATCTCAAATTCATATTAGCCCATGCACATGCAGGTTTTAGTCGTGATTATTATCATGAAATACATATTTATAGAGCCTGAACGGTTAAGAGGAGGCATTTTGTCCGTCTGTGACATTGAGTAATTTATGGATTATGATTTTAGTAGCCGACCATGGCATCCAAAATAATTTAATCAAATTTCAACTCCTTTAACTGTGATGCCTTTCACAATGAAACCCCCAAATTAGCTCTTTTCAATAAAAGGGAAAACCACCCTGATAACAAGTTGGTTTTAAAAGAAGCAGAATAAGTCAAGAAACGGATCAGTGAAGGTTTGAGCAAAATCCGATAAGAAATGAAGCGATCCCACGAAGGACAGGAGAGACGCTTGTATGGTTCTAGTGCTCTTTAATAACTAACCCAGTTACACACACACACACACACACACACACACCCTCACACACACACACACACAAACACACAAAGAAAGCGAAAAACAAAGAAACAAAAAAAAACACCCTTGATCGGTCACTCCTCGGCGACAGTCAGTGGTCGCCTCCCCAAGCTATACTGGCACTGGATTAGACCTAACTCGTCCATACATAACAAGACATCATGTCCCTGTCTTGCCCGGACTGCTTCCTCAAAACTAACATCCTATAGCTCTTTGGAGTCATCAAGTTGCAGTCACGAGATACATTTAAAATTATACTAAACTCCTATAAAACCCAATCACTCAAACTGATATCAAGTATCGATAAACTCTGAACTTGGACACACCCTATACTCACATTTGGGCTACACTGGCTTTCAAGTACACGAATTAACAACACAAAGGGGTAACAAAGGAACATTCCACTGTCTCAAACTTCCCTACTACAATGAATAGACCTTCCAATGAGTTCATCTCCAAGCCCCAATGCTTCACTGATAAAAGAATTCAATAATTGCACTTTACCCTATTACAATTAATCAAATCAATTAATTCTCTCTTCCTTATTTTTTCTTCCAGAAATTCTGCATTACTATAGAAATAAGAAAGTTATGAAATTTTGAGGGTGCAATTAATAATCAAACACAAATTGGCAACTCCGTGACGTATCTTGCGAGCTCCTCTCCCATTTGCTCAGTACAGAGAATTTCATAAATTTTCATTTTCTTAGATTCTGTTGAAGGAATAAATTTGTTTCATACAGATTTTGTGTGAAAACATATGAGCAATAATTATATCTAAGGTGCATGTATGTTCGAAATTTTTTTTGAGAGAGATAATGGAAATTAATGGTTTGGGGATACAGGGCAACTGATGGGAGCGGAGCTCTCAAGATACGTCACGGAGTTGCCAATTTGTGTTTGATTGATTACAACTTCAAAAATTCACAACTTTCTTATTTCTTATCGTATTTTGCTCAAACCTCCGCTGATCTGTTTCTTTTAAAAACCAACATGTAATCATGGTGGACTTTCCCTTCAAATACTTATTTTCTACAGACCTTTAAATTTTAAAAAATTGTAAAATGTCCGTCCGTGACTAACTGATCATGCAGGCTCTATAGTGTTTTCAATGCAACATTCTGTTTTTCTTTTCAGCGGGTCTTCTGATCGCTTCGTGGATGCTGTTTGGACTGGGTGTGGCTCTGGCGCTGGTCGCCGTTGTCATGGCGATAGCTGCTTTGAGACACAAGAAGAACCGATCGCTCTTGAGAGGTGTATCGGCTATGTTTATAATATCAGGTGAGTCATACGTAATGATATTATTCAACCTTTTTTATTACATCGTATGACGAGCAAAAGTATACAAATGTATTATTTAAGCATGCAGATTTCAAAATATGGTAAATGCACTGTAATTTCTTGGTCAGTTTGCTGTCCATTACACTTTGGACAGGTTTAAGTATACAAAGTCATGTAGTTTCTTAAGATTTGTTTAAATTTAGGTGAGTCGCGATAACTGATAGTGAGGATGACATAATGACAGGTATCACTGGCGTACTGGGGGGGGGGGGGGCTTGGGGAGGAAAAGAAGAAAAGAAGAAAGAAAAGAAAAGGAAATTTGAAATTACATGCCGGATGTAGGTCTAGATCTTTGACAAAATTACATTTTCATTAAAAAAAAGATCAATTTTTTGCTCACTCGCTTCGCTCGCTCACATGTATTCAGAAATGATGCCGCGTATGCCTATGTTCAGCCCCCTCATATTTTTTTTGGCTCATTACGCCGCTGACAAGTATATTACTTCGTACAATATGTTTCAAGGCAAGGGTAAAGTCGAATGATTTGTGAATGTATCTCTGTCCATTTGATTGGCTTGGAAATTATTTTATTTTGCAATACACTGTCTATACATAGTCCGGCCACAATTGTTCACGTATCAATTTCTACACTAATCAAATTGTAATATTCAACCCTGGAACAAACACTATACCTAACACTAACCCTAATCCCAATCCCAACCCTAATCCTAACCCTAACCCTAACCCTTACCTTAATCCCAACCAAAATCCCTATTCCAAACAAAACCCAATTCCAACCCTAACCCCAAGTTCCTAACCCTTTATCTTTGATAAAATAAACCAGGACGTGTTTCATAAAACTGTTTGTAAACTTACGCATGACTTTAAGAACGACTTGAATATGAAGTGCCAGATTGGATGCCGAAAGTTTTCCTGACGTTTTAACAAAGTAAAGTTATTTGGGGTTAATTTTATACATTCTAACTGTATACAAATTATTTTTTTGGCTCAGAGACCCTTAAGTCATTCGTAAAGTCATACGTAACTTTACGAACAGCTTTATGAAACACCCCCAGGAGCGCTTGTCGCCGGAGCATGATTATATCCGAGCACCGTTGAGGTATACTAAGAATGTATGAATAATGATTTGTATTCATTTCTGTTATCTCCCTACAGCTTTGCTAGCGTTCTTGGGTTTGGTCATCTACGCGGTTCGGACCTCCAAGTTTTCCGATCAATGGCCAAACGGGAATTCCCCCTACTCATCAGCATCTCTTGGCTGGGCCTATGGTATCTCCTGGGTGGGGCTACTCCTCTGCTTCTTCGCTGGGGTGGGGCATCTGTGGGTGATGAGGCGATATGAGGATAGTATGATTTGAGACCATCACTAAGGATGTACATGTAACTTAGACTGAACAAAAAGTGTCTTGTTGGAGGAGTTTTTATAACATAATTTGACTTTTGTGACTCTTCGTCAACATAATTTCGGCTCAGCCAGAAGTTTGCCTCAGCAGAACATAATCCTCTAACGAAATGACTGATTTGTAGGCCTACTCAAAGACTTATCCAGTGCTGAATGGTTTATCGTTTCTATATAGTTTCTGAATTCTGTGCGATATTATAGAGCAAAGCGCCACGAGCGCCCAGTAGAGACGATGCCGGCGCTATACAAGAAGCCATCATCATCTAAAGCTAGACGTCGTGTATTCAGTGTGCAAAAGAAAACATTCCACTGGACTTGCATGTTACTTATTTTGGACCAAAACGCCGTTGTGATGATTATACTGCTGGATTTAATCCTAGACAATGTTGACTCCCATTTTGAGTTGTTTACTGCAGACACTTTCGTAGTGCATTCCTTATTGATGGACCAATGTATTATTGAACCCCTAATGGAACGTGAGCAGCATGAGGCCTCTGGTGGGGTTATACGGTCTCCTGCTCCTGAGTATTATGACGGACCTCGTCCTGAAATCAAAGGGAGACGTGAAGGCAGAAATAATTTACATTGTTTTAGGGATAATATAGTACACGTACTTTCACAAGCTTACTTTCAAGATCCGTTTTTCACTCTGTACGTATACGCCACAAGTGCAAACCATCTTGTGAAATAATGTTACTTTAATGTTCATACCTTATGCATTTGAAAACATGCGACTAAAAAAAAAATCGTTTTAAACTTGCACACTAATGTGAGCCTTTGAAATGAAATCTGAAAACGCGCTTAAATGCTGTTATGCCAACGTAGATACATTTAACTTACAGCAAGTCTGCGGTCATTGCCTGACAAGTTAAAATACCGCTATTACATTTTTCATAAAGTCATTCGCAAAATGATTTAGTCAAGGCTGACGCATAATAATCACTCTCTCTCTCTCTTTGAAAATGGTTTTATAGTACCGCCGAATTTGATAAGTGGATGTACATGGGAAAGCAAAAAAAAAAAAGCAAATTAAAAAAAAAGAGCCATGCGGTATTTTGCGCTGCTAATTCAAGAAATTATAGTTGTATTCGCTATCATTGCTATCTGCGTATATATAATTACTAATGATCAGTCGCAAAAGTGTTGTCTTCCTTTTAATAACTATATTACAAAGACTTAAAAAGGCAGTATCGTCAAAATAATAGAAAATTTAGAGGAGGTTCTTATAATGACCTTGTTTTTGTATTTATTTTAAAAGAAATTATTAAGGTTAACAAGATGGAATTCTTGTTTTGTAACTGTTAAAATCGAATTCATTATTGCCGGATGCCGGTTATTGAAATAATATGATCTAGAGCTCATAAAAACAACTACTTTGTACGAAAAGCTGTTTCATGAGAATTTATCTGTAATGCATATATATTTGATATCTGCAGTACAAAAGGCATGCATTTTGTGGGAATCACAATAGTATTTAGTTACAATTTATTTTGTAAATTAAGCAAACTAGCAGCGAAATCTGCATAATTTATCATCAGATTTGAAACCAAAGCCTATTTCCATTCTTTATATGCAGAAATGGACTACAGAAATGAAGGCTTATTTTAGCGAAGCAAACTCCCGTACATAAACCTGCGAAAGGATAACAATTATTATTAGTGTAAATACGCGTATGTTTCTTAGAAGAATAATTATAATGTATTATAAATACAACAATTTGTATGATTGTTTGTAAATCATGTACATAAGATTTCTAACGCAAATGACTATACTCTGCTTTTTTGATTTATATTGTATTATAATCGTAATTTTTCTTCGTTTGCTTTTGATAATAATTCTTGAAAATCATAATAATTATCATGTTTTGGGATAGCTCCATTGATAATGTTCTCATTGATATCAAGTCCCATTTTCTCCAATCGTTGGCACCTTATCATGCTTATGACATTTCAGGAAGATTGCTCGAAATTGAGTCCAAACTTACCTTGAATGAGAAAGGTATTTTGTAGGTTCATATGCAAGTTTAGAAAGATTTCCTAGGATTTGCAAGACGTTAGTAATTCTTTGCCCGAGTTTCTTTCAGGATTTTGTATATTGACCGTTAATGATGTAAGTTTAATTACATTAATGCTTATGGTATTAATCCTCAAATTTATACCTCAAAGTTCAACCTCAAATTTTAACCTTGATTAATGCAACCCTTGACTTTTACAGACCTTTATCAAATCATGTGATATTATGTTTTTCTTTAACTTGTATTCATTTTATACGCTCTGAAAGCAAAAGTATTCGCAAAGCATGTAAACTAATGCTTCTTAAAGATAAAGTTGAATCTGGTCATGTGATTACGTTGTGAAAGAGACTGTCGCAAAGCAATTGGGAAAGATTGCTCATGTCTCCATAAGATTATTATTGGTGTACATTGTGAGGTTTTGCAATCATCAAAATTAATAAGAAATTCACCCAGTCTTGCTAAAAAGCACATGCACTGCACACAAAAATGGGAATATATACAATCTGTCTTGTGGCATGAATGTTTGGCCTGAACACTACTGTGTTTCTCGTCATATTTCGAATATGAGGGCATTTGTAGAGCAATCCTTTTCATGAGACATTTCTATTCTAATTTCTTTTCCAAACAGACATCAAAGGAATAAGAAAGCTCATAAATTATGTGTCACCTATCCGAGAACTCAGCCTTCTCTTTAAAAAAAAAATAAGATACACATTGTGCCATTTTTGTAACGCTTGGTGTAATGTATTTTGATGCTATTTACAGCATATTATTTAAGATTTTAGTTATTTCGGGCTCAGCATACATTCAGATATTAATTTAGGATCTGTTAATCCGATAGAGCGGGTTAAATCCATCATGCACTATGATATGCATACATGCCGCATAGCAAATTGTCTCATGCTACCCAGTACTGAATCTCTTTCCATTCCCCAAAGGACATTCCAATAATTATTTTTTGACAATATGTCATGACAATGTATAGCCTATTCTCTTATTTCTATACGCAGTGAATATGACTTGTGGATACTTTTTTTCTTATTATTCTGTTGCCTTTCGTGTCAAGACTGCTTAAAAATTAATCATATATGAGACCATGAACTATAGGTTTCAACTCAAGATCAATATTGATAATACTGGTGGTAGCTGTATATGACCAAATGAAATTGTATACGTTGTGAATTAAAGTCACGTGTGTCCAACGTCAAACGCACTTATTCGTCCTGAGGACTTCGTTTATATGTTTTCATTGAAATTTAACTCTACCAGGCTAGAGAGATTTCCTGGGTTTACGCTAGAACTTGAGAAATATTAAATTTCACAAAGTGAAATAATATATTAGGTAATCAGTTTTAGAGACTATTCAAAAGTTTCTAAATTATCTGATTATTTAAATAAATAAAACATTTCTTTTCTGAGATACTGTTTGTAAAAACGCAAATAAACAACCACATATACATGCTTCGTAATACCGTGACAATGAGCGTAAAATAATTTCCGTTATTCATATTTTCTGTACAATTTCATCACCGAGAAGTCTATGTGAGCATTAATATACAGCTGAAAGACATACGTCTTGTAAGGTCGATATAACCATTTCTCATACATGCCACAGCGAAAAAGAACAATTTCAATTGTTAGGTTATTCATTACCCAAATATGTAAGAAGGGGTTTCCCCCAGGATTATGGAATACTCTTGATCCAGTGTAATGACTACTTCCTCCGCTGGGCAAACATGTTCGTTATTCGTTTGTTCACTTTAACATGATGAATTGTTCGATCTGGAAATATGGATCAGTACTTAGAATTATATAGGTTTATTGATTATTAGGCCATTCAGAGTAAGGGGGTGTATATGCTGAAAAAATACACCGTATCGTTATGATGTTTGTGTGTTATTCACCAATATAATTGTATTCTATACAAAACTATACAGTGCGTCCCAGAAATAACGAAACCCTAAAACAACGGGTTATTGTGACCACACTATGTGCTCTATGACAATAATTATCTATTTTCCATAAACTAGAAGCATTATGCTTTTAAATGATACCTTAATGGCATCCATCCGTACATGCTTTACCGAGCAGCAGGATTTTGAAAATGACATGTAAAACTCAGTTGTGCCGGATTTGGGTAAAACCGTGAAAAAAACTAGAGGATCATAAATGCGAACATGGCCCAAATGTAACATGACATTGAAAACCCTATTAGAAGACCATTTTCTTCTGTTTCTACCAGTAATGAGAGTAAGGATAACACCCTCATGTAATAAGGATGGTCATAGTTTTGTCGATGTTTGCGGTAAAGAAAGGGCATGTTTTGTATTGAAATGGTACCTGCAATCGAAATGAAATAATTTTTTTTTCATTTTTCTGAACTGAAGTTTCTTTTAATAATAATAATAATAATATCCCGTTCTTGTATAGCGCATAACACGTTATGATACATACGTCTCTATGCGCTTCCAAAGGGTTTGGATATTATTACCCTGGCTTTAGCTCCGGCAGCCGTAATCAGCGCTAGTGCAAGAAGGTTTTAAGAACAAAGCGGACAGAAAGGTGATATTTCTCATAAACGTAAAGTAAGTGGCACTTTCCATTGTCATCAGATGGAAAGAAACAAGGTAGAGAGGGCACATAAGGCAGAAAAATATCAGGATTGTGGCAATTTCCCACCTCAGGAGGTGCACCTTTTTCTTCACACGAAGGGCGCTTTTTCATCTTTTGAGGGATGTTTTTCATTAATTTTGGAAAATGTGGGGGCGTATGCCCCTGCCACCACTGGAAGTTGGTATTGACCCGTGTTTTTATGAATTTCTGATTGAATGGATGTCATTAAGTTTACGTACCATATCTCTTAAGCTGGTATTTCTATTTAGTCATTTTCGCATTGTGACTAACGTCTTCACGGTTTGACCCAATTCTGGCACAACTGAGTTTTTACATGTCATTTTCAAAATGCTGCTGCTCGGTAAAGCATGTACGGATGGATGCCATCGAGGTGTCATTTAAATCAAATACTTCTAGTTTATGGAAAATCTATAATTATTGTCATAGAGCACAATAGTGTGGTCACAATATTCCTAATTGTTTTAGGGTTTCGTTTTTAGCTCACCTGAGCCTATGGCTCGAGTGAGCTATTGCGATGGAAATTTGTCCGTCGTCCGTCGTCCGTCGTGCGTCGTGCGTCGTCCGTCGTCCGTCGTCCGTTAACTTTTTACATTTTCATCTTCTTCTCCAAAACCCATGATCGGAATTCAACCAAACTTGGTAGGAATCATCCTTAGGGGTAGAGGACCGAAAGTTGCTAAAATGGTACATGTGGCCCCAGGGGGCCCAGGGGGAGGGCCCCCAATTTTAAAAGCTATGTAAATTTCAAACATCTTCTTCTCCAGAACCAGGCATAGCTCAGACTTGGTATTGTGTATGGAGATACCTCTATAGATGAAGAATGAATGTTGTTCATGAAATTTCTCTGAGTGGCCCTATAGGGGCCCTGTGGGGGTAACATACCGGAGGGGGGGGGGGGGGGCGCTGCCAGGCAAAATGTACATTCTGATCTTCTTCTCCAAAACACATGATCGGAATTCAACCAAACTTGGTAGGAATCATCCTTAGGGGTAGGGGACCCAGAGTTGCTAAAATGGTACATGTGGCCCCCAGGGGGGCCCAGGGGGAGGGCCCCCAAGTGTAAAAGCTATGTAAATTTCAAACATCTTCTTCTCCAGAACCAGGAATAGCTCAGACTTGGTATTGTGTATGGAGATACCTCTATAGACGAAAAATGAAAGTTGTTCATGAATTTTTTCTGGGTGGCCCTATAGGGGGTCTGTGGGGGTAACATACTGGGGGGGGGGGGGGGGTTGGGCAAGTTTTCCGCCATTCCATAAACTTTTTACAGTTTTAGCTTCTTCTCCAAAACCCATGATTGGAATTTAACCGAACTTGGTAGGAAGCTCAGACTTGGTATTGTGTATAGAGATACCTCTATAGATGAAGAATGAAAGTTGGTGGTGCTAGAGAGAACATGCACCAGATGTGAATTGATCCACCTCAGGTGAGCATCGTGCCCCCTGGGGCTCTTGTTTCTGGGACGCACTGTATAGTGTAAAATAAGCGGACATTATAAGAAGTTTGTCCAGTTCCCTTTATGCATTACTGTCATAACTATTATCATTCATGAATGGGGTTGATAAACGCTTAATATTTTATCATTTTTGTATAAAACTACAAAACAGAATATAATATTGTCATCAGCAATTAAAAGTATTTCCAAAATTGTTCGAAAGTATTCTGAATGATTTTCAAGCTGCAAAGACATAGAATGATGGAAAATCTATATTCCTTATAAGTGCCAAATCAAATATGAATCGCCTAAGCGTTACTAAATGTAAATTTTTACCTCTTTCAAAGATTTTGCATGAAGTGTTGCTGCAGGTATATTCGACCATTCCAAGAGGCATTTTGCAAACCTCGGACCAAAAAAAAAAAGAAGAAAGGAAAATTGAATAGAGAATAAATGCTCTGACGAAAGAGCGCCCGTCGCCCATTGTAAATTATGCGCCGCGGCTGTGTAAATGAAGGCAATTAATCACCAAAATGCATTTGCGCCATGCCATTATAATATAGGCTGCTTGCATCCAGGGGCGAATGGTTGGTTCCATTTTGGGATGGGGGCGTTCCCATTGGTCAATATTTAGACCTCCATAATATTCTATCCCCTTCTCTTCTAAAATGTATTCCCCTCCCACTTCATCTCTCTCTCTCTCCCTCTCTCTCTCTCCCCTCTCTCTCTCTCTCTCTCTCCCTCTCTCTCTCTCTCTATCTCTCCCCCATTCTTCTAGTAAGATATTATCTATCTTGATTTCTCCCTCCCGCACACACCTGTGCTACAAGGAAGCAAGACATAATTTACAAATCACACAAATTTTACATTTCATCTTGTTAAACAAAAAAAAAATCGAAATACATGTAGTAATTTGTTCATTCTGAATGTACAGCGGACTGGACTTTTGGAACATTCGCACAATATACTCGTACCGTGATATTTCTTTCATTTCTAGGTATAGTCATCCGATGTTTTATGTCTTTTGCTTCCTTTTCCAATTTTCGGTTCATCTTCTCTCGTCCTCCGAGTCGCTTTCGACTTAAGTCAATCTTCACTGACGAGTTACCTTGGTGATAATTATTAACATCGACTGAAATCGATTCGCTTCCCAAGGACCCTCACGCAGATATAGGCCTGCTATCAAAATACAATATTTGCAAACATTCATCAAGTCTTACAAACACCTTTACAAATAAATTTGCAGAGCATGTAGACCACCATCTAAATTCGTGTAAAAAAAAAAAGTTTTCAGGATCGTATAGACTTTCAAAAATACAATGTCAAATATACGGTATTGTCGTCATTGTATTGCCTGCAGAAATCATAGTCGGGTTATGCAATAATTTTTGTTATTGTCATTATCGCACATAATTACACAAGTTGATGCACGCGGCTATTGAAAATGCCTTGAATTTTAACATTCTTTGCAAGAACTCTGGACTCGGACCTGTATTTTCCTTGGAAGGTCTAATTATAACTTAGCGTTTCATTAATTGTGAAAGCAATTACGCGTACTAAAAGCTATAATTATTATCATGTACTATTATTATATCGAGATTGCCACAGTCCCAATCAGTTTATGTACTCGTCAAAAGTGTATTAAAAATTGATTATGCAGAAACTGATGATCCATTCCTAATGTTCATGCTGATTTTGTTATGTTTGTATTCAATTTTGCACATTCTTTTTGCTTTGGTGAAAGGTAAAACTCGTATTGTAAACATGTGAAATAAAATCAAAGCACAATTTCTATGTTATTCTTGTTTACTATAGTTAGTATTTTTTGTAGATTCTATTTCTGGTCTTTTGTTTTGGGGAATTATATTTGTACTAGGATGCTAATCAATATTTAGAAAAAGAGGAAAGGGTGAGAGATCGATTTAGAGAGTTAGGGTGGGAGAGATGAGAAAGATTGAGGGCAGAAAGAAAGAGGGGGAAAGGAGGAGACAGATGAGAGAGACGGGGGGGGGGGGATATACATTTATGTATAGATAAAAAGAGAAAGGGAGAATGAGAGGCCCAAAGTGTGAAAACATGTAGATATATGGAGAAAGAGTGAGGGGAGGAAAAGAGAAAGGCAAGAAAGGGAGTGTGAGAGAGAGAGAGAGAGACAGATGGAGGGAAGGGAGAGAGGAGGTGAGAGGATATACACTATGAACACGCGGACAAAATATACAGCTCATTGTACCCTGCACAATTGCTCTGGTAGACAAAAGGACATCCCTTAATTACTATTATGTAAAATAAGTAGAACGGGTGAATATGCATGTGACACCTGTTCTACATATTTTTACATAATAGCAATGAAGGGATGTTCTTTTGTCTACCAGGGCAATTGTGGAAGGTACAATGAGCTGTATATTTTGTCCGCTTCTTTGTTTGCCATGTTCATAGTGATATACAGACAGAGAAGGGGAGAACATCGGGACAGAACATTTAAAACAAACGAATGAACAAACAAACAAGCATATCGCTACGCTAATTAATAATAACCACTCAATAAACATGAAATTTGATAGAACTTTTTTGTTTGTTTTATTGCCTTCCTTTCCTCCAACCCTATCCATCTATTTTCATGCATTCAATTGATACATCCCACTGCTTGTTGATTTCGAAGAATAATACATGTACAAAAGAAGACGGTACGATTCAAACACACGATGCATAATACCAAGTACGCAAAATAGATTTTCTTGGCCAGACATCTCAATTTAAAGTCATACTCATATACATGTATACCAGCGCACATAAATCATACAATGTTGATAGAGCCCAATTTATATTCTAGGCATGGGGTGTGTATATAAGTACCCAACTTGGTTGTAGGCAATTACATTACCCCATTTTATACATGTTTTTCATAAAACACAATCTCTATTTGCCTGTGTCATTTGTTTGGAGCCAGAAGGGCATTAACGCTGTGTTACAGTATACGAGTACTTCTGGCACCAGACGATATAAAAGTCAGATAATATTCAATGGGTTAATGGTTGAAATTTAAATAGAAATACACATATGGCACCTTCATTCACATTAATTATAGGTCTCTAAAGTTGACAAGAAAATATGACTGGATTTTCATATCATGCTATTATTTTTTCTGGTATCAATATTTTGCATTTTGCATTTTTTTTATTGGTATGAGCTACACGTATAATGTATGGACAGAAATTTTCGGGAATTGTTAATAACGACAGTTTTTGCGGCAAGAAATTATTTTGTGAAAAAAAACCAGTTTCATGTTGTGATTCTATCTAATTCTAAAACATGTATTTCGCAGCAGGAAACTTTTGCAAAACTTTACCACTCACAAAATTTGCGAAAAGGTGAAAATTTTTGGTTTTTTCAGTAGTGTACACAACCTCGATTTGGACTATAGTAATGAAAGCATGTACTGCGTTAAGTGTTTACCGTAAGTGCTTTGCGCCTATGTGTTAACATTGTCAATATTTATTTCAATAAACTATCATAAATTGCTGTACATCAGATATCTATATAGTATTTGGGCAACTACTGATGGCTGTGACAATCACAATTCGGGCTATCCTCGCTAGTCATAAGGACTGCTATTCATAATAATAATAATACTCCGTTCTTGTATAGCACACAACACGTTATGATATAACGTCTCTATCTGCTTCCAAAGGGTTTGGATGTTATTACCCTGGCTTTAGCTCCGGCAGCCGTAATCAGCGCACAGTGCATTTCAAGGAATAAATCCTGCCAGGTACCCATTTACTACACGTGGGTGGAGAGTGGCAAATGTGGATTAATGTCTTGCCAAAAGACACTAGTGCCGGGCTGAGATTCGAACACTCAACCCTTGGATTGAGAGTCAAGTGAATGAACCACTATACCACGACACCTCCACGTATTCATAAGGACCACTATCCACAACACGTGACTAAATGAATAGCAGTTTTGTATGAATAGCGGTCCTTCTAAATATCAAGCAAACCATAGACAAATTACCTTGCTATATTCATAAGGACCACTATTCATAACGCGTATTAAATGAATAGCGGTTTTCTATTCAGCGGTCCTTTTGTATAGCGAGCGGACCCCCACAATTCGGACCTAAAACTCTTTAAGTAATAATCTCAGAGAACTTTCACCCCACTCTTTGCCAGATGAGCTTGGGATTAATAGTAAGGCTAAGGTATCTGTTATCTTGGTATTCGGCTTAAAGGGAATGTTGAGTTCTGGGAAAGGTGAAAAATAATTTGTGAGCTTTCTCATTCCATTGATGTCAGTTTGGAAGTAGATCACAGTAGAAATGTCCCCTGAAAAGGATTTCTCTTCAAGTGCCCTTATACATGTAATTGAAATATGACGAAAAATAGCTGAATTTTTGGGGCCGAACATTCATGCCACATCTGTGTGCAGTCCCATATACCCATTTCTGTGTGCGGTGCATGTGCTTTTGAGTTTGTTTGGGTTGATTTCTGATCATTTTGATGATTCCAAACCTCACAGTATACACCAATCCTTATTTATACATGATCAACCTTTCCCAATTGCTTCCAGACAGTTTCTTTCACAATGTCATCGCATGACCAGAACTCAACTTCATCTTTACTGGGCAGCTGTACAAGTGTTATGCATACATCATATACTTGTATCAGAGCAATGTGTTCAAAGACACATGCTCTGCCCTCTACATCCACTGTAACTATAGCTTGAACACCCACCCTAGGCTCTCTCTAGAACCAGCACACTTGAATAAAGCGGTCTGTGTAGTCAGATGGCATATTGTATCGACACAACTCAACTACAATGACCTTCTATGTTCTTCTTGGAATAAAACATTAAAAAAGGCCAATACATGATGGATGACTTAACCGTTTAGATATGTAGTTCAATTATAAGGATCAGAGAATGAATGATGAATGATCTTAGCATATATTTGTGCAGTATATCAATACCTAAATTGACACAAATCATTGCAAATATCTTTTTAAAACATGATCACAAAGCTTCTGAAGAATCAACTGAAGGGCAATATCAATTGTAAATCCCATATAAATGATATTAGGATTACGAATACGTCATTGTATTGTGCGCACATTTCAATAGGTCATGGACAAGGCTATAGAAATTGCTATTAGTTGATTTTTTTTTTAAAAAGTCTTTGCGATTGTGTTTTAAAAGGACTTCAATTCTTTCTTACTATAAAAAGCACAGAACAGTCACATAATTTACTCTGAATACACACAGACGTAATAGGACCATTACTTCTCAAATGTATTTTAGTAATCTCTTTGATGCTTTCTCACTGTGCTCTCAGTTGTGTCTTATCACCTCCAACTCGATAGCACAGCATAAAACTTGGGGAAAATATGAATAAAATTTGATTTATAGTCCTGCAAATATTTCAATGCATGTACACAGATTTCTGTACATTGGTCTATGATGTTCTAACTTTCATCTACCAATGCCCGCGTTATGATGGAACATATTGGTATCAAAGTGAAATAGAAGAGGTCAAGAGGACCATTGTTTTTTTTTAATGATTTGATAACAAACCCTGCAAACATGTAAAGTTGTAAGGGTATATATAATCCTCACCATTTAAGTCTTAGAAGTTTGTACTAGTAGATCATTTGATATACATGTATTGTTCCTTTATAAAGAAAGACCAGAGCAAAATGTGTGACCTAGCATCACTGCACAGAAAAAAAAAATGTTCTTTTGCTTTAACTACACAGGCCCTGTATGCATCAATAGATTTCATGTCAATTACCACCATTTGAAAATACAAAAGACAGATTTGAGTCACAAAAGATTTCAACCTCATCATTATATTGAATTCTGATGACAAGATTGAAAGTTCAATTGCAACCACTAAATATGCCAATTCTCCCCTTATCTCATTTTTTTTCTCTTGTGACTTTTAATCACAATATAACAATGTCAATTATACCCTTTCTATCTACAAGATATATCTACTGTAATCCAATTTACCAATAGACAAATGGCAAGCCCTAAAAGTTTCAAGATTGTGAATTGACTCACGCTTTCTTATTCTTGTAAATAGATTGGTCCCTGATATAGCAGCAAACTGTTTTTGTAATTGATGTATAGAGTGTCTGAAACTAACATTTATCTACTATTTGTGGTGTTCCCTATTCTGAAAGAGATGCTGGAATACATGAGAGAATTAATAGTGTTAAATAAGGACATAGCTGTTCAGACATGCTTTTCCTTGCAGGTTAAGTTGTCAAAGAGGATTTACGCATTTCATAAGACTCCTCGATCATTAATTGGAGGAAGGTTCTTGTTCACTGATGAAATAAGTGCGTGTGCGATTCTAAATAATTAATACTTTTGTTATTACAACCAACCCATGAATGCTAATGACTGTAAACACAGTATTCCTATCTATGGTATTGACAGAGGAGCAAATCTATGAGGAATGCCAAGTCATCAAATTTCCCGCATGGTGGAAGGCTTAGGGTAAAAAAAATGTGAGGAGTAACTTGCAGCTTTCTCCTCATATTGTAGTATTAGCATATAATACCACTATGCCAATATCATACTGAGAGCTATATTCTGAAATGCTGCAGGTTACTCAAAGAAGTCCTCAAAACTACCATACATTGGAAGGCTGGGGGCAAAATTTAACTTGCAGCTTCTCGTAATATTATAGTTTTAAAATATAATACAGTGAAACATGCCTTAATGACCAACTGTATAGAAAGACCATTTCCCTATAAAGACCACTTGTCTATAAAGACCACATTTCTTGTTTCCTTAGAACAGGACTTTTCATTGAAATGTGTATTAAAGGAACCTGTACTTAAAGACCACCAGCCTGTAAAGCCCCTTCTTTTGTCACCCTTGAGCGGTCTTTATGGACAGGCTTTATGGTACCACCATTCCAAAGTCATAACATTTATATTCTGAAATACTGCATGTACTCAAAGAAGTTCTCAATAATACCGCACAGTGGAAGGCTGGGGGCAAAATGTGAGGAGTAACTTGCAGCTTATTCTCATATTGCAGTATTAAATATAATACCACCATTCCAAAGTCATATTTATATTCTGAAATACTGCATTATACTCAAACCTAGAGAGCTATGATGGACGATGGGGTTAGTGTTATGACCTCTGGTTCTTGACATATCTGTAGGCCAGAAAGAGACTTGCTGCAACAGCTCCTAGTCCTAGACCGACTTTGAGCCAGAGACGAGTTCCTTCTTCTTGGATTCCCTTCAGATGCCTGCCATAAACAAAAAAGGAAACAAAAGTAAATTGTACATATTAACATTGCATGAGAAAAAGATTCGCACTCATAGGGCACAATATATCATCATGTTAATGCACTACGAAACAGAAACACTTTATCAATTCAACTATATCTTGAACATTCTCTTACATATATATATTGTTTTTTCGGGGGGGGGGGGGGGGGGGGATTGTGTAGTTTTGAGAATGTCTAAACATAAATGTTCAGTTGTCAATGTACCATTACCATATCTATGAATATCTGAACATACTGTACATGAACATGAAGCCTAATGCATTAGAAAAGAAAAGAAAAAGGAACTCTAAACTGTTCCTCCTGGCAACTGACTTAGGGGGTGTTGCAAGAAAGTTGCAAATCCCCCAAATCAGTCGCAAGTCTTGCAATTGATTGCAAGTTCCATTTCAAATACATGTATAATATTTGCAATCGATTGCAAATGGGGGATTTGCAATTGATTGCAACTTTCTTGCAACACCGCATTAAACTAGAAATCCAACCATACTAAGATACGACAGAAAAACTTCAGATTGGGAGCACATTCACACTCATAACATATGAAGAGAAAATCATATTTATAAGACGTTTCTATGCACTGCATCAAAATAACATTCCTCATTCCATCATACAATAAATGTTTGTTCTTTTCTACTTTGAGAGTCGATGATAATGGCAAGTTATAAACTCATATTGGGATCACTTTAAAGGCAAAACAAAGGAAAATGGAAAGCTCTTTCATACATGTATTTTTTAGAAAGAAAATATCTACATTCATACAATTATACAAAGTTAGTCCATGCTGTATGGGTTACCTTTAAAGATAAAGTTGAGTTCTGGTCATGAGATTGAATTGTGAAAGAAATTATCTCAAGGCAATTGGGAAAGGTTGATTATATAGCACATAAGACTTGGTGTATGCTGTAAGGTTTTGGAATCACCAAAATGATAAGAAATTGACTCAATCCTGCTGAGGGTCACATGCACTGCACACAGAAATGTGTGTCTGGGACTACACACAAATGTTCGGCCCGAACATTTCAGCCGTTTCTTGTCATATTTTGAATGTGAGGGCAACTGAAGAGCAATCCTTTTCAGGGGACATTTCTTTCATGATAATCTTCCAAACTAACATGAAAAGAATGAGAAAGCTCCCAGAACTCAACCTTCCCTATGGGTATTATATCATTTTTTTTCACATGCATATTATCTTCACTGGGTTTCAACAGGACTCAGACTCAGTAATCAATTAATGAAAGCTGCAGAGCAAACAATTTAATTTCAATATTACATTAACATGCAGGTCGATTTTATGTACCGAAAAGAAATATGCTGTGATATTTTTGTGTTTTGTTGTATATGAATTTATTTGGGATATTCATAAATTATAAAGAAAAACTTTTTAACAACTGGAGTGGAAGTAAGTATTCTCCTGTCATAGGTTGATGATCAGTTCTCTGTAATAGCCCCCCCCCCACTACTTGTACTATCTCGAAATCCACAGTTTAACATTCATTGCTTGTGATTAGTTTTGATTTCAGTATCTGTAATCAATGGCATACTTGTAGTCTGATCCATGTGTATAATTACAACAGCTAGCAGAAAAGAACTATGCAATAGAAATTAACTATTACAAGAGAAAATCAAATGAAAAAGAGAAATATTGACTAGTATGCTATTACAATTTTAAAGCAAAATTAATGAGGCAAACAAAATATTTGTATGGTATGGCACAGCTGGAGATGAATAACGAATAACAAAATCATAATCATTGCAAAAAAGGAAACTAACAAAAGGAAATCATGAAAGCACAATTAAAAAAGGGCAAGTCCAGAAGCTATTATAGAGGAAACAACAAGATATCAAATGACATGTATGAGACGGAGCACTAGAGGGGGCAAGACCAGAAAACAGCATGACAAACTAGTACAGGCAATACAAAGTAACCTGAAAGTTGCACTGGAGCCCCAGAATTTCTCTCGCACCCAGAATATGGCTGGGTGGTCGACAAGAACCGACATCCCCTTCACCACACTGGTAAGGTATCATCACATGGAATGATAGGGAGAAAAAGAAAGGAGTATTGATTTGAAGAGAGATTTATAAGTAGAGAGAGAGGGATAGAGAGAAAGAGAGAAAGGGAGAGAGAGAAAGGGAGAGAGAGAAAGGGAGTGGCAGAGAGGGTCGAGGGAGAGAGAGGGAGAGAAAGAGAGAGAGGGAGAGAAAGAGAGAGAGGGAGAGAAAGAGAGAGCGGGGGAGAGAAAGGGAGTGGGAGAGGGAAGAAGAAGAGAGTGGGGGAGGGGATGAGGGAAACAGAAAATGATAGGAAGAAGGAGATGGAGAAGTGAAATGGAAAAGAGACAGCAAAAACAATATAATAATAGAAACAAACAAAAATGATAGACCAATAAAATGAGATCGGATGGGAAGGAAAAGGCAGAGAGAGAGAGACGGAGATGACCGACAAAAAGTGTGAGACAACATGCAATGAAGAGAGAGAAGGTGAGAGACGGATATATGTAAATTATGGGTGTGAATTGTAGTGAGGGAAGGAGGGAGGGCGAGAAAGAGAGAGACAGATATAGAAGACGTGGATAGGATGGAGAAAATGCAAGAAATAATGGACAATTTTGTTAATCATAGACCTAGTTGACAGGAATTTTGGCAAAATACATGGTACAGGTTACTTGTTTTGTAAAATCTCTTATGCATAGACGCATACACCTCACATCCCTTTTAGGGTGACCACTTAACAAATGTACAAGGATGAGCAATACTGAAGCTTTATCTATTATAATGATGAATAAATACAATATGACAAATGTTTTATCTACAGACTCTTCCAAATACTGCTACATTACATTTCTATATGCATAGAGAGTGTCACTACACAGTGACACGCAGAAAAAGCATGACAATTTATTGCAAGAATTTGCAAACAAGTACATGTGATTCATACAGGGCTTGGATTGCAGAAAACATCATTTTGAATTTTAGGATGATATGCAGTTACAGAGATGTTGCATGAGTAAAAAAAAAAAAGAAAACAGAAATCAGAAAAAGAAAGTATCAAAGTAAAAACGTTGAGAAACAGGATATCAATTCAGGAATATGGCTTTCTCTAGGGCACAAAATAGTAACTTTATATTGGATGGTAAGAAAACCTGAAATCTGATGCCATTGGCTAAATTGTTTTATAAAAAAATTCAAGAAGGTAAGGGAACAGCACACACAGGATGCGCAATAGCTCTGTGATTCTTTCAGAATTAGGAGTTAGGTTCAAAACGACAACATAGTATCCTACTAAAAGAATTGCACAGTAATCTAAACTTTGAGGAGGAAAATCAAAAACCTATTTCATAGGAAACTGTATACAACTTTTCTAACAAGGATCATGTAGCAAGTAAGAATAATGTTATACATTACTACAGGTTTGTTAAAACTAGCAAAGACAAAAATTATACAAATTGTTTAAAAAGTATGTTGGTTAAAACATACACAAACTCTAACTCAATGACATCAATATGAATGTATGGGACAATGTAATCTGTACAATCATCAGGATTTGATCAATCATGATCACTTCCTTTTTTTTCTCTCTAATCAATAACTTTTCCTTCAAAATTATTCAGCAAATGTCACATATTTTCATCAAATAAATTTTGTTGGATCTGTCAGATCTTTACTTAACCCGTTGGCGTTGGGTACGATTTTGTTTTGGTATAACATGAATTTTTCAATTGACTGTAGCCATCTCAGGCTTAGGTTAATCAAAAGTATCTCTTTTTTCTTCTATTAATGTATGAAAAGAAATGGGTTTTCAAGGTTGTACTTTTAATATTCTACATGTAGTTCATTATAGAGCTGTATATCAAAACCTGATGAATACCATACATGATCCTAGAATTAGCTTGACAAATAGAATATATTTATTACTTTTTTCTAATCATTGCATAACATTCATGTGTATATCATCTGCTGAGAGGCAAAAGGGTGTTAAATCATGTCTTTATAGCCTACAGTAAGTGCCTGTGTGCCCCTACACAGACAATAATATCTATTATTATTTGTATGAATGGTTTTCAGGTGACCAGAAAAATTGGCGTTTCTCATGGGTTGCGCAAAAGTAACCGGATGACCGTGCAATTGTAAAACAATATCTCATGGTTTGCGTACAAGTACCCGGATGACCGTGCAATATATTTCATTATCTCATGGTTTCAGGTGCGCATGATGCGTAAAAAAGTGAATACGCTTTTAAATATGCGCAGATTAAGACAATGGATGTATGCACGCAGCTCTTGCAAGATGCTAGGGTAAGGACAAAATAATGTTTTTCTACCTGTGTTTTAGGTTGAGTCAGTACAAAAACATGAGGACATGTAATGGTGAAAATTGAGAAACTAGGTTTCATATAATTAATAATAATAATATTGAATGGTTTTTCTTTTGTGGGACACAAGGGTATATCGCACTCACTTTGAAAATATTTCACTCGTCGTGCCGACTCGTGAAATATGCTCATAGCTCATGCATTATACCCTTGTATCCCACTCAAGGCCATTCAATATTATATAATTATTGGTCACTGCCGGTCTGGAAAGAATGCCTAAACGAGGTATCGTATCTAGGTACACACAAACTAACAAAATACATTTTCAATGCAGGATATTATGTATACATGCCCCAAGCAGACAATACACAAATGTAGTATGATAGGTAACAGGTGGAGTCTGACAAGTGCTCTGACAGAAATGTAATAGTGATACATGCTATCATGTGCTTTTAGTTGATTGATTGGTAGAGAGAGAGAGAGAGAGAGAAATAAATAAGGTACATTGAGCTTTCTCATATGTTTTGATGATTTTAAAAAGAGAAAGAAGAAAAAAACAAAGTTAAGCACTCTCATGTAATAATAATAATAATAGTGGGTGCTTATATAGCACACGTGTCTGTCAGACTTGACACTGCACACTGCATTTTCTGTTTGTTTTCTAAAGAAAAGAAGACACAGAAAAACGACATTGAGACAAAGGAAACAAATTACAGAGAAAATTTCCCGATCTTCGCTTTTTGTTTTGTTTTTTATTTTTCTTTAATCACAGAGAAAATGGAGGTGATAGTTCTAGTAGGGTCTCTAGAAGGACTTGAGTAAACATACTCGCAAAGACTTTCAAGAAATCAACCCTGGGCAACCCCAATAGCCTTGTAACATCACCTTTCAAAATGTGCAAACATTACAATGTCATATTACATAATCTGAACACAATTCTATAGGCACTACAACATAGGCTATTGAAATTGCCCTTGAATTGATTTTTTTAAACTACAGTGAAACCTGTATATAAAGACTGTTCAAGAGAGACAAGATAGCGGTCTTTATGTACAGGTTCCTTGAATACAGGTTTCAATGAAAAACACTATTCAAAGGAAACAAAAATTGTGGTCTTTAAAGATAGGTGGTCTTTCTATACAAGTGGTCGCTAAAGCAGATTTGACTGTAAATGCGATCATGTTAGAGTGAGACTGACAGTGAGAGAGACAGGGAGAGAGAGAGAGAGAGAGAGAGAGAAAGGATGGAGGGGTCAACTGTGGACAGCCTTCTGTGGGTCTACTTACGGGTAAGCGGCAAGGGTTGCAAGCTTGATGTAGATATCCTTGTTGGGTCTACCCACACTGCTGAACGTCTGTGGGGGAGGTAGGCCGTAGTGGGTGCAGAACTGGGCCGGCTGGAGGGGGTAGTCCTGTCGGGCTGGATGCTTGTCGCTCTTACCGGCTACCAGTAAACATGGGACACTGTTCCTCTCAAAGTGTTGCTATGGATAAAGAGTGAATTCATTTGAAAATTATTTTTAACTCAGATTTAAATAAACAAGGCATTAGCGATAATGTGTCTTGCCCACATGCGATAACTAGAAATATCGTGATCTCTGTTGCCATGCAACAGGTCCCCCAAGTGCATAAATCTGCATAAGTTATGCTTGCATATATCTACATTACTGTTTGGAAAGTGACATTTACAAAGTTATGTCATAAGAGAGTCTTGCGGGTAAACTATGTTTGACCTCAAATGACCTTTGACCCTATCATGTGACCTCCAACGGCACCATAACATGCAGGTCCCCTCAGAGCATCTACAACCCAAGTTTGGTTGAAAAGTGAGTGATGGTTGCAAAGTTATCTGTCATAAGAGAGTCTTGCAGGTAAACTTTAACGTATGACATTTGACCTTATCATGTGACCTCCAACGGCACCATAACATGCAGGTCCCCTCAGTGCATCTGCAACCCAAGTTTGGTTGAAAAGTGAGTGACGGTTGCAAAGTTATCTGTCATAAGAGAGTCTTGCAGGTAAACTTTAACGTTTGACCTGAAATGACCTTTGACCTTATCATGTGACCTCCAACGGCACCATAACATGCAGGTCCCCTTAGTGCATCTACAACCCAAGTTTGGTTGAAAAGTGAGTGACGGTTGCAAAGTTATCTGTCATAACGTTTGTGACGGACGGACGGACGGACGAAGGACGCCAGCTATTTGGATCCCTTAGTCTCGCCTTCACCTCCGGTGGGCGAGACAAAAACAACAGATACTATAAAAATTTCCACTGTAACACACAATTTTCAATTAAGAATCAATCAGATTCTAACAAATAACATACAGGAGACACCATTGCAGAAGTCTGTCAATAATTTCACTATATAATATATCACATGTAGGTTTTGTGACAAGCAATAAATAATGTACCTCAAAGAACAGGTTTTTATGAAACTGATGTCCTTTGGAGGAGCAGTTATCTTCATACTGGCTTATAATACTCTCAGTACACCAGTACAAGGAATCGGTGGAAAACGATTCTGGATCAGAATTATGACAGTTTTCAGGATTCATGAGCTTAAGATTAATATGAAGGATGGTTTTAGGTGGTTTTGATGCCTAAGATGTATTCATACATTTATTCAATATATACATCCTTAATCTAGACTAAAAAATTAAATACACTTGGAATATCTTGTTATCAGCCTGAAGTACTTTAATGCGAATGATACAAGTCTCACCTTGTATATCTTAGCACAGTATTCAAAGGTTCTTGGATCGGAGATGTCGTACATCAAGCAAGCAACGTCACACTCCAGCTCTTCAGAAGAAAGCTCATCAGATAGACCTACATCAATCTCACGTAGCTAGGAGGAGAGAACATTATCATTAGGACAATCAGATGTCGTACATCAAGCAAGCAACGTCACACTCCAGCTCTTCAGAAGAAAGCTCATCAGATAGACCTACATCAATCTCACGTAGCTAGGGGGAGAGAACATTATTATTAGGAATACAATAGGACATAATTATGTTCTGTTTCATCATCAATAGTGATCTGTCTACAGACAGGTTTAGTGACCATATCATCTTCTTAAACAACAGTCTCTTCAAGTGTATCGATCTTGAGCCAACTGCTTCACTTTACCATATCCCACATTTTTCAATACAATCATCCAGCTTTGCGAAGTCTCCAATCTTTCCCTTCAAACAACCTATATGACTCATAAGCAAGGCACCATAAGTCCTTACTGATTTTTTTTTTGTCTTCTGATTATTTTCAGCACTGTTAGCTCTGTTTATGTTCTGTTCAGTATATCAAAATCGTATATAACAAACAACAAATCTACAACAGTATTTCTGTTTAACCTTTCATTTATTTCCTTCTAACCCTTGTTTTTAGATGCTTTAACCCTTTAGAGACAATTGAACACATTATGTAGTTTGGCTCAATAACTTTTGATTCAGAGCTCTAAAAAATATACAAGATGCAAGAGTAGAAAGAGCAAAGATTTCTACACTATCTCTGTCCATTTACGTTGCACGACCACGTTGCATTTGAAGTTCAAAAACGAGAATAAGCTTTAAAATCCTTAAATTGGCTACACATTGAGAGGTTCAAAATTGTTTTTTAATCAAAACTGGGCAATTTTTTCAACAATTCGACAAAGCTTGTAACCATGTTGATTTCAAAGATATTACTCCTTATCAGAACCTTGTACCACTAAAAGAAAAATATTATTTTTGCAAATTTAAAGAACAACATGTCATCAATTTAACCCTCAAAGGGTTAAAGGATTAATATGTCATGTATATATGAAGCACATACCAGTAGGTATTTCTCTTGTCCATAGACCTGTAGAGTGTTAATAGCATACGCTGATAGGTTATCTCTCATGATGACGGGTGAATCTAGACTACGTTCTGTTAGACCCTGGAGGAACGCTGACTTGCCTGCCCCTCTTGGACCAATCACATTACACCGGAAGACGTTACGAGATGTCTGACGCTTCTGTAGATCCACCTTCTTGTCTCTCGTTACTACATGAGAAATACAAGCAGAGAAGTCTCTCACACTAACCACACAACTACAGTGAAACCGGATGTATAGAAAGACCACATGTTCTGTTTCCCTCGAATACTGTTTCTCATTAAAACATGCATTAACGCAACCTACACATAAAGCCCATCTGCTCAAATAAGCCCAATTTTCTTGTCTCCCTTTAGCGGTATTTAGAAAAAATTTTCTCTGCATTTGAAAAAAAATTAACTTTCAAGAACAAAATTTTCAGTCCACTTATTTGAGGACCAAATGAACAAACAAAATTAACCTAACCATTAAATGAAAATGAGAAATTGATTTCAAAATGACAAGATTTTTTGTTTGTTATTATTATTTACAGAAGCACAGTAAGTCTTGCAGCATGAAAAGGTTGACACTTTTATATCAGTGGACTATGTTAAACCAGGGCCCTGTTTCATAAAACTTGTCATGAATGACAAGTTGCAATAACTGTTATAAGCTACTGAAATCCATGCATCTGATTGGCTGAGAGCAAATTTGTCAGTAAAAATCACCGACAAGACACTTGATGAAACGCCCTCCAAATTTCACTGAGTCCTTTTTTATGAATACTAGCCAATGGTTTCCAGCATTAATGTCCTCCTTACCTATGATGGCTGAGAGCTGATTTTCATGATCTGCCATTACATATCTGTAGCCAAAGTATGCTAAGAATTCCAGCGTTCTCTGAATATCCAGTAACGTGGTCAATCTAAAGTCAATAGAAGACAAAAGGATCCATGTTATCTCAGAATTCACTTTTGTTTATGCTAAAATTCTATGTGTAAACAGTTCCCTCACACTGGACTTCGTAGAATTCCAACTTAATGTGTGTAATAATCTTGTATGTAGGTAATAATGCCTCCTGCACCACCTTTGGTGGGCGGAGGCATAAAAAAAAGGGGGGCTGGGACATCATCCCATTCAGAATTATTTGGAGCATGGTGGACTAGACAGATGAGATTGTTTAGATTACTTTGAAAAGACCCATTCATTTTGATGGACTTCTCTCCTGGGGGCGGACCTTTCGAAGTCGTTGGGTGGTAAACGCATTACATAAGACACATCAGTCCGTACAAATGAAGTATACCTACAGTGTTCTATATAACATCTGTTATCATGTGAATACCCAAGCCACGTCAAGTTTTCTATGAGACCCCAAGATTATATGTCTTTAAAGTTCATACTGATCCATTGAAATAAAGGGGTATATTCATGTTCTGGTAGCTTTCTATGGTACAGTGGTTATGATTTTATTTTGGTGCAATCCATAAGTTCATGCATAAAGCAATGGGAGGGAGAAAAGGATGGACAGGGTACATTATCTCTTCACTCATTAGTACTTCCCAAAATAAGGTTCAAACTTAATTCAATCCAAGGTAAAAATTCTTGTTTAATCTACATCTTCTCAGTATCGTAGGCATAAAGACCACACCAGAAAAAGTGAAGTTTTGCGTAACAGAGCAGACAAGTCTATTTTCCCTAATATTCTTCACTTTGTTTTGTTCTGTATTGTTTCATTTGCTACTAATTATTTATTCACTTATTTATCTTATATATTCACTGATTCATTGTTTTTTTAAAAGGTAGCCCTTCCAATGTAATATCTGCTTGACAAAGGGGCCCTTGTATATTATTGCTACTATCAACAATTTTTTTTTTGTTTTGTTTAATGTGATCTTGAAAATTAATAAAAACTAATCAATAAATTGACCTCTGTGACCCCTGAACTTTGACCTATCTACCCCAAAATCTAATCAGTTCCTCTTTCTATGGGGATACATACTGGTACCAAGTTTGAAGTTCTTACCTCAAATAGTTCTTCAGAAATCGTGGTAACGGTGCTAAAAACCAAGAATTTCATGTAATTTCATGTAAATTGACCTCTGTGACCTCTGACCTTTGACCTACTTACCTCAAAATCTAATCAGTTCATTTTTCTATGGGGATACATACTGGTACCAAGTTTGAAGTTCTCACCTCAGATAGTTCTTGAGATATCGCAGTGACGGTGCTAAAAACCACTAATTCCATGTAATTTCATGTAAATTGACCTCTGTGACCTCTGAACTTTGACCTACTTCCTACCTACCCCAAAATCTAATCAGTTCCTCTTTCTATGGGGATACATACTGGTACCAAGTTTGAAGTTCTCAACTCAAACAGTTCTTGAGATATCGCGGTAACGGTGCTAAAAACCAAGAATTCCATGTAATTTCATGTAAATGGACCTCTGTGACCTCTGACCTTTGACCTCCTTACCCCAAAATCTAATCAGTTCATCTTCGTATAGGGAAACATACTAGTACCAAGTTTGAAGTTCTTACCTCAAACAGTTGAGATATCGCCTTAACGGTGCTAAAAAACAAGAATTTTTATGTAATTTCATGTAAATTGACCTCTGACCTTTGACCTACTTACCCCAAAATCTAATCAGTTCATCTTCGTATGGGGTTACATACTAGTACCAAGTTTGAGGTTCCTACCTCAAATGATTCTTCAGATATCGCGGTAACGGGAAGTGGGACGGACGGACGGACGGACACACAGACGGACGCACGGACGGACGCATGGACGGACAACCCGAAAACATAATGCCCCGGCACCCACCTTCGGTGGGCGGAGGCATAAAAATATATATATCGTTCAGACTTTTTATGACATTGACACCAGTGTGAGGTTGTAGAGGACGCGACTTACGTCCATTGTGAAAGATAGCCATGTAACGTGATCCAACCCTTCTCATTGGTGCATACTGTCATGTTGACGTCAGGACCCCAAGGCATCATGGGACAGGTCTGAAACAGAGTCTGAAGCTCCGCTGGTGATAAGGCACCATCACGATCCTAAAGCAAAGAAAGAACAAAAAAAAAAATTGGTTGAGTACTTCAGAAACATTGAGGCAATTAGGCTGACTTGTTCACAATAGAGCATGTCCAAGGTATTTGGTTATGCACATTAACATCAAAAAGTATTATCTTACATTATGATCAGTCTGATCAAAGCTTTAGCAGAGCTTGCAAATTAATACCATCACAAAATATACTAAACTTGTAAATGTTATCAGTAACCTACATCACAAAGTAGTGTGGACCCATACCATCAATCCAACTCTAAATCAATTCTTAGATATCTGTAATTAAAATGGATATTATACAGTATGTTTGTCAACAGATAATTAGAAAAGTTATTATGTAAAACACAAAAACATAGGTCTTCAAGACAACACCACCACAGGTCTTCAAGACACGTAGTTTATATGGTTAAAAATGACATGTTTAAAAGCAATGCTTATAACCAATGTCATAGAAAAGTAAAATGGGTTCTTACCTTGTCATATTTCTCAAAGTGAGATGTGAGGAACTGGTAGCCTAAATGACTCAATTCAGTCGAGCAGCCCCTACCTACTCTCAACCTGACAATACACAAAAGAAGAAAACATATCTGGAGAAAATGGTATTTTATAGCTAACATTGGAATAATGTCAGTCGACTTGATTGTCAAATGCAAGAATTGGAAAGCAAAGTGGCTGGAATTATTTTGCACCAAATTACAAGTTCTTGGAATGAAAACAAGTCAACATGATATCAAACTGATAAGGTATCACTGTATTGTGCTCAGTAATGATAAAAATCTTTCACTCTTAGAGCTGAATAGAATATGGATTATTCCAAGCTACTTTTAGAAATTCAACAATCTTCCTTTTCCTCATCTTTTTGTCACTTTCATCATAACCATCAAAGAACATATCTTTTCAAAGGTCATTGTAATCCAGCATAGCCTGTCAGGTCCCTGGAAAACAACATTTTCATGAATCAAAAATTTTATGAAGTACACAGAAGCAAAGTTACAAACATTCAGAATAGAACTGCTCTCACATATATATTTCATCTCTTTTCGAAAAGGTCTCTATACTCTATTATGTTTAATAGCTTTGTTCTTACTCTCATTTTACATTTTTCTCCATGTGAAATAAACATCATAAAAGAACCCCTTTACTTCACATTTTAAATAAAATTTCTGAGAATACGTAGAGAAGTGGACTGACCTTGGTTGTAAGTATTCTGAGTTGAGTTTAAGTGAATCACTGTAGCCAAACTTCCTGAGGACAGTCCATGTTGTTTCATGCCTCCCTCTCTGGATGAACAGTGTATGCAGGAATAGAAAACCTGAGAGGAGAAGATCAATAATTATTGTTAATTAGTTATCATCGACAGCAGGATAACATACATGTGATATAAGATTTTACCGTAAACCATGTGGGAGTAGTCCTTACAAGGACTGATAGTTTTTCTTTCCTGGAAAAGAACCAGTTCAAGTAGTTCAATGAACTAAAGTACACTTTCGATATAGTTCTGAAAAAGAAGAAATTATCTTTTCTTTCTTTGAAAGAATACCAAAAGTTTGTTTTAGAACTATACCAATAGAATACTGCAGTTCATTGAACTACTTGAACCTGAGTGCTTACTAGAAGTGGTTCCTTTCCTCAACGAATAACCAACAGTCTTTATCAGGACAGCCCCACATAGTGTTACCACAAAATTTTATATTATCTTCTCCCCATGGATACCTACAAAGAACATATACACAGCTGAAGGAAGATTATTATATACCACACAGGTTTTCATGACAACACAGTTAATCTTAGCAAGACAACCCTCACCATATTTTGAAGATACACAAGAATACTTTGTTTTGAGTATATATATATATACGTGAATATATGTGAGAACCTTTGGCTTGGATGGGGGCTGGGGTGTCCCCTTTTACCATTTTCTAGGTTAACTAAGTGATTTGTTTCAAAGGAAGTTAATCATTATCATCCAATTATTATTTCTTCAAAACAGGATGTTGACTTTCAACTGTCTAGACTTTACACACTTCGTACTATAAACCTGCCTTGAATTAACATGTGAATAGGTTCATCATCTTTAATAATAATGCATGCCAAAATCTTTATTCAATCAGAATTGTCAACAAAACGTGAAACCTGTATATACATATAAAGAATATTCAAGAGGGAGAAGAAAAGTGTTTTTTTAAATAGGTGCTTGTTATTTAAAATGTACAGGTTCATGTAACACAGATTTCAATGGAAAATTATGTTTTCAAGAAACAAAAAATGTGGTCTCTCTGGAAAGATGTTGGTCACTAAAGCAGGTTTGACTGTATTTAACTGACCTATTTGAGTGAGTCCATTGTTCATTACACCCTCTGGTATATTCTTCCTAACTACCGCTTTCACATCATCTAAGGCCTGAGGCTGGAGTGGTGCGTTGAAACATCTCCTCTATGATAGATAAATTAGAATTCTTTTAGTGATCTTACCATACATAATCACAAAAAGACACACAATATAAAGTATAATGTTATATTTATGTTATATCATGATGTATCACAGCTCCAAAGCTCTAACCTGCTTCAAAGTGGAGTGGACTCTTAATAAAAGAAAAAAAAAGATTTTAAAAAGTCTGGACTACCTAGACTAAACCATTCCAGTCTTTCCACAGATTAGTCCACCCACACCACATTGGAAAAACATAGAAACCACATTCTGCATGACAGACTTCAGACCTTTCAATAAATTACATTGTGACATCAAGAAAATGGATGAGTGGCATGATATAGAACAGATGCAATGGCACGGTAGTGACAAGAAAAAAATAGTGTATTACAAAACAGAGGTTCCTGTTTGAAAGCAGTTCAGTAAGCAATGGTCCAATATTTCTTTGGGTGCTAAAATGCTTATTCTTCTAAGTCTTCCTCCTCCAAATCTGTATTTTCATGTTTTTCTTTTCCCCCCAAATTGCACTTACCAAAATTTAGCCTACCTGAAACAAGTTGAGTTCATAATCATTGAGAATGCCATCGTTGTCCAAATCGCATATGTTGAATATTCTACAGAGTGCCCTCTTGCACTCTGGTTTGAGTTCTTTATCTTCTGCTGAATACAGTGGACCTGTTGGGTGAAGGACTGCCTTCTGTGCGTAGTAGAATACTTCAGAGATATTCTTCAGATTCCTTGCTGAACACTGATCAGGTTTAAAGCATACAATTACTTTGTTTGTTTACACAAAAATTTACAAAAAATAAAAAATGTATATAGCATAGATATTTGTTTCATCCTGTCAATATAACTTCATATAAGAAACTATATATGCCTACCGTGTGACAGACTTGGTCATATGAAAGCTGGAAATTATACATCATGTCATAAGCCAATAATCAATTATCACCTTGAATCTACCCTCTTACTTGTACACTCTATATTGTCTCAAGAATGTGAGAGTGACTGAAAAAATATAACTGGTGCCAATTTGAGGAGGAAAAGCTTATTAAGACTTTTGGAAAACTTCTTGGTTAATCCTTGGTTAATAATGTTGGTATCTGGCTAAAATGATGGTTGTATGTAAAAGAAATATGTGACAGTGCATCACGAAAACAAACAAGGTTTGATTTTCAAAAAGAGCTTAATAAAGGCGTATTTGGTCAGCATGGTCGCATTTTAGATTCTGTATTTTCAAAAAGATTGTACGGTCTTTTATGTAATTCTCAGATTTTGAACCACAAAAGAAAGTAGAGGTAGGATTTGTTGAAAGATCTTAAGATCCATGCCTAGCTTTTGTTGGTTTTGAGGTGCAGAGAGGGACGCTACATTTTTTTGTCAGGACTTGCGCTACCGACGAGAGAGGGCAGTATTTGAGCGCCAAATTGAAGTGACAATACGGTTTATTCCGTCAAGACTAGTCGCATGAATATTCATGAAAAACAAATTGTAGGGATATAACAAGACGAGCGAACCTGACTTGCAGTTGCTTGTGTGGCGCATTTGGATAAACGATGCGCTTGTCATGTAGGCGACTCAAGTTCGAGTCTCGTCAGGATCAGTTTGGATATTCAGTATTGACAAAATTTTCTTTTTCTGAAATAAAAATAGGGTGAAACTTTGGGAAAATACAAGTCTTAAAGTTGTACTCCCTCTCAAAGTCTTCAAAAACGGGGCCTCTTGACCAGAGCCCTACATAAATGGCGCAAGTCTTGCCAGAAAAAAATTACACGGGAGGGACAGGGTCACATCTGATTTCTCAACTGAATGGAATTCTCACCTCTACACATGTCTCAATCTCTGCATAGTCATTCATGATAGGTACCACAGTCTCTAAGCTATTAGCATCTGCCTGGTCAGACTTGTTACCTACAATGATGACTGGTGTGAGGTGATCAGAACCTAGAGTGTTCCGTACCAAGGGTAACCAGTAATCAGTGATACTGTCTATTGTCTCCTTGTTGTTGACTGCATATACCACGCATATCACATCAGCCTGTAAACAAGACGTTTTACAGTAGAAATTTTAGGTATAAAGAATACTATTTACGACAAACTTCAACTGCAACAAGGTTATTCTGCTGGTCCAATTTCTTTGTACTATTCTTATTTTTCTAATTCATTTTTTAGCCCTGATACAACAAGGTTTTAATAAAACACGATTATTTCCTTGGTCCAAAGGAATTTCTTATGTTTTTATATAGATTACACTGTATCACAATCATGACAGAAGTACATTTCGGAAAGCTATCATTTCCATTTTGCACAGTTCAACACATGATATAGTTCAGAATAAAACATTCAGCACTTTTTTATAATTCGATGGCACTTATTTAACTTACCCTTTCTATTTCTTCTAGAAGTATCTCGTCACTCTGCTCTCGGGCTAATTAAAAAAAAAGTAATTAAAACATATGTTTCAACACACTATATTAAATGTAACTTATGTAATAAATCATGCTCATACTAATAAAGATCATGCACATACAATGTAGACATGTAACATAACATATATATTCTGCTGAGAGAACCTTCAGTGCACTGATTATGCAAAGTGATAATAGCTAATGACTTCTTGCTCTCAAGAAACAAATTTCTATCCCCATGATACTGAAATGAATGCAACAGGTACATAAAAATTGTGAATAGGACAATTCCTTAATTAATGTAATTCAATTTTACTATCAATCTTCCAAAATAAAAAAAGAACTATTTTACAATTATGATATTATGCAGGTTTATTTTATATGTACATGTATGTATGTAGATGCATAAATGAAGTAAACATTTGCTTGATGACACTCTGCAGTGTTTTGCAATTCTTCTCGACCAATATAGAGTCAATAGAATAATAACTGTTGCTTTATATGGTGCTTTACCAGTTTAAACTGATAAGAATGCTAACAGAATTATTACTAGGGTCACTAGATGGATTACAATACTGCACTTTACAGTACACACTCTTCACTACTCCTGTGGGGAGCATTCCAGCCAGTCACCTTTTTACGGGTGTGCACATGCTAATCCAGTCACACTGACATTTGCGATTAAAACACTACGACACCTCTACAAAGACTGGAAGAGTAACTTACCTGAGAAATCTACTATATGGGTTGGAACTTTCTCTGGAGTCACATCGGGTGGTATTGTGATCTCTTCTGCTCTGGCAGGAACCTGTCAGCAACAAAGTAAAGATGATTAAGATTTTACAATACAACCTTTGAAATGGCTGCACCATGAATACACCTGTCTGGACATTTTGCTTTGGCTCCAAACTAACATAGAGTGGAACTGAGACTGGTTTAGCTGGAAAGCTGAAGAAAATGTTCTCGTAAAATTACATATCAAAATCACTCAAATCAAGGATATTGCCAATTTTTAAAAAGAAAATCCAAACATATTCCTGGAAAGACAAAAACTAATTTTCAAACAAGTCTGATTCAGAACATGTCCTCCATACAACCCGATTAGTACCTAAACTTAACTGAAGGGCAGTTTTCAACAAATCATGTTGCTTTGACATCATGATTCATCAGATCAAACATTGGTTTCATTTTCAACTTCATCTTGAGTTATGGTTTGAGGCAAGTCAAGCATTTGACCATTTCTAAGCTTGGCTCTTTATAGCTCTTGCTGACCTACAGGAGGGGAGGTGTGTTATGCATTATAAAACCTGGATTATTACAACATGTGTTGTAAACCTTATTCATTATTATTCTTTCAAAAGTATTCTTTAAAGACATTAAACTGGATTCTCAATTTATGAAAAAGAGAGAAAATGAAAGAAAAAACACATGAAAGCTACGTATACACTGACCTCTTCTTCTGGGAACTCATCGCTGACAAGCGTCAATATAAGAGATGTCTTTCCAACACCAGCTACAAAGTAAACAAATGAGTATAAGCATCATATCATCATCTAAAGACTATACCAATCAAATTTGATGATATTCATATTGAATGCCATATTGTTCATCCAAATCTTTATAATGTAAGATCACAGGGGAAAGGTTTCTACTTTTATATAAACCTGATCATAGCATTAGATGTTCAATATATACAGGTAAACTTATAGGCCCGAATTCTGAACTCCGGTTTAACTTAAACCATAGTTTAAATCTGTGGTTAACTATGGGTAGCCAAAAATGTCAAAACTTTGTTTAAACTGTATGTTCCTTATGTTTACTGGACTCTAGTTCTCATGCTTTAATGGTCAAGAAAACTATTGTACTTGTATTGTATTGTACCCAGACAATTTTTAAAATTTTGAGTAAAAAAAATGCTGATAAATTGAATATCTACCACATATTTAGACCATGGTTTAAGTTAAACCGGAGTTCAGAATACGGGCCATAGTGAAGATGACATAATAGAGGTAAGGCAAGAGAGTGCGTTGAGGTAGCAGTACCAACTTTCATGGTCCCTGGTTCCAAACTGACCACTTTCCTGTGATGTTTAAGAAAAATTTGTTTCCCTATTTAATCTCAACTTCTTGAGATAAGCAGAGGTGAAATATACCGTCCCTTAACTGCAGTCACATCACCTTTAATACCATTGTCAATTTGCTTTATTATTAATTTTGTATGCATATATATTCTTACGATTATGTTGTTGTAATTTATGTTTGTTCTTCTTGAGCGCATTTCCGTTTTATTTGTAAAAAATTGTACAATTCAGCCTACTGGCTGCCAAACATATTTTCAATAAATATACCATTCTATATATTAAGACCAAAGTATATATTTTCTGAATTGTCTTGGGCAAATTAATCAGACTTATAATTCAAGTGTAATCAACAGAGAGTCCAAATCATATTTCCAATAATACTTGATTAATAATGTAATAAAATGCTTGGAAGGACGGATGATTGAAGAAAATCATGCCCTAAAATACTACTATCACTAGTAATAATGATTATCTGGATTTATGTAGCACTGACATCTTTGCACTTACCATCTCCTAAGAGGAGAATGCGTACATCTCGTCTGCCATACATGGCTGAGTTTCAATCTCAACTTCTTGAAAGGATGGAGCACAACTGCTGAATAAGTATGGTAATACACATGACCTGGAAAGACAACAAGTACAAAGAATGTTTTAAGTTTTGAAGGAGCATTTTCACATTGATTATTATATCCACCTAGGGTTCTCCTAGAAGAGAATCAAGATATACATCATAAACATCGGGGGCAGTATTCAATCAAAATGCGCATTAAGTTAGCATTTCACTTAGGATTTGGATTGGCTAAGTAAACTGGCTTAACTCCTATTTCAGATCAAATTTAAGCACTTTACTTTAGCAAGCTATAGCGAAACTATATGATGTGGTGCAGTGGTGGGGATTTCCATTACTGCTAAACTTTGAGGTCTCAACTGGCTTAGTGCCATCTACGTTGACTTTTTGTTTAGCATTAATGGAAATTTCGTCCGACATCTCCACCACTGTACCACATCTTATGTTTTGATTATGGTTGTATCGCAGACAGCGCACGCAGCCGCCATTTTAAATCTGCATGACAAGAGGAGGCATGGATACACAAACACTGGTGAGTTTTCAGAATTTTCTTATGCTATATTTTTTTTTTTTTTTTTAAATACTTACAATTATTTTAAAACAAACATTCCAAAAGTTTCCCTAGGAGGAGATGCTGTGGTGAAGAACCTGTCGGTCGCAGGAGTTATCAGAAAAGTGATTTTCCAGCCCATTTTGTATGACCTGCTAACCGTGCGCAGTTAGATTGGCAGAATAAAACACCTAGCTTCGTGATGTAAAAGGCGGATAGCCCATTTTTTTTTTTTACACTCAGGAAGCTAGTCCTGGCTACCCATGCAGAGGCTTTCTTAGATTCTAAATTGTCCTTCTAATGTTGGTGATATAAGAAACAAGTCCACATTCCATTGGGAGAGAGCGCTGGTTCATGTCATGACATGACATGGAGCCTTCCAGGCAAGTGCGTTCCCATCCTGGCTATTAACAAGCTTACGATTTCAGGACGGGAGCCTTTGAAGATGGTGGAGTCGAGCGAAAAATCGATGTGCGCATGCGCGACTTGGAGTATCTCTCCATCCTGTTTAATTTCAGGACGGTTCTCGGTCTAACGTTAAACTGTTAAACTGGGGATGGGAAGCCGTCCACCTTTCGTTAAATTGATTGAAAAGCAAGACGGGGAGAGTGCGAGGACCGTCAGAGTCCGTTAACCAGGCCCAGGGGCGGATCCAGGATTTTGTAAAAGAGGGGGCACAGAGCCGGAAAAGTACACAATTAAGGGGGCAATTCTTTTCATTATTATGTACTTAAAACTAAGTAAGGTACAGTTAGCCAGGATTAGCTTCATGAGTGTAAAAAAAAAAGTGTCGACGATACAACCATAATCGAAACTATACGATGTGGTACAGTGGTGGAGATGTCTGACGAAATTTCCATTAATGCTAAACAAAAAGTCAACGGAGATGGCGCTAAGCCAGTTGAGACTTCAAAATTTAGCATTAATGGAAATTTCGTCAGACATCTCCACCATTGTACCACATCGTATAGTTTCGATTATGGTTGTATCGACAGTGCCGCCATTTTATATCTGCATGACAAGAGGAGGGATGGATACACAAACACTGGTGAGTTTGTAGCAGCTCCACGTTCAGCTGGCATTTTAATTATTCTTATGTCTAATAAACTTTTACAGAAAGTGCTTTGTTCTGTCATTTCCCTGGGAATCGTTTCGCGGTAGCAGCCACTTTTGTTTGTAAACACTAATTTTTTCCCACGGACACGAGCGTTGAAGCCGCGTATCGACCGTGGGGGTCCACGAGCGTTTTTCTCCATGTGGCCACTTGCGTCATAATGGTTGCGCGAATCTTTCTTTTTGAGCCTTTTGATTGGTTTGTAGTGGTTGTATTAGCGAAACTATTCCTGGGTGTGCTTAGTCATATTTGGTGATAATTTTATGCTTTTTATTCAATGATCATTTCATTGCATTGGAAAATATTCGTAATAGGAATAAAGAATTTTTATTATTTGTTCTTAATCTTATTGTAGATATTTTGGTGGTAATCCGATTTCTTTTTTATAAATAGATTTTCGATCTCTTTTTAGCACAATTCTTTCCCTTCGGACATTTCTTTTGTCTCAAGGGATTAGCTGTGATTGATCAGTATCGTTAGTGTTCTGATTGGTGCGTTTTAGAGCAATTTGATTGGTTAGAAGTCAAGTTTGTTAGGAAACTTGGTCTTGGTTTTTCTAATTTTATCTCGCTCAACACATTCGTCTCTTAACCACTGGAGAGTTCGGATCTGATAATTAACTTTATCTCCATTGACATCGTCATTCGCATTGAACTTTTATCACCATTCGACATCGTCATTCGAACATAACTTTCATCGACATCGACTTTCGAAATGAACTTTTATCACCATCGACACCATCATTCGCATTGAACTTTTATCACCATTCGACATCGTCATTCGAACAAAACTCACATCGACATCAACTTTCAATATCGACAACGTCATATGAACTGAATTTTCATCGCCATCAACATCGTCATTCGAACATAACTTTCATCGACGTCATATGACCAGAATTTTCATCGCCATCGACATTCAACATGAATCTTTGAGTCTTTGAAATTTTTACTTTGGATTATTCATACCTCCACCGGATTTTTAATTCTTTCGACAGACTTTCGGAACTCATTTCTGGATTGTAAGGTAAAACAAAGCGGCGGTCTTTCGCTTTACAAATAGACCAATCCGTAGTGTTAACCATCAATTTTTGATTTTTTGTAAACAGATGCATGACTGTATATATTGACTGAAAGAAAAGAAATCTGTACTGATCACAATTTGAAGTTTTTCCTTAAATAAACAAATTGAGAAGGGACTGAATATTTCTTTGTTTGATGAGTTTATTTTGTTTGGTTTATCGACTTGTTATTAATTTTATTTATTTTTAGACCTCCATGTCCAACACACACTGCTTACCCACTTCTCTAAAAGTTCTCTGAAATTTCTTTGATCTTTTTTTGCATTTTTTGGAAAAAATACGTTCAATCAAAAAGAAATTCTAATTGCAAACGCTGTGGGGAATGGCCTGTCGGTCGCGGGAGTTATCAGAAAGGCAGTGTATACAGCCACACGTGTGTGTCACTACCATGTGGCTGTATCTATCGCCCGGCCTGAGGATATAGCCACACGCGTCTACTTAGACTCTGCGCAGCGGTGCGGCACGTAGCAAGTGCATAGCATGAGCAATGTGTATACATGTTTTTATGCAACGGTACATGTTGCAAAACTTCATCATGAAGGTTTTATCTCTTGAAATTCATTGACATAGAAAAATATACGAACAACATTTTTACTTCATTGCCACCTGATGACAATGAAGTAAAAATATTGCTTACATGTCAGTGAAATTCAAGAGATAAAAACCTTCATTATGATGTTTTGCAACATGAACCGTTGCATAAATGTACACATCGCTCGTGCATGCTACGCACTTGCCATGTCATGCATGTGCCTATGCGCTGTGCAGAGACTTTTAGACGAGTGTGGCTGTATCCTCCGGCCGCACGGTGGATACAGCCACACGCGTGTGGCCGTATGGTAGAGACACATGCGTGTGGCTGTATACACTGCCTATCAGAAAAGTGTGATTTCAGGGCATTTTCATGTCCTGCTAACCCGTGCGCAATTCGATTGCTGGGGATGAACGGCTGGCTTCGTGATGTAAAACTAAGTGAAAGGCGTATAGCCAATTTTTAATTTTTTTTTTACACTCACGAAGCCAATCCTGGCTACCCCCGTCCTCTTGCTCTCACGTCCCGTTTCGTAAGCTCCCTATTCCCGGCCGGTGAACGGGGCCGAGCCGGTGGCGGTGGTCAGGAACCGAATATATAGCGGAGCTTGGCATTGCATGGACTCCCAGACCCAGTTGGCATTGCACTGCACTGCACTGCCACTGGCGACTGGCAGCGCGCGACGAGTCTCATTCATACAGAATCTAGTCATGTTTAATAGATTTTCCGTGAAACTAAGTAAATAAAATATATGTGTACGGTATATAACTCCCCATTCATACCCTAGAAATGGCAACTTATTGCTTAAATTAATATGTAAATTGGTAATTTTACGGTGTAATTTCAATCCGAAATAAACTTACGTGACTCCGTGCACTGCCGGTACAGAGTTCAATAGACATGCGCAGATCAGACCACCGGTCTCGATTGTAAAGATCCATTGCTGCTGTCCGTCCCGATCCTCATGCCCCTCATGATGATTTATTCTAATTCGCACAAAAAAAAGCCTATACTTTGATTTGATTATCAGAGTTACTTTGAGGTATAGGGACTTTACACTTTTTAAAATGAGATATTAAATTATTACTTCTTAATTAGTGTTCTGAAGATGGGTGGGGGTGGGGGGGGGGGGGGGGTCATTTTGTAACTGTTGCTGCTAAGCTTAGATCCACGCTCAGAGGCCAGAAGGATAAAAGGGAAAGGGGAAATTCATTTTCCTCCCTTAGACCTTTTCCAGCATTTTGCATTGGCTAAGGGAAAATTTTGAATGGGGGGGGGGGGGGGGTGACACCCAAATTTTCCGATAATATTTTAGGGTAGGAACAAAAATGTTGCACCCAGGCTAATCTCCCCCCCCCCCCCCCCCAGTAATAATAAAAGAAAATCACAGACGTAGAGATCTTGATCACTGATATACAGGCCCATTTTAGCAAGGAGGGGGCTGACGACTTTTGCCCGAATATCATCTTTTCAATTTCCAATTTTATCCGAGCGAGGAAGTGTTTTTTTAAAACTTTTCGTATGAAAAGAAGACAGAAGTCACATGATTATCGGAATCTCGCTACGTGGATATTCTGGATCCTCGCTGCCTGACTGGTGGTTGCCCGAATATCGAAACTTTGAAAACCCTCGGGGGCGGGCGGACTGCAGCCCATTGCCGAAGCCGGGACGCCTTTTGCCCGAATACTCAACTTTTCAATTTCTAAATTTTTGCAAGCGAGCCGTGAATCTTAAAAAAACAAACTTTTCGTAAAGAAAATATACAGAAGTTACATTAATTACTGAGAACCTCGCTGCCCAAATTATGGGGATAGGGCTATTCTGGCACCTCACTTCGCTGCCCGAATATATTATGAAGTGGTGGTTGCCCGAATATCGGAACTTTGAAAAACCTCGGGGGCGGGGGGGGGGGGGGGGGCAGCCTATTTCCGAAGGGAGATGCCATTTGCCCGAATATTAACTTTCCAGTGTTTTTGCGAGCGAGCGAAGAAAGCGAGCAAATAATTGGCCAGTTTTTCCTTCTTTTTCTTCCTTTCCCTTTTCCTTTCCTTCCCTTCCCCTTTCCTTCTTTTATTTCCGTTTTGTTTTCCTTTCCTTTCCCTCTTCTTTCTTCTCTTCTTTTTTCTTCTCCTTTCTCTTTTTTTCCTTTTCCCTTTCCTCTTTCCTCTTCCCTTTTCCCCTCCCTTTTTTCGCTGACAGAGGTGGCGCATTTGCGACAGCAATTTTGTGTGGGTGTATGACACCCTACCCCCCCCCCCCCCCTTTAGCGACGCCCCTGATCGTCCGTTGTGTCGATTGGGGTGTCTTCCCCGATGTCTTACAAAGTATGTTTCAACAGAGGATCAGGAACTAGCCCTCCTTTCAGACTCACAAGACCATTAACTCCAAAAGGAAGTGATCATTTCGCGATGTGGAATCTGGCTTTCCTTGAATGTCTTTATTCACTGTCCAAGAAAGTTCACAGATGATGGCATCGTCGGTTGTGTGACCAGTGGCGTATCTAGGGGGGGGGGGGCAAGTGCCCCGGGCGGCACTATGAGGGGGGAAAGAAAGAAAAAGGGGAAATGAAGAAAAATCATAATCCTCATTATGCGCCCCCAATCCGCAAGGTAAATGCATTAGAAACACAGTTTTGGAGGGTTGGAAATGCGAAAATTTCTAAAGCTCGGTCGCTTTGCTCCCTTGCATAATTATTTTCTTTCAGGATCTTGTAATTTTGCGCCCCCAGTATACAGTTTTTGAATAGCTTAAAGATGTAATTGTCGTTGCTTTGCTCGCTATCATGTAAGTTTCATCTGACTCTTGCTAAATGTTTCTATGAAACAGCATTTGCAAAGGTTCAAAATTTGAAAAAAAATTTTGCTCCCAATTTTAGAAGTGAGTGAATAGTAAACCGTTTATCTAAGTATACAAAATTCGAACTTCTCTATACCGCTGAATTACAGTGGCCAATTGCAAAATTTCTTGGGTAAGATGCACAAGAAATGGTGTTTTTGTAGAATTAAAAATGGAAAAATTTGCCCCTCGGTCGCTTTGCTCCCTCGCTTGTAAAATAACGAGATAAGTTTGGGCACTCGGAGAGGGGGGGGGGGGGGGGGGTGTGCAATTTCATTGTTTGCCCCGGGCGCCATAAAACATAGATACGCCACTGGTTGTGTCAATTGTGGTATCTCCCTCATTGTCTTTAGGAGTGCTGGTGCTTCTTTCCGGCTAACCTGGGCCTTTTCAATAGATACATTTTGACCTGTTTGTCACGGATACGATTCTGGCTTTCCTGTGATGTCTTTTATACATTTTCCAAAGAACATATAGGTCGACCGCGTAGCCAGAATTTAATTTTAGGGGGGGGGGGGGGGGGTTGTGAGCACGAGAAGCGTGCATCCCAGGGGGTGGGTGCAGGGAGGGGGAGTTTCACCCCTTCGAAACACAAAAGCTTTGACGTTAGAGCAAATATGAGAGAAAGATAACGGCTTGTAGCACCTTTTTTAGGCGGAAAGTTAGTTCGACGCCCTGACTGCTTTTCAGTTATTTGGACGCAATACCGGTTATACCGCACTGTATAATAGGGATGAGTGCAGGGAGGGGGGGGGGGGGGGGGGAGGGTTCCCCTTCCCGCGCGAAGGGCGAAAACTTTGATGTTTTATAGCAAATTTGAGAGAAAGATAACGGCTCGTATATAGCAAACCTTTTTTTAGGCGGAAAGTTAGTTCGACGCCCTGACTGCTTTTCAATTATTTTTTGGACGCAATACTGCACTGTATGTAACAGGTGCGAAGCGCAAAAACTTTGACGTTTTGGCTAATTTTGAGAGAAAGATAACGGCTCGTAGCGCCATTTTAGGATTTTTTCTCTCACTCCCCACCCCCCCCCGCTAAATCGCTCTCGCTTTTTTTTTTTTTTTTTTTTAGTTGGCGTTTGTTAAGGGGATGACCGCCCCACCGCCGCCTGGCTACGCGCCTGGTGTAGGTTCACAGATTATGGCATCGTCAGTTAAGTCGATCTTCACCTCTTATTTCTCCTCGCAGATCGTTGGAGGGATCCTTCATATCGATTATCAAGGTATATAGATCTGCCAAGTCTTGCTTCCTCTTTGGGAGTTTGATTGGTTTTGGACTAAATGGAAGAGCAGAAAGAATGCATCTCTGCTTTAATGGAGTCCACGAAACGTCCTTGCCTTTCTTGGACATCATTAAGTTCCTCTGTTACGCAGTAGAATTTGAAGAACACCTTATTCATCTCGTCCAGATATCGGGCAGTCTCCGACCTAAGTCCGACAGACTTATCATCGATAATTTCTGCCTTGGTCTTGCTTCTTTCTGGTGCTCGAGGAAAAGGACCGCGGGAGATTCAAGACCAAACGGGGGTCCGCTCGTTATTCATAAGGACCGCTATTCATAGAAAATCGCTATTCATTTTACACGCGTTATGATTAGCGGTCCTTATGAATATTTTTATGAATAGTGGTCCTTATGAATGGAGGTCCTTGTGAATAGCGAGGTAATTGGCATATGGTTTGCTCGCTATTCATAAAGACTGCTATTATATTCATACAAAACCGCTATTCATTTAGTCACGCGTTATGGATAGCCGTCCTTATGAATAAGTGGTCCTTATGAATAGCGGTCCTTATGAAGAGCGAGGTTACTCCGTCTTCTTGAATCTTGAGTGCTCTCTCTAGCTGGCTTGTGGTGCATTTCGACAGTTCCACTGCAGACTGAAGATTCCAGATGACCTTAGATTTTGGACAACGATCAAGAAGGTCATTGATGTTGACAAAGTCGTCACTCTCCTCGCTGGTCTTGTCAAAGAATTTCAACTCTTCTTCAAGATCGTCTTCATCGTCATACAGAACCTTATCACCACTGCATATATAAGGTCTAATGATTTTTCCTTGTTTCTTGATCCAGTTACGGTGTGATGTCCTCATATGGCGAGGCACCATTGCCCATATATTATATGCTTTCCTGGGTTGTCTTTTAATTCATTTACCAAAGAACAATCAGGCCGGGGCGTCTCTAGAGGGGGAGGAGGGTGTGGGGGTGTCCCCCTCTCAAAAGGGAAGGAAAGAAAAGAAGGAAAAAATGGCCAATTTATTTTAGGGGGGTGGTTGTGAGCACGCGAAGCGTTCTCCCGAAAGAGGTGTGTGCAGGGAAATCTCTGACGTTTTATAGCAAATTTGAGAGAAAGATTTTTATGCTATCTAAAATGTGTTGAATTGAAACTTGAAATTATAATGCTTTACAGAGCTTATAAATACAAAACCTCAGGCGCCCGCGATTGTTTTTTTCAATAAAAAACCGTCATCGTGGGCACATGTGGTCACTAGAAATTTGTTGGAGGCATATGGAACCAGCCCCCCCCCCCCCCAGCTACGTCGCTATTTTATTTTTTCAATCTTCTTGCCTAGTTTCTTATACATATTTAACTTATCAATCCCAATGTAAGTGAAATCCTAAAACAGGATTGGTTGATTTGGATTACGGGCATCAACGTGATGTTGTATGTGGCCTATATATGCCATATTGTTATCTGAATTTTGTGTTCTCATCTTTATGTATTCAAAATACGCATTTATGTAGTTTTATTGTACGAAGTTTAATCATTGTATCATTGTTATACCTCTTAATATGCTTAATGAATAAATGCATAAATAATAAATTAACGATAACGTCTCTCATTTACCTTTAACTTTGATTATCTTAATCATTGAAGTATTATGTTGTTTTGTTTGTCATTTTTGTCACTTGCTTCTTGATGATAATGTCATGTTACCATCTTTGTTATGTCAATGGATATCTTTTTTAGAAGCGGTCACTAAAATCTCCGAACTAAAGAAGTGTAAACCTTAGATCTATCACAAAAGACCTCCTCTACTCAACTAAAGAATGACGCAAACCAATATTTATATCAATATGGCAAACTAATTTATTATTTTCAGCTACACACATGTACATTATATACATATTTTTTGTTATCCATCTTCTGGATGTCATATAAATTCCAAACACATTTCAAATTTCTTTTATTTATATTTTATCATCACTAATAAATTACAACTGAGAATGGTTTTAAAAGTGGAAAACTTACAAATGCAAAACGCAATTTTTAAAAAAATCTATATTTGAAGGTGTTAAATATATTATATTTATTGTCTCATTGTCTTTAAGACGCAGATCTACTAACATATACCCGATTTAGAGCAATTATGAATACATCATTTACCAAGTGATGGTTCGTTTAGTTTTAACATACTTAATTATCAGTTCAAGCTTGACGAATTATTTTCAGCTTTGATATAAACAAAGTGAATGAATTTGACAACACATATTTGTGTAGAGTATGTTTCTTAGATATTAAGCAATATTACAGACATGTTTAAGTGAATTCGATAGAATAAAAACATGAAGCTACAATGGTTTACTTTAATAGGTATTTCACCTGTTGGATATCATGGCATTGTTTTACAAATGACAAGGGCATTTCTAAGAAAATGTAAGACTATTCAATCCCTATAAGAAAAACATAATAGCTAATTGTGCAATAAATGCCACTGAAAACATTTACATCAAACAAAATACATTAAGATAATTTGCACATAATTAATTGAATTATTTGCTACACGAAGTATATATATAATAATTCTTATTTGCATTCTTCAGCCTGAATTGATAGAACAGCTTTTATAGCAAGACTGTTTCTGAAAAAACATTAAATTACACAAAGCTTAGGGATTTCCACATCATGAATAAAACAACGCTTAGTTTCATAATACACTTCTTTTTGCATGTTTCCGTACGTTTCACGTCAAACTATAACGATCGGAAAACCATTTTCTCCCGGGAGTCTTAATTAGGGATCACTTCCTTTGGAGTTGAACCCACTCCAATTATCATTATAAGGAAATCCACTTAAAAGTATAGTGATACTGGTAGAATTACTCTTTAGAGAGTGGATTCCACTATTCTAAGTATGGATTGTCACTCCAAATAAAGTGATCCCTAATAATTATGACTCCCCAAAGAGTGGATTTCCACTAATGTACATTCAGAAAGTGGATACAAAGAAACATCTGCAAACCTATGATATATACGTTTACGTTAACAAGAACAAAGAGGGTGTGTATATACACACACACACAGTTAAAGCATTTATGGCCAATCTGATCGATGATTTTTGTCTTGAAATTTCGACTCTCCTATAGCGTCTTCTTCAACAGGAGTAAAATAAGTAAATGAAAATGTATCATGAATATTGTAGTTATAGTGTGCGCATTCTCAGTCAGAAATACAAGTAGATAAAACAAGAAAAGAAGACGATATGAGCGTCGAAACTTCGAGAAAATAAAACATAGATCCAATTGGCTATAATATTGGCTCATAAGCTAAACTATCTAGCCAATAAAATTATACACAGCTCCTCCAGTTGAGCACTTTTAGAAACTGCAGTGTATTGTACATTACTGTACATGACTTATATTTATATATATATATATATATATAAGTGTATGGAAATAACATATACAACAGCTTTGGCAAATCTCGGGTTCGATTCCCGGCGGAGACATTTTTTCAGCCTTTGCAAAAATTTCAAAAAGGGAGGACAGCTCTGGGGAACTTTGATTGAGCTATGCAACGTTATTCTCGCATTTCTTTCACATTGTATTTATTCCCACGAGATTTGCCAAAGCTGTTGTATATGTTATTTCCTTACACTTGTTAATAATTATTCTAATGTATACATGTATCTCAAAGCATTTGCTTGGATCCAGCTGAGGCACGCGGCTTGTCTTTGTTCAAAACTCACCTGCCCCCGACAAAGGAATTAATTAATAAGGTTGAAGATTTGTCAATCTGTCGGTCAATTGAATCTGGTGTCGCTGAAAACACTAACCCGTCTCCGTGGTCTAGTGGTTAAGGCATTGGCGTTCTAAGCCAACGACCCGGGTTCGATTCCCGGCGGAGACATTTTTTCAGCCTTTGCAAAAATTTCAAAAAGGGAGGACAGCTCTTTATATATATATATGCATTAACTGTGTGTATACACCTTCTTCATCCTTTTCTACATCACCACAATGCCAATTAACAATATTTATACATACATTCACACACTATACATCAAAACATATTCAAACTCATTCCTTGTTTACATTGCGTGCCAGCACACAAATATATATATATATGGAAATCAACTTCGCCAAAAAAAGTATTTCTTTAAAGGAACCGATATACGAATTTCACCGTTCTTCTAATCTAATTTCTTTTTCAATAGAAAAATACTGACAAAACACCGATTAACAGAATTAGTACCGGTATACATCCTTGATTTTATAAGCCGTTCAGGGAGGCAACTCATACCAGTACCCTCAAAGATATTTGATATTGATAGCAAAGATGTAAGCACATTTTTCTCTGACCAAATAGGGTTAAAATAGTCTTGTTCATTAATTTCTTCAGCATTTTTTTTCTTTTGTGCAAAGTTTGCCAAATATCGTCACTCATTTTCTTGGGGATTTACCAAATATGATCTATTCCTTTCTCGTTGTTAGTAAACCGTCATTATTAAACAGTTATGTTATCTGAAATAAGATTTGATTTGATGCATTTTTAGCAGAAATTCGTAGATATGATTAATTTTGAAAGAACAGGTCTATTTGTAGATATATTCAATAAATGAAACAATTGCATGCATGCCAAGTCGAGCAGAATCATTTAAAACTTGCGAATTACTTTCAAAAACTAAAACATGATCTTTAAGCATGGATGAAATACAATGACAGATGCTCCGACAGACGTTTAAGAAAGAAGATTTAAAGACGTTACATAAATATGTCACTTAAACCCTGTATTACTTTTTAATACTGCATAACACTATCTCACACTATTCGGTTTGAAAGACTTGCAATAGAAATCTGAAAGCCCACATTTGTTTCAAGGTGATCTGATAAAGCCATTAATACTTAAAAACGAAGCACTTTTGGTTAAATACATTGTTCAAGGTGACACAGTAGTGGGGGTAGATCCACCATTCGCAAACTTGTGAAATAGTCACTGACAATATTTGCCTATGGTGTCAAGAAAGTATACATTTAAAACGCGCAAACATGACTTTTCAAATTAAAGTCAGTAATAAAAAATGCACACTGTACAAAATTGCATTCATAGTACACATATAAATCTTTATCGAATCCTGATGAAATGTGTTTGTCAAACTTATATCAACGCAGTAGTCTACAATAGACCGTAAGGGACTGGTCACAATTGTCCGATAGCAACGAGATTTTTCATTAAAGGTACAAAAAGCTGCTCTAGAGCTGCCCAACTATTAACAGACATATTGAGCATACTCACACGTACCTTTAATTGAAAACCCTGTAATCGTTATCGTTAACCATCCCTTAATAATTAACTGAATGATGCTTAAAACAGTTAAATACACATATGTCCATATCATTTTTCATGATTATCCTAATTTATGATATAAAATGTTAAAATCCTTCAAAAATTGTCAAGTTTATTCCTATACTAATGTGGCGTATGACCACACAATACAGGCATCATTCTGAAAGACTCGATTAGCGATGTATAATATAATTAGATATGACATTTCAATCTCATAAAATAGAGTAGTAGCCGAAAACAATATAGAATGGAATTGTAATAAAACATGCACGCACACATACATGTAATTATTACTTCTCAGTTTTTTTACAAAACAAATATATACAAAATTGTAGTCTATAATACCGTCCTTGGTGGCTCAAATTCATCTGTTGTAATCGGCCAGGGGGCTTCGTAGCTATTTACTTCGGCAACAGTAGCACTGTGGATTAACAACAAGTAAAGCTTGCTTATGAATACTGTTAGGAGATTGCATGGCTTCCACATCTTTTAAATTATCGGAGGGCCAATTCCATAAAAACTCTAAGATTGAAACACGACTTGAATTACAATCAATCAGAATACAGTTTGTACAACTTTTTTATGCAAGAGACCGCTTAACGAATTCTAAAGAGTTGGCAAAAGAATAGATCTACTATAGAAATTTGCATGAAAATAAATTAAGATCACGGTAGGACACAAATAATAAAAGGTTAGTAGAACATTTATGAGAGTGCTTTATGATCGTTATGGGGGTCGTGATAACTTGGCACTATAGGGCGAACTCGGCACTGTGCGGTGACTATGTTTCAAAGTTGAAGTCGACGCTACGCACCGTACCGTTTATTTAGCCTTAAATTTCATGTTTTGTATAATTTTACTCCTTTAAATTATCAACATTACTTCTTGACTAATCATTTTACACATTGATATAAAAAAAACTTTGAATTTAAGTGTTCTGAAATGCGTAATTAATGCGAAATTCAACACAAGTATTTGCGATCAATTCAACTCCCTGTGCTCACTCGGCGGCGATTTTTCGCCAAGGCCGAGTTCGCCCTAGTTCGCCCTAGTGCCGATTTAGACCGGATCCGCTTTATGTGGTTGTACATTGAATGCTCCAGCGATGAGCAATTGTCTGCATGTAGAAAGTATATCAAAGCACAATTTATTGGGGGTTAAGGTGGGTCTAAAGGAATATTGCTCCGAATCCTAGATGAATATAGTCAATAGAATGAATAAAGAAAAGACACTTACTGGGCGCCATTATCCGGAGGCACAAAGCCATAGATGTTTTCATCAGCATGTGTCTTACTAGCTGATGATGGTATACCATGCTGACGAGACATCGCTGATAATCGACCATCATCAAGAGCACCATCGCCATGGTGACGGGCTGCCTCCTCTGCATCGTAACGGATTCGACGATTTTTGCTGAAGGGGAAGGAAAATATAACGACATATTTGCATGATTATAAAATGAATACATTAAAATTAATGACATATATTTGCCTAATTGCAGAATAATTACATTTATATAACTGCATAATTGCAGAATGAATCCATTAAACTGATGATAGACATGATGGAGATGAAGAGAAAATATAACTATGAAGAAGGATTTCTTTTTCATAGGCATTGTTATAATTATGCTTCCTACAATTACCAGGAAATACAAAATGCTTGTTATATTTTGCATTAGATGAAGAGCGGGAGAGAGAGAGAGAGAGAACGACAGAGGGTGAGGGGAAATGGAAATGAAAATACAGACATGTTGAGCAGAAAAGAGATTAAGAGGACAAGATAAAAGAAAGAAGGAGATGAAACTAAGTAAACAGGTGAGGCAAATGAAAACTTAGTAACGTAAGTTGAATATTCTATGTTGTAACTAAAAAAAAGTTTGATGATAACTCTTACTGGATTACATTTTCATTGCGCTGCAATCTGCTTCACATCAAACATAAGTTACAGCTAATTACCAATAAAATAAATTAAATTTTAAATACCAAGCAACATGTCGGTTTATTATCACATTAAACAGGTCTTACTTTGACCGGCAGTTCTTGACGATCACAGTGCAGACAACGATAATGAAGACGATACCAAGAACCACACCGACGATAGTTGCGATCCATCTGGGTTCCTGTAAGACAGCCAGCACACCGCCGCTTTCATTGACTACAGGTATAATAATAAAACAAAGAACAGGGCAAACATTATGTTCTAAATTTGTTTGCTAGTTACAGGAATGGAACATACTATCCAAAGGCTGCCAAATATCACACTTTACCCTTGATTTACTTAGCAAATATAATTTTAAAATATGATTAATCTTGAACGTCTATACATCGCAGTCGAGACTCGGTAATTTACACTAAACAAAATAATATTGTATGCAAGCACTATGTAAACAATACATCACAGTCCAATATTTTGGTCACTTATTCAAACGAAATGCCTTCTTTAGTTTTGGTTACGATACCTATTCTAAAAGAAAAATCAAATCTGTCATAGTTTAAGGAAAATACATGATTTGGAACAGATACTGTTCATGTTCAGCTCTAGATTCGAAATCAAATGATTAAGAATTATATTTCTGAGAAGATTTAACACCTGAAATACTGAAGATCCCAGTAATGAAAAGAGTATGAACTAGGAATTTTCAAATGAATATTTTTACATTAAAAAATATTGCATCTTCCTACACCATGTAAAGAGATTCACTAGGAATTAGCTGTATGAAAGGTCCAAAAGGTATATACATGTGTCATTTTCAAAATATGTTGCATGCAAACATCTTTTGGATGTGTCTTAGAACTAGTTCCTGATGATTTAAACCATCATGATGATTCAAAGATATGTCAAAGATATTTTGTCCGTACTTGTTTCACAATTAAATCCAGAGAATCCTGCATCACACTGGCAGCTATAGGCGGCTCCGTTAGGGATACAAGCAGCTCCATTCTGACAGGGGTTACTTGTGCAACCAGCTAGCACTAGGTGGTGTAAAAAATGAGAAATTATATAGTGATAATAAATATGATAATTAAAATGTAAATGATAATTACAGCAATAATAATGAAGATAATGACAACATCAATCATTATGATGACGATAATGATAATCAAATAATAATTATATATAATAATAATAATGATAATGATGATGATCATCATCATCAACATCATCATCATAATAACAATAATAACAATAATACTATGGTAATTTTATAGCGCATATGACTGTGCGAGTGTCTGTACGCTCATTTAATAATCCAAGCAAATCTGAAATATGATTGTAGCAATTTCAAAATCTTAAGGGCGATACTAATATATATGTATATTACATGTACTTGTAAATATATGATCATATTACGCAAGAAGTCGGTTCGTAGCATTTCATTTCTTGTGTGCACGGGCGGCGATATGCTCCATATATTTGGCAACCTTATTGTTTTGTTTTGTTTTGTTTTGTGTTATGCCTGTAAAGAGATTTCTGAGACCGAGCTGTGCCTCTAAAAATATTGTGGCCTAGCAACTTATGTTTGCGATAGCATTGAAAAGGCATTTCTTTGGCCAATTCGAGTTGTGGCGTTATCATACAGAAGATTCAGCCATGATGTTCCACTCAAGATGCCATGCATGGTATGATTTTGTCAATCGTTTGTGCGATATAATGACAAAGTTAGTAGTCCTTGTTCAAGCAATAATACTTTTATTTCAAAATGTTTTTATGTCTAAACTTTAACGAAACAGATTTTTTTATTGTTGAATTAAAACAAATAATGTAATAAAATATCAATATCAATATGAGATGTAGAACACTTACAGCTGGGCAGGATTGAAATGGTATTATTCGTAATCTTACCTTCACAGTTTGTACCGTAATAGTCTGGTGCACAAACACACGTATACTGATTATCACCATTGATACATGGTCTACCATTCTGACAAGGACTGCTAGCACACTCGTCAACATCTGGAAAATATAATAGAAATATTATTATTTTTATTAATCTTGGAGTAACAAACACCTGTGGTGACAGAGCACTGGCAGACTAATTTCGAAGTTTTCAAGAGAGCGCCGAAAAGGCGAAAACCTATCTCTTCGATAAATGTCTCCAACGGTTGTAAAGCGCATTGACGCCTATACGGTCCTGAAATGCGCTAAAGAAGAACGAATTTTTATCATTATTATCACCTTGAAACATCTTATTTGTATTAATTCTATCTTAATAATAGAGTTTTACAGGTACACATCAATGGAAGTATACATAAATACAATAAGTGGAGAAAGGAGAAAGGAGAAAGGAGAAAGGAAAAAACAACATCGGCTATGGCGCCTTTTTAAAGATTTTCGGAATGCCATTGAGGGCTCGCCTCACAAGCAGATAGCGCATATACTACTCCAAATTGTGTATTCATTTGCCATCTGACAGTGAATATGTGAAGAGAATCCTAGAACGAGAAAATGGCATTTGCTTACATTTTAAAACAATGTCTATTAAATACAGCAGAGAATATCTTTGTTACTTTGAAATTAAAAATAAAATTGTCAGCGCGTTCCTATAATATAAATGACATGAAGGAATATAGAGAATATGCCGAAAAGTGTTCAATAGTAACGAATGAATGTATTCATAAAAACAACCTTCTTTTTAGTTGACTACATTTTACGAGGGTTTAATCAAAGTGATACAAACTTCATAATCATCACGGTTTTTTATACAAAAGTTGTTGAGCCTGTTAAACCCTTCTTAAAGAAAATCGATTGCGATGATTTTTTTTTTAAATAAATAAAAAGTATTAGAGCAGTAATGGTCTACCTTGTGAACATTGTGAACCTGTTCTACCAGGGCGGCATGCACAGCTATATCCACCAACGGTATTGGTACATACTTGGTAAGACTGACAAGGGTTGTTGGTAAAACATTCATCCAAATCTGAAAGAGATGGTGATGACAGGTTACAAAATGGAAAATAGATAGATAGTAATAAAAGTGCCTTGTATAATGCTCATGTCTGCCACGACGAAATGCTCCCTGACAATATTCTTACCCTGGTCATAGCGGATTGGCCAAATATATAGCGCTCAAGCATTAACATGTCAGGTATACCCATTGACATTGACACCTGAGTGGATAGTGGCAAATGAATATTTATGTCTTGTGAAAGGGTGTTATAGTGCCGGGCTGGGATTCGAACCCTCAACCTCCTGATTGAAAGTCTAGCGAATGAACCACTAGACCACAACATCTCCACAGAAACTTGCTGATGTGATTGAAATGTCAATGTCATATGCACAAATTAACTCTGAATAAACGTAGAACAATGATCATGATTGTATTCTCCAGCATCAAAAATTTCTGAGGAAGGTAACTGTCGAAGAAACACTTATCAAAGCAATATCAGTAAAAACTAGACAGAACTGATTTCCCAAAACAAGACTTCAACATTCTCTACACATCCAGTGACTTTGATGTTATATAAGTCTATCATTTTGCCCTTCACATGAAATTAATCTACAGAAATATTCCATTCCTTTGTTTTGAGAAAATTTGTTTTGAGAAGTATCAATTTGATATTATACCTTGAAGATGTGACCCCCTCCCCCGCCCCCTCAAAAAACAACAACAAACAAACATATATCATGTATCAAACAAGAATCATGAAGATTAAATTATCATAGGCATGAGAAGACTGATTGCAAATGCACTGATTCAATGCGCTTTATACAACGTTATTTATCATTATAACACGGTTCAAGAATGTAGCCATCCTGATTGGTCAGATAACACCATGTGACCGTGCAAAAAACACTAACACACGGCAAAAAGGCTCTAAAACCTTTGTGTTGCCAGATCGCACCAACGCACTCCCGACCATGTATTAATAGTATATTATCCCTGCAGGTCACTGGATTTCAAGCCTGCACACAGGTGAGCAAAGCACCGTTCAGATGCTTGCAGGTAAGATAATGGCAAAAACAGTCGCATCGACTTTCTGCGATCCTCACATGTACCCATTATCTTCTGATGGGTAAGAGTGGCAATGTACATTAATGCCTTGCCAAAGGACGTCAGTGCCGCAGCGGGAATCGAACCGAGAACCATGTGAACCACAGTCTGGTAACGTATCCACTAGAACACGCCATCTCTAATAGAATCGGTATTTAAGTATATTTCTTTTACAGTTTTACAATTGAATTCCTGATTATGACACAAAGATAGTTACCTGTTGCACATATGTCCCCAGTCCAGTTGGGTGGGCAGTCACACATTGCTTCATTATTTATGGTATTAATGTAGCATGTACCACCGTTAAAGCAATCTTTTTCTGCAGGGTCATTACAAGATCCTACAAAAGGAAATCAAATAAACCGTCACAATCATCTGGAATTTGATATGGAAACCCAATTTTTTTGCTAGCCTTTGCTAAATTAAACCTTTTGTACATCATTTCTAGTAAATTATCAGTAAAGTTAAATCGAGAAATCATTTCTTTCTTCAAATGACACATGATGAAATTACGTATTGATTCAGTCATTATCCGGTATTGGACTCCCTAGCTACCACAACTAGAAGACATAGGAGACTCTCAAACCAACCCTAGGAGCAGCCACACATCCTCGAAAATGAGGTGTCAACAAAATTTTATGTCATATCATTTAGATGATGATAATAATAATTAGGTGGGCTTTAGGGGTGCAGCTAGCCTGAGGTCCCCTTCTAAAAGCCCACCTGGCATATCCTATGGACATAACCATTTTCTCATTTTTAACACTAAAGGCACCTGAAAAATGTGATAACTTTGTTTTGTTGAGCAAATTAGCCCAAAGAAATGTGATAACCTGTCAGATATATATATTTTGGGGAATTGTGCCCTTTTCCTCTACAATATCCTGGATCCTCACCTCTTTCACAACGATTGCCTGAAAAGCCTACTGCACATGAACAGTTGTACCCAGCAGTCGTGGTTGTACAGACACCATTGTTAAAACATGGATTCGAATTGCAAGTATCTGATTGAGAGAAAATATAAGTCAACTGGTTACCCATACTCACGGAGTTGGTACATTAATGTACAGTAGCTTACATGAAATACGATAAAATAATGGATGATGATGATGATGATGATGATAATGATAACAATAATAATAATAATGATATTAATCATAATAAAAATAAATCGAAAAATTAATGCGCAGACCAGGATTTCCAACGTTCAACCGTTTATGCTTCACAGCACTGAAGACGTTATTTTGGCATTTAGAAAAAGATGTTATGGAATAATATGAACATTTTTGAATGCACTTACTTATAATCTCACAGTTGTCACCATCATTCTCTGGTAAGCAATCACATGTACCATCGGGTAGACAGGTCCCACCATTAACACACGGATTGGGATCACAAGGGTTAACTATATAAGACAAACATAAAACATCAAAAATATATATTTGAAGAAATACCCTATGTCTTAGCCCTACCGTCCGCTTTTACAATTTCAAACCAGCTTTATGTGAAAGATGACTTCACAACAGGTTTGGGTACGATAGAATAATTATCATCAGGTCATGTCCTTATTATCATTCAAATATTCACCTTTATTTTGCCATGATGTTGAGTAATGGTATGATCACTGAATATCGATAGACAGGTATAAAACAACTAATTAGGTTTGATAATCGACAGTAGCATATGCAGTACACTTAATCTGAACTGAGAAACGCAATCATTCTCGTTTTTAATCACAAAAGCTTATATTCATAATCATATCTAAAAGATGCTAGGATGAATTATGACTTATACAGGCGATAAATGAGGTAATGATATGAGCAGAATATTAAGTGCATGAACACACGTCTTCAAACCCCATTGACTGTCACCTTCATCCATTAATAAGAACACATGCTCTAGCGTCTATTGGTCAGCGGTCATTACCCGACACTAACAAAATACATAACCCTTGCCCTATCTCTGAGTCCGAACCTAACCTGATCTCAACTACAATCCTAACCATATATATCTTTGACGAAATAAAACCCGAAGCAATGGTCGCCCGAGCATAATCGAAGCTCGATCCCCATCGTGATCACAATGAGTTATCCGATGTCATCACGATTCATAACTACGGTTAATTTGAGAATACATGAACATGAAAATGAACTAATAATGGTTATGGATATATGAAGAAGATATATATATATATATATATACAACCGGAGGAGAGTATCATGGGTTATATTGAGATAAAACATCCAAGATGTAGGTAAAAGAGATAAATAGTTTCGTGCATAATTGCTAGTATAGCGTGAGCATCAAGGTATTGTCAATTTAATACATGTCCCTCCTTTGCAGTAGGGGTATTCAGTGCAATGAAATGCGAATGTAATGATAATGAAAGTGAAAATGTGTTCATGTTATAAAAAAAGCCACTTATATTCAAGATCTAAATATGATGAAGATAATAATGATAATGATGATGATGATGATGATGATAATAATATTAATAGTAATGATAATAATAACGATGATAACAATGATAATAATAAAAACAAAAATTTGAGTTGACGTACACCAGTACGCTTTAAAGTTACTAGGAGCAGGGGTGAACAGAAAATTGTTATTGATAAAAAAAAGTTAGGGTGTTAAGGTAAGCAAAAAAATGAAAGATTAGTCAGCCATCACCACTTTAAAAAAAAAGATAAAGCCTTATCAAGATAGAATGGACAAGTACTTAGGGTCCATAATGTCTGCCGACAGTGAGGATGTATGGTGTGCAAAACAACACAAGAAACAAAGGATAGTGGAACATCTATAGGTTATTAACAGGATCAAAATGAACCGAAATGTTAGGAAAGGCTTCGCTGATGTAAAATTCAGTCATTGTGAACAAATAACAAACAGGACTGTGTAGGTTCTATCAGTGCAATAAAATAAAGTTTTGTTCAGAATGATTATTGGTTATTAATTCAAGCCCATTCAGACCAAACTGTCTTCCATGTATGAGGTCAATGAGGAAGAAATAACATACCAGCTGTAAGGCACTGATCACCAGTGAAGGCAGGAGGGCATATGCATACATAACCACTGACTTCATTGCTGCAGACTCCATTGTTATAACACGGGTTGCTGATACAAGGAGCGTCAGCTACAGATCACGAAAAATTCAGTGTATGGAACATTGATAAAACAATACAATCACTTCATGTACTACACAAATCAAATTTTGATCCTAAAAAATAACAAATGAATAGGCGCGTAGTAAAAAATAAATGACATCGGACAAAAAACGTGATAAAGCCAGTGGCATCGGGTGTAATATAATTTTACTACAAGTCACAGAGAATTCAATATATGGGGCATTGATAATACATTATAATCACTTCATGCACTAAATTTGAGTATAAAAAGAAAACAAAATTGTGAGATGGACAAATTAAAACATGTGCAAGTGCGTGTATCGAGTGTAACTACAAGGACATTTTAAAAAAGCAAAAATGCAATGACACTACAATAGAAATACATTCATAAAGCACATTTTGTAAGCATGGTATTTAAGTGAGTATGTATGAAATAAAGAGGTAGGGATACTAAATATATTTGAAAGCCGTCCCCATTATGTCAATAATTCATTCAGACAACTAAAAAGCATTTCAAATTTATGAAGACGTCTCCAAATTTGTCAGTTTTCCAGACTTGTTATTGAAATTGACTCACAAAGTGAGAAGGCAGTCACAGAGTTATTGCACCAAAATATATCAAAATGTAATTACAATGAAGAGGGACTAAATTTGTTAACAAATTCGTGAATGAATAAAATAAAATTTTCTAACATGTATCTCTTTCAAATCAAGAAGATAGTCTATGCTTGCTAAATACTTTCAAAATATATTCCGCGTTCTGCATACATTATTAACAGTCAGATTGTGGATCCCTTGAAGCGCGATATTCGATTCATGCGTACTTTTAAGTAATGAACTGAGTATGGGCCCAGAAATAGAGAGCAATATTTACCAATGGAAGTTTCACAGTTTGTCCCCGTGTAGCCTGTTGCACAGGTACACATATAGTCAGCTCCTTGATCAGTACATTGTGCTCCGTTCATACAAGGGTTACTTAGACATGCATACTGACTGCCGTCTGAAAGTAATTGCAAATTAAAAAGGACAAAAGAAAACAGCATTGTTATGTGAAATGAACCCTGTATAAATGATAGGATATGGCGAAACCTAAACAGGCTGCGGGAAGTAAGAGAGTAAGACGAGAAGGAAATTAAAATCAAAGATTTTGATGTCTTGATCATACTTTAGTCTTGTTAAGAGAACAAATGAACGAATGGATTATAATGCCTTTATCTATAATTATATTTCAAAATCAATAGGTATCCAAGAACTCTCACATGGGCCAAAACACATCACGGACTGCCTATCCAAGATCCACTTTTATTCTTTTTAAATAAAATTCGGAGCCAATTTGGCTTTTCCTCCTGCAAGGAAGCTTGCGAACCTCCCCCCCCCCAAAAAAAAAAAAAAAAAAAAAAAATCGATTCATTAATAATAATGGCTATTCATAACCTCGATCTATTCTGTTTTGCGTATTGGAATGTTCAAATCAAATGTTACTACCGATTCTTCCAAAACTGGATCGTAGTCATATCGTATAGTGTGTGGTGGGCTTAAATCATCCGATAATCAAAGTACTACTTACCATAACATTCATCTTGAACTTCTAAGGAGAAACCCATATCAACCTTGGTGGCATCTGTCTGGAAGCGGATCCACGCGCGGTTGGACTGCGTCAACCTCATGGACGGTCGCTCACCGCCTGAATACCGGGGAGCAGAATCATCAATGTTCGTTCCGTCACCGATTTGTAGGTAGTCGTACTCGCCCTCGGTGGCGAAGGTGATGAAGATGATTCGCATGCGGGTGTTCTGGGGAGACTGTAGAAGCCAGAAACAGTCTGCGTTGTTGCTGTATGGAGATGGGTAACCTGGTGAATTCAGACGAGCAACCCCACATGTTGGTACGATTACGGTGCCTACACATGATGTAGCTGCACAAGAGAGAGCGGGAAAATCATGCAAATAATGAGAAGGTAGGGCTTAAGATTTGAAGTACCAACACTATTAACAACCTCTTACTTTTCCAGTCAAAATCCTGATTAAAGAAAAGAAAGGAAAAGAAAAAATGAAAGAAGAAATGATGGGAATAAAATAGAATCAAGAGTCTTATGTTCTATCTTCAAATAACAGGTCCATTACTAACTTTTTGACCAATAATTGTGGCAGAAACAATTGATTTGATACAATAATTTAACAATATAGAGAAGATGCATAATTGATAATTCACCAGATGATATTTCAATACCTTTTTCAATGTCCTCTATGAATTCATTATAAATTCAGGGTACATGTATACCTACTACTGATTTTAGTAATGACACCATTATTACATTTTGTAAGCACTTTTTCTTTCTTTCAACGAAAGAGGGAAGAAAAGTTGTTTTAACCCTTTATTCATGGATATTACAACGTGTATCATATTCAATTATATTGCAATTGTTCCTTTCTCAAAGTTATATTGGATAGAGAATAAGCATATTACATTTTGCCATTTACTTTGATCAGCTGCCCTTTTCTCTTGTATATCATATACTTCTAAATCTACTATATCACCATGGATACTTACATGTCTCGCATCTCGTTCCAGTAAAGCCTTCAGGACACGAGCACGTGAACGAGTTTATTCCGTCTATACATGATCCAGTGATACAGGGTGACCCCGTGCAATCATTGATATCTGAAATGACAAAATATTCAACACAATATAGAGATAAAATTTGAGTATCCGTTATCCCACCAGTGATTAAATTTCACATTTAGTGGCTTCGTACCATAACGATGCGTATTTCTATTACACTTGGAAATTATGCTTATACATGTATCTTAGGCTTACGTTATTGGCAAAGAGTACATTTCATGAAATAAATCCTTTCTGGTATCCACTTACTGCATGTGGGTCGAGAGTGGCAAATTTAGATCAATGTCTTGTCAGATGACATTAGCACCTTTAGAGTTAGTAGCAACATCTGCAATGTATATTTTTATTTTCATTTTATTTTCATTTTATCATTTTACAGTTTAAAGAAAGAATTTTTCTAAAAGCTAGTGGCTACAATAACATCACATTTTGTAAAGTTACAACGCATATCAAACAATGGACCAATGGATATGCGTAGCCAGAAGCGTCGGAACGTCGGACTCGGACAATGCATGGGGGGGGGGGGGGGCATCCTTTTTCTGGCGGACAAAGGATGCCCCCTAATGCATAGTCCTAGCCCGACGTTCCGACGTCTCTGCAGCGTAGCGTATTTTTTTTACAACATTATAGTACTTGTCCATCTATATATATATATATATATATTTCAAATAATAAAAAAGTACTTTCTTACTTGTTTGACAGATGTCGCCTTCGAATCCTTCAGCACATAAACATGTATAACCATTGACTGCATCCTGGCAATAGCCGCCATTTTGACACGGATCACTGCTGCATTCATTCACACCTGGTTACGTAAGATATAATAATCCAAGATTATATAATGTGAAAATAAGAAAACACTATGATAATGATTTACAACATTTATATGGCACCATATTTCCGTTGGGGCAAACAAAAAAACTTCAAAGATTCAGCAAGGCTCCTGCAATGAAGTCAGTATATGTGCACGTCGCTGAATATATAAACCCTGCATTTCATTATGAAACTGGAAATGCAACTTTTTATTCTAATACCGACTGCAATAAAAGCCATAGTTTCATTAAAAAAACTTATTCAGTTATGAACGAATAACCAGTCAAAATGTGGGTAAAATCTTCCTTTTAAATGAATATACTTCATTAAATATTTTCTTTAGTTATTTAGATGGATCAGGGGGAGAATTACTTTTCTGGTTATGGGTGTTTTTAAAATAAATTATATACAGTATATATATATATATATATATATACACACACATGTATAATGTGAAAGGAAATGAGAGTATAATGGTTTTGAAATTTTTTACAAAGTTTAAAAAATGTCTCCGCCGGGAATCAAACCCCAAGAGTTGCCAAATCTGTTGTATTATGCTATTTCCTTTATTTTTATATAAAATTATATATATTTACATATATACACACACACATATAAATATACATTATATAATATATATAATAATAATAACATTACTAATAATAGTAACCTACCTTCTAAGCATGTATCACCAGCCCATCCAGATGGACAGATACAGTCAAAGCTATTAACTCTATCAATACATGTGCCTCCATTTTTACAAAGGTCGCCCTGTTCACATTCGTCTATGTCTGCATTTTTTGAAAATAAATAGATCACCAACGTGTTGATAAAAAACGCTAAATTCTCAAAAGACTGTAAAAAAGAGGAGTGAATACAGGATTGGTAGATTTCTAGTTGATATTATACAATTACAGGTTCTTTTCATTCAGTTATCTATGGAAATTAAAAGCTAAAACGTTTCCAAGTAAACAAATTTGATTAATTATCTTTCATTTGATAATTCAAAAAAAGAAATCGCTGCAGATCAACACATTACTCTCTTAACTTAAATTTTCATTTTCTGATGCTTAATCACTAAATCTGACATTTGAAAATACAGATAAGATTGATATATAGTATATCCTCATTGAAATATTGTATTTCCAAAGCCACTACGTAGTACTCTTGCAAAGGACAAAAGTTGAATTGACATAAAATCTGCACGGTATATGCACGGCATCAACAGATAGTGAATGATTAAGATACGAGATGTCATTACATTAGTCAGTGAACGTGCATGTCTAGATAATTTGGGCTGAAATATCATCGTTTGATATAGGTATGATTGCCAAGTGCAGAGATGCTGATGATGATAATAATAATAATAATTATTATTATTATTATTCTGACGTTAGGGCTAATCCTTTTATCTCAGCCTATTGTTATCATCCGCCTCAACATCGAAATTCTATTGTGACGGAATAAACCGCATTGATGGGATTCCCCCAGCCTAACGTAGGAAATAATTTTGTAATGATAATAAAAACAATAATATTAATAATTATAATAATAATAATAATAATGATATGTCTGGTTTACCCAGGGTAACCTCATTAGTATTATAGACTGTTCTCCCTGAGGGCCCTGCAATCATAGCATTACCCTGGCTTTAGCAAGGCTACCATGCATGATAAGGCGCTCAAGCATTCAAGGAATTTATTTATTCCCACTTGGGTGAAGTGAAGAATCTCAAATTATTGTCCCTCGGATAAGGCGTTAAACAGAGGCCCCAAGTGTAGGAGAATCTCCATCTAAAGAACCCACTGTACTCTTTGTGAAAGATTAGGGGAAAACCCCGGTCTAGTTGTTCACCGGCCTGCACATCCCAATCAGTCACACCGGAAGAAGAGCCAAGAGGGTCCAAATTATTATCTTCGCCTTTCCCCTCTCAGACACAGGTGACGCAGAATACTTCTTAAAAGCCAAAGTGAACAATCCCTATTCTGGTAATAACAGAAAACATAAACTTTCCAGACAAGATTTCTTAATATCCATTACCATTTTCACAGAAAATTCCATTGTATCCCAGGATACAAACACAGTAGAAATATCCGGGCTGGTTGCTGCAGGTGCCTCCATTACGACACGGACTGCTGCGACATTCATCCTCATCTAAGAAATAAACAAATTCATTCAAAAAGGTCAGTAAAACATTGATTTATAGAGAAGGTTGAGTATTCTTGTAAAGGTGAAATTATTTGTGAGATTTCTATATTTTTTTAAATACTTGCATGAAAAGCATTGATCTTTAAATATCCTATATTCCAAATACATGTATAAGTAAATACGATTAAACAATTTGGACCGGGTTTTCAAGCCAGATATATGTAGTCTCATATACTCATTTCTGTGTGCAGTGCTTATCACTGTGCGTGATGTTCAGCAAGATTTTGCCATCACTTTAGCGATTCTCAAACCTCACAATAACAAACTATTACCACTACTATATCATCAACTTTCCATAGGAATATAACCCCCAAAGTTTCTTTCAGTTGTATGAATATGCCCCCCGACAGTTTCTTCCACAATGCAGTCACATGACCAGTACTCAACTTATGCCAATAAAGACACACTTCAATCTGTTTTAATGGTATTAGAAAGAGTTTGTAATGTGATATTCATGGTTTATGGCGTATTCATGGTATTGCACTTGCACAATAAAAGCAATATTTATCTACCTTAGAAGATAAAAGATCATTAATTTTGTGTAAACAAGAAATGTAATTTATGTTTTTAAACGCCATGGAGCGCAAGCGACAAGTATGTCGAGATGATCTCAAAACTCAGATCCCAGAATCTAAGAAAACTGAGGGTACGTCTTCACATGAGTTGATTCACAGGTCAAATCCCCACGGCAATTAATGTTTGCATGAATTAACCCCCAAAACACACAAACCACCAGTTATAACAAATAATTGCTATTCGAGAGCATATAATTCAAAGAATTATGGAGTTCTGGAGGAAGGGCCAAATCTTGATCTCTTTACCTATTTATATTTTCACTTACCTATTTCACAGTGGGTACCAGAGAATCCCTGTCTACAATCACACACATAACCATTAGCCAGATCCATACAGTCGCCAAAATTCATACACGGGTCACTAGCACATTCGTCGACATCTTAAGAAACATAAGAATCATTACAACAATAACAGTTATAATAATAATGATAATGATAAATAACAAAAATTAGAAAATAGATAACAATAATCTCAGTAATTGTAATAATAATGACAATATAATGATACTCCTCCTTCTCCTCCTACTACTACTACTACCACTACCACTACTACTACTACTATTACTATTACTATTACTACTAAAATAATGGCATGTGTAATAATAGCCACATCAGATAGTGCACATATCCATATTCAGCAATAATTCTATTTGATTTTTAAGATATTAGGGCTTGAATATGTGTTTCCTTTGGTGAGTCAAACTACATATTTATTACTGAAATTCATGGAAATTTTGAAGTTGGAAAGCCTTTTGGCATGCCAAGTTCCCTAATAGACTCTTATAACAGAGTGCTTGAAACATTACAGACAATCAATAGCGATCTAGTACTTACTGAATTCACATCTAAGACCCACGAATCCACTTGGGCAATCACAGGTAAAGGAATTAAAGACATTAGTGCATACACCACCATTTTGACACGGCCCACTGGAGCACTCGTTGAAATCTAGAAAGGACAGGAATAGAAAATTGGTTGTGAATGAAATTATAGCGCTTTTCATGGGAGTTTTCCATGATTACACCCCATATTCTTTTCAAAGAATAAGAGCCACGTAAAGGGCGGTGAGCTCTACTAAGAGATATAAGCTCATTGTAAGCCTTTTTGGTTCTCGACGTTTGTGCTCTGCTCGTCTTCAGGAGAATTGTTCTCTTTACGGAGCTCACGAACCTCATTCAGTACCCTCATTCTTTTGGCAGAATACAGGGTACAACCCTGAAAACCTTATCGACAAGAAAACGGGCTGTTTCAAAATTTGAAAATACTGAAAAGAACATTCATGAATCACTTACATACATGTGTTTTAGAACAGAATAAGGAACAATGATCGATCATGCAAATTAATGCTACTTTATCACGAAAATCCTACAGTTAAATATAGAAATTTTGACAGCTTTATGTCAGTAGGCCTAAATATTTTTAAACGGACGATCAATTCTAATATGTGAAAGGAAGTGTTAATATAGACGAGATCTGTCTATAATTGAATATCAAACTATGGTTTCAAGAATATTAATAGACATATTGTGAAGAGTGATAAAAGGGTATTATAAAATACCTTATAGGGTCTATTTAACTTTACTCAGTATCTGCATCCTCTGAATCACTTAATAGAATTCTACTTATTTTTTTTCATTTAAAACAGTCAAATTCAAAGTACAACAATGATGATCCACACAGAAATGGATTCATCTAATATTTTCGCGTGAATGTGTTAAAAAGTGTATTAAAAAGGAGTCAAAAATAGTATACTTCTTTCCATATAATTATGTTTGCAATATGAGACATTTTTGGCCACGCAAAACTTTACAGATGAAAACCTGGAAACTGAAAACCTGAATATGAAATTTAGAGAGGAAATTTGGTTACCAGTAAATGTTAATCTTTAACACAATACCTGTTTCACATCTTTGACCGGTCCAGGCATCTGGGCATGCGCAGGAGAATGAGTTTGCACCATCAGTACACACGCCACCATTGATACACGGATTGCTGGCACACTCATTAATATCTAAGTAAAGATCATGAAAATGAACAGAACTAGCTAGGATGGAAGATTAAACTAATCGATCATTCATTTACAAATTCCAATGTATAATGTCAATATCATGTTAATAAAAAGCGTGCAGTTGTAAAAATATTGAAAAAATGCTTGAATATTTGATTTGCAAAATGTTATCCTATTTGGAACAATGTAAGCAATTAATAACATGTTGCACATTTTAATTTTTCTGAAAACTTACAGATGGGAATCTTAATAAAATATATTAACTGAAGTAACGTTTACATAATATCCACAAAGACTTGAGAGAACACGAAATGAAAAAAAATATTCCTTAAGGTTAATATGGGTCTGTACATACCGATTTGGCAATTGGTTCCATCATAACCGCTTGCACAGGTGCATTCATAGCGGTTGAGATAATCCCTACATACGGCTCCATTCAGACAAGGGGTGCTGGCGCAATCGTCGATATCTGATTTGGAAAGAAAACATTTAAAATTCCAGTTCCTCATGAAAATCACAAAAGAACACAATGTCCGCCTGATCATAAAGTCAAATTCTATACCAGTAGAATTAATGGATTTGAAATAGATACAATGGATCATCTTTATAAAACTAGGAAAAGCCTAGGAATTGATAGCAAATAAAAGCAACCACCTGCTTCTTGCAAGCTAATGCTTCCTCATGACTAGCCAGCGCTTGTTTGACCAGAAATAATTCACTTCTATCTTGCTTTCATTATCAAGCTTTTGTTTTCTCTTTTTTTCAAGATTATATCATGTAACTTGTACTTAACTTGACATTTATCTAGTACCAAACATCAGCCATTATTTTTCCTTCCCACACTTACCAATTTTACATTGTGTCCCAGTCCAGCCTTGCTCACACTGGCAAGTAAAACTTCCGCGAAGGTTAGTACAAGTCCCTCCATTAGAACACGGTTGGCTGTTACACTCGTCAACATCTAAGACCAATAACAAAGCGATATATTATTAACATCAAAGTCTTGACGTAGACCTGGATAGATTGCGTCATACTGCTGTTTAAATCATATCATCACACTAATGAGTTCAAGTTCAGGGGTAGTAGAGGTACTTCAATATCGACACTGATCACCCCATCCTTGGCTAGGTGGTTCCTCCTGAACCCGGTCTGATATGAGTCCAAGGATGCTTTCAGACCAGGCCATGTATAGTGTGTACCTCTGCCGCACAACTCGAGTGCGCATATTTTTTAAATGAGTTGCAGTGAACCATTGATTAGCCTTCTGGATCCTTGGGTTTTGGCTGGCTATTGTTCACACTTTGCATGTTATATACAAAAAGAAGAAAAAAGCCTTCAAGGTCTTTCCTTGTCTTCAAGTCAATCATTATTAATTATATTATACTCATGTCTGTAAACTGATATACTTAATCTCATCAAAATGTTTTATTCATATTACCTTTGAAAATAAGTTATTTCCTGATGATTGAGATGCAAGGCATTACAAAGGGTAGTCTCATCAGTATTATTAATTTAATAGAGCTCATCCTGAAGGCGCTGTAATTATCATGATTAGCCAGCATTGGCAGTTACACATTTCATGCACTTTGGTAAAGAGGGACAAAACATTGTAGGTAAAACACCTTGTACAAGGCGGTAAACACAGATCGAACACAGGACCTCTTGCTCTTGTATGAGAGGTCAAGAGTTAAATCTATACCACAGTGCTATAGTATTTGCCCAACATTATTTTTAACATGGTTTCGAGGTGCAGCTCAATGACAGGTAGCACTGGAATGTTGATATTCCATCGAGAGAGTTGAGTTTTGATTCATCCAGACTTACCAATTTCGCAGTCGAGCCCTTGGAATCCTTGAGCACAGGTACAGCTATAGACATTACGGCCGTTCTGGCACTCACCTCCGTTCTGACACGGGGAACTTGCACACTCATTTATATCTGAATCGAAAAAAAAATAATCGTGCGAGAATGACAGGGCATGGTCGAGGGTGAAAAGAAAGACCGAATTCGAGCAAGATTAGACTGCCCATTGTGTAAAAAACATTCATCGATATAAAAATGAATGATATGCTATGTCTACTTCGATAATAAATCACTCCATATCTCTTTAGTTTAAAAAAGAAATTGCCCAAGAGTTCTCCCCTCCATATTGTATATTTTTAAATTTCCGGCTTATAATTAGACTGAGTTGTGAACAGGAAATGTGACTTCAAGGTAATATTAATTAAATTATTGCAGACTACTGACATTAAAAACAAAAAATGATACTAGTATATACTTCTAAAGACGTCTAATTCAAGTGAATACATACTTGTCCCTGATTCCTTTGATTTCAGATTCTAATTAGCGTTTATGAATTTCTGATATTCAGTTTACACCTTCTTCCACCTTCCCTCTAAACACAACCTAAGAGAGACTATGAATATTCATACCTGCTTTAAATTTTTAAAGCAAAATAGTAATTATACATTAAGAAAGATAATGAATATTCATACTTTATTAAGAAAGATAATAAATATTTATTAAGATGAATATTCATACCTGTTTTACAGTTTATAAAGATACATAATAATTATTTATTAAGATAATGAATATTCATACCTGTTTTACAGTTTTCAAAGAAAGACAATACTTCTTTATTTATTAAGATAATGAATATTCATACCTGTATTACAATTTGTTCCTTGCCATCCGTTGACGCATGTACATGTATATTCGTTTTGACCGTTATTACAGATACCTTCGTTTTGGCATGGTAGCGTGGCGCATTCATCAATATCTGGAAATTGAATGAAATCAGAATCGTCACTAAACATGTTGAAGTCGAACAGCATATCAAGTTATTCATGTGAAACTATATTTGTCCGGGTTTCATATGTCTACATCAGGCCCAGGGTAAAAAAGATGGATGAAAGATATACATTACAGGCCTTACCAATAGAAGTCTGAAAACATGTCAACTGATAACGATAGGATTGATTCATGTGTTAAAATAAATGTACTTGAACTTAAGTGTTTCAACGTAAGGATTGTACATATTTCTAAGGCACGTTTCTTGATAGTCAAATAATTTACATCAAGTGAGTTCTGCAAAAGCAAATTGACAATAAGCGAGAGGGGACTTTCGCTTTTAAGCTCTGAAGATTAAGAATCAATACCTTATCCAAGGCCACTAGCATACCAACTTGGTAATGAACCTGGGATATCCCGTTTTTAAGACCATTGTCCTAATCCACCGAGCTTTAACACTTCCAGATACAAGCATTTTCAAGGATTGGAAGAAATCGGAACATTCTTCTTCAAATTTATTTACACATCATTACTTTAGTTTTTAAAGGGAAATCCAAACTTAATGGATAGTTGCTCTGAAAGAAAGATGAAATATCTTAAATATATTTTGAGTAATGCCCCGAGGGTAAAGACGCTTCAGATATTTTTGTGTACGACAAACGGGAGAGTTGTCAACAAGTATGTCACAATCGACTCACCAAATTGCCAATATGAGATTTGCATAGATGTAGTGATCTCATTTTTTAAAATCCATTTTTAAAAAATTCTTATTCCTTGTTCGATTTTCTTTCAAACTTTCACCATCATCTTCTGCTTTTACATAAATCATCTTATTACTAAGGTTGGATGTTTGCACTTTAAAAGAATGATGTAAAACCACTGTTGATAAAAGGGCAAGTCCAGGGTATTTTGTATCGTACCAACCACATGCACATTTTAGTAGACATGACGATTGCATTCAGTAGATTCCTGACTATAGCTTGTAGGTCAGATTAAATATCAAGGAAAATAGTAGTTACAATGTGTATCATGTTCTTAATTCCAATGTTTCTTGGTAAGGTATGGGACACAGAAAGTTCAAATATTCGACTTGCCCTAAAACAAATCAGAATATACTTGACTACGACGCTACATACCGACATTACAATTGACGCCCGTCCAGCCTGGTGGGCAAACACATGTGTATCCGTTGACCTGATCCATACAGGTAGCAGAGTTTAAACATGGCGCACTGCTGCATTCATTGATTTCTGAGAAGTGAAGGCAGGAATAAAGTTCATGAATAAGGACGGCACAAAGACAGGCAATCCCTTACATAGTACGGTACTTCGTTCTATGCAAAACAAGTAACAAGTAACTCAGACATGAATTACACATTCTTATTATTAAAACGCTGCACTTTGAATTTATGGAAAATGGAATGAAAAGTCATTAAAGAAAACATGAAATATGTAATAGTGACGGATGTGACTAAACATCAACCGTAAATAGAATACACGTGATGATGACTAAAACACAAAGTTACAGCTTGCTTGCTAGTTTGCTAGGTGCCTTGTCTGTTCCAGACATCGGTCATCATGGCTCTCCATCTCCATCTGGTTATTTATAACATGCTGGTACTACTGTTACCAATCAGCCTATTGAATGGGTTGTGTATTTTATAGGCTGTCTCCCCCTGCTTCTCTTTCCCTCCATTTCCGTAATATCCTACTTTATGTGCCTTCTCTTCCCATTGTGTAACATACCATACAAACTGGAGTTGCCTTTTCATTATGATGTTTAGAAGAGATTTATGGACACACGCCTTGTCAAGCACTAGTTACATCACGAATTCAGTACAAAATGAATAGGTGTTGTACAACAAATAATATAATGTTGTTTGCCTCACATAGTTCGAATCAATATCGGTTGATTATATCAGGGTTCGTACCTGTTTCGCAGCGCTCTCCTATATAACCAGGCAGGCATGCACACTCGAATGCATCGATCAGATTAGTACAGGTTCCTCCATTAGTACAGGGGTTACTGTAGCATTCGTTGATTTCTAGAAAGAAAGGAGATCGTTGATTATGAAACTCATATCAATCATACTTTTATGATTTTTAAATTCGTATATTCCTTGATAAAGCATTAGTTATGTATCAGTTTAACATCACACACAAAACAGTCAAGATACAGAATGAAATCGAAATATGATCATTTGTAGCATTTCGCGGAACAAAGAAATACACGAAAAGATGAGATCACAACTACCATTTTTTATAGCAATTACATTCATCACATATAAATTAATTAATTGATTAGTTTATTTTATTTCATTTATTTATCTTTTTATTCATTTATTTATTTCTGATATTTATGCGGGGTAGACAATTTTCAACGATAGTATAGTGGTCTTCAATTAAGCCCAGTTTGTTACTTGTAACAATGATAAGAAATGTGCAAATAAATTCATCACAGAAACAAACTAGAAAGGCCGTCAAAGGCGGCAGACCCACGCCTTAACCCAATAGGTTTTGTTTTGTTGCGATTATTTTTGTAAGCAGTAGCCATTCAAAGGGGATAACAAGAGGCACATCTCCCCGCCCCCCCCCCCCAATAAATTTTGCCATATCCAGGTCATAGCTTTGTGTGTCCCCACCCTTGAAAAAATTCTTCTGAAAAAGATATTTTATTATTGAAACATCCCTCCCCTAAAAGTAATTGATTAGACATGTCAGAGAGCGTGGCGTGGTGAGAATAAAATGTTAGCAATTTGTATTCAGTGTTCAGTCCAAGGCCGTACGCAGAAATTTTTTTCCTGGGGGGCAAGATGATCGCTTTCAAAGGAACCCATAACTTGAAGTCTAAAACCCGATTAAAAAAAAGTATGATTTTGAAATTTCTGGGGGGGGGGGGCAACTGCCCCCCCCCCCTCCCCGCTGCGTACGGCCTTGGTTCAGTCATGTCAGTGTTAGTAAATGTATTCATGTTCTATCTTTACATTGCAATTCGGGTTTTTTTTTTTCATCGGGCTTGGATAAAATAAATATGACGACAAAAGAAGTTGGATCTCGACTTGAAAATGACGTGCATGCGAGGCACAGAGCTTACTCACTCAGTACTACAGTCAGCCGGCCCTAGGCGCACTTCGCGACAGTGCTGTGTATAGTTATGTACGTACACTACAGCTACTCAGCCACTCACTCAGATCAACACACGCGACACTCGCGAGTGCGATAGACTCACTCACGTCGAACAAACGCACCAGATTTTCACCGAAAACAATTACAATCACGTACTACACGTCCACCAGGATAAAATAAATCACAAAAACTTCCACAACAAAGTGGAAAGAACCGGGAAAATAAACAGAAATGCACAGAAGATAAGAAATAGGAGAAATTAGACGTGCTAGGCTATACGTATACCGTATACCTAGCCGCTTTCGATTTCGCATACGAGAGTACAGTTCAAGCGCGAAAAATCCCTTGTTGCTGGGATACGTTGGCTTTGAATATTCATTGCAGGCTCGTGCGGATTTGAAGTGAAATAGCAAATAATGGGTCTAAAAGTCTTCTAAAATTCATAAACCTGAAATAGATTTTTGGTGAGACGAAGTAATGAGTGTTTTGATTGACCAAAATATTTCTGCATCGGCAGGCGAAGTTTGGGGTCATCAAACTTTCTAGTTTCTATCCTGTCACTCTCTGAACTGAAGTTCCTATACTTTACTACAGGGTCAAAAGTTCAAGGTCACACAGAATTTGCAGGGGTCAACCAATCATCACCAAAATCTAATCGATTCTTTCCTGTCACTTTCTGAACATTCCCTGAAAATTTGGTGCAAATCCGTTCACCCGTTCTCTTGTTATCTTGTACACAAACAAACAAACAAACAAACAAACAAACAAACAAAAAAAAAAAAAAAAAAAAAAAAAAAACATACGGAGCCCTTTACATAACCCTGCCGATTTCATCGGCGTGGCGTGGGTAAAAATGCAATTTCAGAAAAAAAGTGCATACAAACGAATTTAAAGGGTATGCTCTTATAAAATTCTCATAGATTATCATCGTAATACCTTACTTTCATTAACAACATTATTTTGCACGAGGGATATAGTTTAGTACATAATATATACCCCCCCCCCCCCCAAAAAAAAAAAAAAAAAATAAAAAAAAAAAAAAAAAAATAAATAAATAAATAAAAAAAATTAAAAAAATAAATAAATTAAAATTTAAAAAAAAAAAAAAAAAAAAAAAAAAAAGATAATAATAATAATCAATGGTACGCTCTTTTAATACTTCTCACAGACTATCATCCTAACACCTTACATTGATAACATTTATTTTGCCTGAGGAATATAGTAATACCTGTTTCACAGTTGTAACCCTGATAGCCTCCCGGGCATTCACATGTATAGTGGTTCCTTTCATTAACACATGTTCCGTTGCTCTGACAGGGACCAGACGAACATTCATCAATGTCTGGAAAAAAGATTGAAAAAACAAAAAACAAACACATTCTAACAGATACTTTTACTTTCCTTTGAAAAAATACAAGGCGTAACAGTGAAAACTTTACTACAATGAATTGATCAGTAGAGAATGGTCATAAAAGAAGCAATTTGTCAACCTTGTAAAACGTATAACCAATCACACAATGTAATTTGCTTTTCAAATATCCTCTATACATACACAGATTCTACTATATTTACACCAAAAAAAAATGCATTTTTGGAATTAAGAAACTTCGGAATTATGAACCCCATTTGATTTTCAGAATTATGAGCCCTATTGCATTTTCGGAATTATGAACCTTCGGAATTATGAAACCTGTTTCATTTTCGGAATGACGAACCTTCGGAGAAATGCATCAAATGTTCCGAATTATGAAGCCCATTTCATTTCGGAATTATGAACCCCCTGCTAGGAGAAATTTTGTTTCAGAATTATGAACCTTCGGGAAAACGAACCTTCGGAAAAACGAGTACCCCCTGACAGGTGTGACCCACGCTTGATTCTCTTATTATAAGTAATTCAAATTTATATGGTGGAAATAATTAGAAAGTATGTGTTGAAAGAGAATGTATACTGACCTAATTCACACATGATTCCTGTAAATCCAGAGGGGCACAAACATTCCCAGGCTCCAAGATTGTTATTACAATATGCTCCATTCATACACGGGGTACTCTCACATTCGTTGATTTCTAGGATTAGAAATAAATACAAAAATACAATACCACGAATGCAAAAACTTACAACACAAAACCACTTCAAATTGCTTATGGGGTAAAAGCTTTGGATCAGTACGTGTAGAAATTGAAAAAAAAACATTGAACATGTCGATGTTCCTTGGACACAATAAAATGGAGGCATACTTGAAAAAAACCCATTCTTTTTCGCCTGAACCTTTTTTCGTATTTGTCCGAGCTAACTTCATACCCAAATTTCAGATAAAGGAGCCCAAAGCATATACCCGTTTCAAGGGATGTCAAAGAGGGAGAAATGGATTCCAGTAGTTAAGAGGAAAATTTATATTTAATATAAAATTTTAGTGATGTTCTCTTTTCGATACCTCTTGGTATGGAATACAGTGTTTTGTTGCAGCTAGTAGATAAATTAAACAATCATAAGAATGTATGGGACTATCAGAAGAATATGTTTTAGGATAAACACTGCATAATCACATCCACGGAGCCACTAATGAAACAACCTTAACGGTATATTATCATCGTATAACAGGAAACGTATACTGTAATTAAAAAAAAAATCAGTAATATGCTTCATTTGATATCTCTTTGTAAATAATGCAATGTTTTGTTGCAGCTAACAGATAAAATGACAAAAAAAATCACATCTGAAACATATAATATCACAACACAGATATGAAAAAATAACCTACCAATTTGACACATAACACCCCCGTATCCATTTCTACAATTACAGGTAAAACCATCGATTTCATTATTACAAGTTCCTCCGTTCTGGCAAGGGGCACTGTTGCATTCGTTGATTTCTGCGTGAAATGATAATCATATTATACATAACACAACACATCAGAAAAATCGACATCACGAAATGACACCTGACATTATGTAAAAAACCTACATGTAATGGTTTGAGTTAATGTAAAAAAAAAACTAATGTGAAACTGATTATGAACATGAATATTTCATTGAAATTATTATACACAATCACTAACATAAACATGTACATTTTATACCAATGGTGCAAAGAAAGATATCGTCGTATTTTCTACTCTTAATCTTGGGAATATAGTTATCATCGATGAATAGAAGTCGAAGGTTTACTCAATAAAATATCATACACATCGTATCAGGTAAACACTATCAGTAAATGGCGTCTAGAAAGCATTTCGTAATGTTACAAGCAAATGAGAAAAATATATATTAATAAGATTAATCATCAAAGCCACGTGCTTCTAGATGAGTCACAAGAAGCATTCCATAATCAGAACTTTAGAATTATTAATTTATTCATGATAACTCGATAATCTGGGCCTTGTAACAAAGAGATAAATCAATCTTACGATTGATATCAATCGTCAGTCTATGGCAAACCATGTACTGAAGAGTTACAATTGATCGTAAGATTGATTGAAGCTCTTTATGTTACAGGCCCCTGGTTTACGACAGGTATATAGGCATATCTATAATTGTGTATCTATCATTTACTAATCAAGCACTTTAGAAGTAAATGGTTTCAAATAAACCAGTTATTATTCTTTCACAAAGCTTTTCTTCGCCAATCTCGACAGTCAATCCTTTGAGACTTACCGTTTTCACACATCTCTCCGTCGTATCCTGGTGGACAGTTACAGACGAATGCATTCTCTTGGTTTGAACATGGAGCTCCATTCAGGCAGGGATTTGACTCACATTCATTGATATCTATAATATAAAGTACATTAAACACGATATTCAAAATAACTAATATCTTTATTATGAAAACAAGTTTTTGCACAAAATTTATATACATGTATATCTAAAAGGATAAATGTATAAGTTCCCTCGTTATTATTATTATCATTATTATTATTATTATTTATTATTTTATTCGGCAAAATTCAAGTCACATAATTATAACAAAGAAGAGTAAAAGCAATTCCAGAGAAAACATATAAATCACATAGCATCTCGCTCTCTCCAGTTTTTCTCTTTTCCCCGTCACTCTGTTCGTCTCCATTCCCATCTCTTCTTTAATCCTTATTTTGTTTCATGTGATGTGTGTGTCAAAGTGAGTACGCGCAGCAGATACTTTTGGATTGAATATTCTAATAAAAGGTAGTATCAGCCGTATCAGAGCAAAGGTGGCAGACCTACTCTTTTCAAATATAATATCAGGAAAAAAGGGTAAATTTTCTGAATGAAGAAGTTTGACAGAAATCAACTTGATTTATCAGTTTATCAAGTTGATAAATTTATCAAATTCTCTATCATAAGATACAGAAATGAGAAGCGACCAATACGATTAAGTCATTTCATTTTGCCGCGGTGGGAACGTGGCTCTATCAATGTACTTACCCATGCCGCAGTTAGTTCCATTCCACCCTGAAGCACATTCACACTCGTACCCATTAATCATATCAGCACATGTGGCTCCATTAAAGCATGGGTTGCTGAAACATTCGTCAATATCTGTTAAAAGAATTCAAGTAGAATGGTGCAATATCCTGATGAGATAACAAATCGTTTACATTTCAAGCGTGATTGTTTTATTGATAATAATTTTTGTTTCTGGTGAAAATTATCAAATGTATTATGGGATATGAAAAGTTAGCCTACCGGTCTACACATTTTTGTGTTGTAATCTAGCTTTCTAACGTATCAAATAACCAATGCAAACGGTGGATTTATACATATAAAAGAAATGAACATCTTATCAGCTTTCCCTCCGCAAATTGGCATCAATTATTATTATCTTTCACTGAATAAAAATGGATATCAAATGAACCAATGTGAATGAAATTCCAAAATGCAACAATAAACACCTGCCAATTTGTATATTAACAAATATAGGTTAAAACTCCCACATCTTCGTGCCAATCTAAAGACTTTAAATGATTACTTCCTATTGAAATCGTTTTATTCATGCATGGCAACAGAAATGGACTCAAATTGTGATTTTTGCTCTATCTGCTCATGTATTCTGGGTAAAAGCTGATATGAACTCAGTCGAGATGACGTATATGCTACATATTTCCATTTGAATATTAAGAAGGGGGTAATAATAAGAGAATATATTTACTTAGTTGACAATTGATACCATCCCAACCAGGTAGGCATGTGCACGTATATCTGTTCTGTCCGTTATTACATCGTGCTCCATTCTGACAGGGGTTGCTAGCACACTCGTTCAGATCTGAAAGAATAAAATAGCCGTAAACATTAACAGAAACCGTTTTGCCACACTCTACCCAGGTGGGGTAAATGGGTACCTTTTCAAGAATTAATTCCTTATACAGAGCGCCGTAATAGCTTACATACTCATAACGGGGTGATAAGTTTGGAGCCCCAGGAGTGTCAAGTCTGACAGACATGTGCGCAATAAAAATTCCACTATTGTTATTATTTTACAAGAACCTTATGCAGTTACAGGTAACTGACCAAAAAAGCTTGAAGTAATTCCCCCAGTAACTGGGGTAGTCTCAAAATTACATACTTCATATTTCTTTAATAAAGACTGGTCTTTACGTGCTGGCAAAAATGTTTTACAGAGGCAAGGTGTCTCATTGCATTTAAGTACGAATAATGTACAGATAAAAAACAAAGACCATTTGAAGGAATGGTAGGCCTACATGTTTCAGAGTCATGCAAACTCCATCGTCAGCCTGAGATTTTGCAATAGAATCAACATTATATATATATACATTATATCTATATGTATATATATTATGCGAAATATATATATATATATATATATTATATATGTGTGTGTGTGAGGGTGTGTGTGTCTGTGTAATATGTTGTGCAACAGTACAACCCCCCCCCCCCCCTTCACTATTTCAAGCACCCAGAAAGTGCCCTTTTTATTTCAGGAAAATGCCCCCTTTCTCTTGATTACAAAGAATATAGCTAAAGCATTATGAGTGAATAAATAGAGGGTATGTCATAAATTATTTAGGTAATAGGTTGAAGGACCTGGCTGGTCAAGTACCTGAATGGACAATACATTATTAATTAAATAGACATCATTTGTTGTTTTTTACTTTAAAACTGTTGTCGTGTCGTCCTTGTGGAAATGCGTAGATAATTAGCATGGATAATTATAAGCAACTAAAATACTCAGGGCCCTGGTTCATAAAACTTATCATCGATAACATCTGTTACAGATCTATGACAAATTTGCTTTAAGCCAATCAAATAAATGATTGCAGTAGCTTATAACAATTATTTCAACTTGTTATTGATAAAAAGTTTTAGGAAACAGGGCCCAGGTCTAACTGCTTGATGAAACATGAAATAGATTATAAGTGAATAAATAGACTGGTTAGTACTTACCGACATCACAATTAGTTGATTGCCATCCAGGATCACATATGCACTGATAGCGATCTATAAAATCTTGACACTGGGCACCATTCTGACATGGGAAACTCAAGCATTCGTCAATATCTGTATTAAGATAATGAAGAGAATTGGACGAATATCTTATCACAGGGATAATGCATTATGGGAAATGTTTGTTTCTTTTGTTTTTGCACAAAACAAGAAGGCGAATAAGAAAAAAAATCAAAGCAAGCATCTTTAATCCTTACTGTTTACGCCACAAGTTTAACGAACAGCTATTGTAAAAAAACACACTGACTATATAGCTTGATGTATCCCAACGAGTACGGTTCTTAAGACGATCTGCAAAACCTGTATTATCAAGTGAGATTGTGAGTATATTGTGTTTTCCCCTTATCATAACACTCTTAGATTATTGCTAAGTTGCATGGTGAAATACTTCATCAAAAACTAGTAAAACTGCACAGTAGAATGGCTAGAATGATTCTGGGTGCACGTTCGCCAGCTCATATATTTGACATGTTTACTTTCTTAAATAGGCAAGAACTCCCAATTCGATGGAATCAACATAAAATGATCCAAGTGTAAATGTATTGACGATCGCACACCCGATTACTTGAAATATATTTTGTTCACCAGACCGATTCTTTCGTTTGACACAATGTTCCGAATTAATGGCTCTCTTAATAATATATTCAGATTATTTAACAATGCTGATAGTCATACTTTTTAATATATAAGATGGAACATGTAGCCTTAGTGTGAATCAAAGAAACAGTCGGTCGGTGCATGCCTTTAAATTGTCACTGAATAATCCAAACTAATAGTTGATCTACATGGCATCATCAAATCGTCTTGATATGATCAGTCCAGGAATATGTTGATATTTTTATAGTTTCGTTAGTTTTCGTTTTAATGTTAAAAATTTAATTTAATTGTTAAATCGTTTCTATTTTCTTAATTGCTTTTTGTTTTGTTTTTATTTTGGTTTTGTTGTGGGTTTTTCAAAAACATTTAACATTTCTCTTTGATCTAATTATTCTTAGTTTGTCTTCAAATCTGTATTTTGTATACATGTAAATTAATTTATTTGTTTGTTTAAAATTGCTACAAGGGATTATATTCTCTGTTAGCAAATGCACAAAATAGCAATTATCATCACTAGAATGACGTTTGAAAAATTCAATTTCAGGAATCAATTCAAATATCTTCCATGAAAAAGATCTATTCCGTGTTCGGGCGATTCCGTGCAGAGTGTCCCGTACGACATATCACACAATGCATATATTTCATCCTTTAAACGAAAAATCTCTTGATAATATGAACATGATCAATGGTAGTGATAGCAGAAAGTGCAATTATTCAATGATCATATCGAGAGAATCTTCGTTTTTGGATGAAATATGTGTTAAAAAGACATAAGTCGTACGGGACACATTGCACGGAATCGCCCGTTGGCATCTATTTTTGTTTCAAACAAATATAGCTTTATCTTCCCTTTACCAATACACAACCTTATCTTTAAGACAGTCATGAAGTGTTTTTGTGTAAATAATTTGAGATACCTTGATTACAGGTTGTACCAGTCCAGCCAGGCGTGCAAGTACATGTGAATCCATTTAAAATATCCATGCACGATGCACCATTTAGACAAGGGTTGCTCGCACACTCATTGAAGTCTGGGGAGGAGAGAGCAAGAAAATGAATTCACTTTTTATCATGGAAGTATCAAAGTACGATTTTTATGGTTTAATGCTTCATCAAAACACGAGTTTGCTCAAAAATCCAACATGATGGGCGGAATATAGATTTTCGTTAAACGGAAAATCGTACTCCTGGTGATCATTATTTATCATGTTTTTCAACAATATGTAACATCAATGGAGAATGTAAACAGTGTTTCCTTTTCATTTTATGTTTTTAACCTTGCATTTTGCATATATTTTCTCATTATTTCTCATTAATGTTGATATACACTCTTAGAAATGTTGGATAAATGCCACTGGGTAAATGAAGATTGGGCATAGGTTGGTTAAATCTTGCTCAACTTTTACATGCATTTACCCAACATTGGTCAAAAATAACAATGAAATTGGTAAAGTTTACCCAAAAGTTGGTCGGACTCACAAGGACCCTCGTGTTGGGTAAAATTTAGGTAAAATTTTGCCCAATATTTCTCAGAGTATAGGTCACTTTTTAAAATTTACAAAATTATCAGCATTCAAAGACTGAAAACTGAATATTCTTACTATCATGTACCTTTGACATCTCATTAGATTACTGTATATGGCGAAGAGATCAGCAAATTATTCGGATTTGCACAATAATAATATTAAACATTGAATGTCTTAATCATAATGAAGTTGAAATTTCATCATGAATCATTTTCAAGAGTAAATTCATGAGATCGAAGGTAAAATACTGAAGGTAGCACACTTGTCACCTTGTTTGCTTCTCATCTTGTGAACCCTCGCAAGCTTAGAAATGAGAGAAGCAGATCGGTGAAAGTATCAGGAAACCCAAAGTTGCCAATTGCGTTTGATCGATAACAATTTGGGGAGGGGGAAACAATTTTTTTTCTCTCAAATTTTCACCGATCCCTTTCTCTTATTTGTTCTGCTTCTTATAAAACAAAGTCATTTTTAGGGTTGTCACGGAAATACAACGAAGTACTCACTGGTCTCACAGCGTGTACCAATCCAACCATTGGCACAGTTACACTGATAACCATCTACTCGATCGACACAGGTCCCACCATTCATACACGGGGTGCTTGCACACTCATTGATGTCTAGGAGCAGAAGAAATGAGGAAATGATGTTAAATAATAATAATAATAATTATAATAATAATAATAATAATAATTACATTAATTTACCTATCTGCGACTTAAGGTGAAACCTAACAATAGGTTTATTCCGTCACAATAGAAATTCGACGTTAGGGCGAAACGAACGTGGGTTAGGGCGAATCCTAACAATAGGATGAGATAAAAGGGTTCGCCTTAAGTCGCATAATAATAATAATAATAATAATAATAATAATAATATAATAACAGCTTTTTCCTGAATGCATTTTTGGACTGTATGCCCTTTCAATGATCTTAGTATGTAAAATGTATCAAAGCTATTTGAACCAATTATCAGCAAAGGGGTAAGGTTTTTTTTTCAAACAACTTTGAATTCTGTTAGGAATTGATTTTATGTGATGTTTCCAGTGTGGTACCTCTATATTCAAGTGTTCTGTCGTTCTTGGATTAATGGTATATCAGAACGTGTTGTATGAACAACCCAACAAGAAAACTGCTAGATAGTATTTGCTTATACGATTATTAAAAGTAACGTTTTACCGGAATAACACTACAATCAGAATATCATATTATTCGTAGAACTTGCTCCTTAAAATGCGTTCGTCACAAGTTCATACAGTATTCTTAATGAAACGTGTCACAATACGTGGAACAATCATCAGAGCAATCATTTTCATTATCATTATCGAACTATTCAATCAGTAGTTGAAAATACAGTATTTACTTTGTTTAGTTGAAAACTTGCACGTTGTTTAATATCTTCATTTTCCCCTTAAAACAGCATTGTACATGTTACTTGAATATTCAACACGGTCGAAACAACTACTTTCAAATAATTAACCTGAAGGCAATTTCAGTATCCTCCTATATTGTATGTCCCATAGAAATTATGTAATTCATCATTGTGATGTTAGCCCATTTCAAAAAGTGATGGACATGCCGACTGAAATTTCCTTAAGTTGATTTTTCAAAAGTCTTTGCGATCATGTTATTTTCATTTGTTTGACTTACTGTTTTCACAAAGAATTCCGCTGAATCCATCCAAACAGTTGCATAGATAGCCATTGACTTGGTCGATACAGTTACCACTGTTCTGACATGGGCTACTATCGCACTCGTTAATATCTGAAATAAAAACAATCATTGTTTGAAAAATATGTTAGCAACAGTGTGGCCGTGGAATCTGCCGTATGGAATTAAGCTGCTACCCATTTTGTTTAACAACCATGACGAGAGTTTGAATGTTATGCTGAAAACTAAAATCCCATCATCTCTAATGACTTTTAAACAAAAATTACTGGAAATATACTGAAAAATTACCTGGAAAATCAACTAGAAATCTAATGTAGTTCTTTCATAGATGAATGATAATTCTATGTGGTTTAATAGTATTATTTCGCGTACAAAATATTTTCAATTCTAATAATAATAATAATAATATATAAGATTTATAAGGCGCCGAATCCACTTGATGATCAAATGCTCAAGGCGCAACTTGTGCAAAAGATGAAATTCATCACAAATAAGCAAAAGTGCAATAGGAGAGGTAAGGACATGAAAGGTCATGGTACACTCTTAGAAATATTGGGCAAAATTTTACCCAAATTTTACCCAACATGAGGGTCCTTATGAGTCCGACCAACTTTTGGGTAAACTTTACCAATTTCATTCTTATTTTTGACCAATGTTGGGTAAATGCATGTAAAAGTTGAGCAAGATTTAACCAACCTATGCCCAATCTTCATTTACCCAGTGGCATTTACCCAACATTTCTAAGAGTGTAATCAATTATATTCGGTCTCATAAACCCTCAGGATATTGTCAGAAGGCCTACGAGGCCGATATGTCGGTCTCAGGGGCTGCATCTAGCCGTACTAAAAATAGATATATCTAAATATATTTTACCAACTCATCATGATCAAATAGGACTATACTAATAATGTAAGCGACATAAGATCTAATGCCTGCACTGTAAAAAATATCTGTATTTTTACAGGGGAAAAAATACAGATTAGTTCTGTATTTACTCATAACAGCTAATCTGATGTTATTTGTACATCAATGGCTTAGGAAAAAGTTACAACTAATCTGTATGTTTACATCAGAAGTTATGGCGACTCTGCTGACACCAGATTTGCTGTAAAATCAGTTTTTTTTAACAGTGTGCCTACTAAAATGATGAAGAGAAAAGAGCACCAAACAGCATCATACAACACACAGATAAATACACACCCAGAATCAATCAAAACGTGTTGCAGAATACATAGCAAATACGAAGAATATGCGAACTATGCAGATAAAGGAAACTAAATGCCTTGTGAAAGTAGGGGAAAAGAATGATCAAAAGACGAAAAATGCAAAATTTTTTTTTTTTTCAAAATTTATTTTATTTTACAAGGTGCATGGAGCATACCACATACAATAGCAACATGAATGAAATAAAAGGAATGTCTATGGCAGCAGATACTAAATGCCCTTTGAGAGTTGAAAAAAGGGATGATCAATGGACGAAAAGTGCAGATATTTGTTTTCGAATTTATTTTTCTCATCAAGGTGCATAAAACATACCGTACCAACAGGAATGAAGCAAAGAGATTTCTATGACAACCGTCAGGTAGATGTCTCTGGATTCTCAAACGAAAGCTATGCTTTTCTGAGAGTGAAACCAACTCACTGTATCACATCAATCAATAACATAAGCTTGAAATTTCTACTACAAATAACATTATCAAACATATACACATAATAAAAGTGCGGGATTGTGCATTCTAGAAAAAAGCATACTTTAAAAGTGTGAATATAATAGAAAAACAATGAACAAATATAATTGTATTCTAGCTTTGCTATAAAGTTTCGACTGTTTGAACGGAAAAGAGTTATATTCTCAATATCAATGTACATGTATTTGGAAAAGAAGATACAAGAAGTAAGAAACATATCAAAATACAACGGAGCTGTTTGCATTAGACATTTGATTTTAGGAAATGTTTCCAATGCTTTTTGTTTTCATCAACAAACGTATATGACCGTTATTAACAGAGATTCCATACATACAGTCCATAATCTTTCGCTAATACAAATTGGCAGGCATATTCAGAATGCATCATGCATAGCTACATGAAACAAAGCTAATTAACATTTAAAAATGAATGTGCAGCTAAGCTACAGTTATGTAGAGATATCTAAATTTACTTTTATGTAAGCTAGGTAGCGTGGAGATGGGAATAGATGATGCACAACAAGGAACAGCAAAATACGATAATCGATTTGAATAAATGCATGAATAAACAATTTATTGACCAGCAAAGTATATGAATATATTTCTATTGCTACATGCGGAGTATACTACTGCGTGAGAGGAGACATGCAAACACACAAATAGAGTTCTACCTGTCTCGCACTGGTTTCCTGTATACCCGTTCGCACATGTGCAAGAATAAGCATTTATCAAATCTCGGCACTGTCCACCATTTTGACAAGGTGTTGAAGCACATTCGTTCGTGTCTGTTGTATGAGAAAACGAAAATAAGAAGAAAAAGGACATGAAAAGAAATTGAGAAGGTTCAGAAAAGCAATTTTGCATCACTGACATCATATTGCCATAACTGATATTGTACACTGGCAAGGATATACCTAAAGTATTTGTTGGAATTTCAATTTTCTCAAGCTCAGTATTTATGAATCTCTTTAAGAGGGTGGCTGTTATTATTTGGTCCTATTCAGCAGAAATTCAAATGGATTTGGTCGCTTGTCCTTACTTTTGTCTGATATTGCATTAGAATAATTGTAGATAAGTACAATTTTCACACCTTTTCTACTATCCCCAGAGACAAAGATAATACTTACAAATTTTCTGAAAACTTTGATATTGTAAGGGTGGGCTCTACACTAACTTCGAGCTAAATCTAACTTTCTAAAGCCAGGTAATGACTTAAGGAATAGTGCTTACCTGTTGCGCAGATGTCTCCAGTGTAGCCTGGTGCACACGCACATATGTATCCATTAACGACATCCCCGCATGTCCCTCCATTAAGACACGGTGAGCTGGCACATTCATTGATATCTATATGAACAAGGTGAAACAAGTGCGCATTTAAATAATGTTCATGTTTTCTCTCGATGTGTATGTCATACAACTTCATGCAGTTTGGGGTAGACAAAAAGGCAGTGTAAAGGCAGTGTAAAAGCGTGTGAATACTGCAATACAGAGGATTTGAACTTATATAACTTGAGATTTAAGATGGCATGAAATCCACTCAATCAACTCGAGGGGCATTTCATTACCTTGTTATAGGCCTGTCACCTCTAGAGATTATTTTTAAAGAAGGCCTAAATAACAGTTTATATCGAACCAACAATTTAAGAGGGGACGCGCTGGCGCCCTGAGTTTTGTTGTTGTTGTTTTTGTTGAAAGCCTTTGTGATATTGTTAAAATACACGGAATAACTCAATCTACTTGAAATTTTCTTTCTACTTACTTTGCTGGCAGTTGTCATTCGTCCAACCGGGCGCGCAGGCGCACTGATAAGCATTCACCAAATCGTCACAGGTTCCTCCATTGGCACAGGGGTTGCTCGAACACTCGTTGATATCTGTCGGCAAACAGAGTAAATCATTTTTAGGTTTTATGTTTTTCGTTTGGTAAATACGATTTAGGGAAATTTCAATTTAAAGAGAAACAATTGATCTACTTCTGAATAGGCAACAAATAGGCACATTTTCTTTAAGTTAAAGGGAAGGTTAACAAATAATTTGTGAACTTTCTCATTCTTTTTATGTTAGTTTAGAAGATTATCATAGTAGAAAGGACGGAAGGGTAAGAAATAACTTGTGAGATTTCTCATTCTTTTTATGTCAGTTTGGAATATCATAGAAACTAATGTCCCCTGAAAAGGAGTGCGCTTCAGATGCCCTTGTATTCAAAATATGATGAGAAACAGCTGAAATGTTCGGGCCGAATATGTGTAGTCCCATATAAGGATGATATATGAATCAGCAATGTACAGGAGACATCTAGACTTTCGACTACTAGTTGGGAATCACTAGTCAAAACCATGGTCAAAGCGCATATTAAGAAAACTTACTCTCTCCACACGTTATTCCAGTATAGCCAGGCAGACATACACAGCTATAGCGGGCTATCATGTCGACACAGTTGCCAAAAAGACAAGGGCTACTGGCGCATTCATTTATCTCTGTAGGAAGGAAAGAGTAAATATTGTTAACTACATTGTTCTTCCCAATGCTTTGGACAGATTTGATGATCAAAGACAATGGAAAACGAGATGATTAAGCGAATGATGATGATTAAGTGCATGTATGTCAACTTGGCGTTATTGACACATAATCATATCAAGTAACATTACGTTACTGTGAAGAAAATTTTGCACAATACATTATATCACCATCATCCCCCCTTTTTTTTAAATCTCTCACTGTCCATGTGAGTTTCTCTAAATCGCATGACAGCATATGTCGGATAAAGCGTATCTTATGCATTTTGTTCTAAAGGTATTTTTTTTCAAATTGATGTTTGGTCATAGTACTCCCGTGTGCATCCATGAAATGATACGAAAGTTAGTATTACAGGGATACATCAACTTGAGGCCCAAAATTTCTGCAGGAGCAAAAACAAAATGATGAAACCATTTTAATGTGTAGCGAAGCTAATCTGAGCGTAAAGGTCGTGAAAACCTTTACGGTCAGTTAAAAGTTGATAATTATAAGAGCGGATGTATTATGAATGTAATGGGGTATTGAATTAATTTGAAGATAGTCAGTGTAAATCAGCAAAATATGTTTGTACGCTCTCGGTTACATTTTATGAGAAACCCACGGTGTAATAAATCATGAGATAAGTTGATACAATACGCTATGTATCTATTATGCCCGTTGCAATCGAGACGTCATTCCGGTTAATTCATTACCTGCGATAAAATCAAGAATGTTCAGGCAATAGTCCTGTTTACTAAGTGATTCAAATTTTATGCATACTTTTGAAACAAAGGTTGTTCTTGACAACCTGAAAGCTTACCAGAGGCTTGTCAGATATAGCAACAAGTAATGTATACAAACTGGTTTCCAAGTATTGTAGTTCATTCAATAATAACAGGTTAATGGAATACCTCGTTACTAGGTCCCCAGGAAAGAAACATCCATAAATTTGAATCACTTAGTAAACAGGTCTATTGGCCCATGCTGTCATGCTCCAATAATTTCACGCCATGTTTCTCTAGGAACATGGCAAACAAAGAAGCGGACAAATATACAGCTCCTCATTGTACCTTCCACACTGGTTCTGGTAGACAAAAGAACATCGCTTCATTGCTATTATGTAAAAATATGTAGAACAGGTGTCACATGCATATTCACCGGTTCTACTTATTTTACATAATAGCAATGAAAGGAGGTTCTTTTGTCTACCAGAACAATTGTGGAGGGTACAATGAGCAGCTGTATATTTTGTCCGCTCTCTTTTGTCATCGTGTTCATAGTGTTTACACTGTTCATTTTGCAATTCATTTTGTTCGCACGATGAACCCTTACACGGTGCATCAAAGACGGCACCAATCGCTGACGCAGTCTTGCGTCAGGCAAAATTAATGACAACTCGTATGCGACGGGCAATACACTATACGAAAAGAATGTTTTACCATCTTGGCATTCAGGTCCTTGGAAGCCAGGCGTACAGGTACAAACAAACCCGTTGATTCGATCAGTGCAGGTTCCAAAGTTCTGACAAGGTATACTTAAACACTCGTTTATTTCTGCAATCATATAGTTGTGATGAGAAAAATAAATGTTAGAATATTCATGCAGCACTAATTCAACGTGAGAGAGATTATATTTATTTTCTTACAGTTTAATGTCTTTCTACCTTTAGAATATGATTTCAGTGGTTCAGAACGAGAATGAAAGTATGATCATTCCGTCTCATACATTGCAGGTTTGCGGAATATCTATAACAATGTATTCTTTCTATTATAAAATAATTTATACTTGTGATGCTTATATTATTGTCCCGCTCACAGCATCCGTATTGTTATTAAAATCTTGCATTCTTGTAGCGCTACTTACCTTGGTCCTTGAGTTAGTAGCAAAAGATTAGTTTCTCGAATGAAAGTAAAAGAAATTTTTTACCTTATAATCATGGATGATGTCGCAGTTGGAACTCTTCTCCTAGTTGCCTACAGGATCACTTTCATTGGCATTCGTTATAATCTGATGTCACTTCTCAAAGTTAATACGACTTGTTTTGCTGTTCACTTATAATCGACTAAATAAAATGCAGACGCGCAGCTTGATTTCTAGACCACAACACTGAACATCATACTTACTTTATCTTTTGAAAAGATGCAGCTGTGTAAACTGCACGCATGGATAATTAATACGGATATAGTAGTATATTCTGTATATATATGTATATATATTATTGTAAGGAAATAACATATACAACAGCTTTGGCAATTCTCGTGGAAATAAATACAAAGTGAAAGAAATGCGAGAATAACGTTGCGTAGCTCAATCAAAGTTCCCCAGAGCTGTCCTCCCTTTTTGAAATTTTTTTGCAAAGGCTGAAAAAATGTCTCCGCCGGGAATCGAACCCGGGTCGTTGGCTTAGAACGCCAATGCCTTATATATATATATATATAATCCATATATGTCCTCCACTTTCTGAACTTTTGATAATATATATATATATATATATATATATATATATATATATATATATATATAGCGCTCGACACATCCAAGATGTCTGTGAACGCTTTGCAGATAATTATATTAGTGTGAAAGTGCGAAAAAGTTTTGAGTATACTGCTGCAGGAATCCTTCTGTACAACTTTTTACGCTATTGCCGCTAAGCATTGGCACACTATCATGCTCCAGAATGGCCTTTTTAACGAACAAAATCAAAAAGCGACTACATTTTAGTTGACGCTGGATGAAAGTCATTCATATACCTATTTCACAGTGGGTTCCCTCATAACCGTTCTGACAATCGCATGTATATCCGTTAACTCCATCAATACATTGACCGCTGTTCTGACATGGGTTGCTGATACACTCGTTGATATCTAAAAAAATTAATTAAAACCACAGAAAATTATAAATCATACTAAATGTCCATTTGTCATTGGCATCACCGATTCTGCATCTTCGGTTGAAACAATTTTGGTTAGCATTGATTTACTTATTACTATCATCGGCGTACAGGCACATTTTTTGTGAGGGGGCAGAAGTTTTGCCCGAATATAAAGTTTTTCTAGTGAGCGAAGCGAGCGAGAAAAAAACAATTGACACTTTTTGTAGAGAAATGTAGGGGATTACGTAATCGGGCACCATAGGTCCCGTAATTTGAGGTGGGGGTTGCCCGAATATCACAACTTTAAAAGTCCGGGGGGGGGGGGGGGTGGGGGTTGGGGCTACAAGACAGCCCTCCAGGCTTCGTACACCAATGTTACAGCTATTTTAAAATATCAAATTCCAATAGGGAACGGCTCTCTTTAGTCTTTATATAGCCTTTCAATACCTTTTCAAACATGGTAAGTTGTAAGGACTAATTTATCATGTTTCAAAAACATGAACATTTTGTATGCAGTATTGCTGAATGATTTGAAAGATAAATTATACTGACAAAATAAATGCATTGAAATTTCTGTGCCCTATCTCGATGTTTCAGTTATAGGACGAACCTTTTGTTGGTTAAGAATCCTGTTAAAACAGATTTTCAAGATACTTTTATCTAAACTACTCACCCAGATTACAGTTTGTGCCTGTCCATCCAGCCTGACAGGTGCATGTATATCGATCACGGCCGTTAAAACACTGAATTGCATTCGCACATGGGTTACTATCACATTCGTTCACATCTAATACAAGAAACAACAAACATACATTATCTAATAATCAATCAAGACTCCATTGTCATATTCATTGACAGTTCATTAGTAAAAAGATTAGTCTTTTCAGTTATATCCTTATTATCTCTCCCTGTTCAAAATAATGATACTAATCCATCTGATTCACAATGCTGATATTTGATAGATTCTTAAAATAATTATCTTATTATGGTGTCTAAAAACGTGTGTTCTCTACACATATACTGGAAAAAGTATAATATATTTCTCAATCAGACAATCATCATCGTTTTTTTAAAGCTCCGTAGAAATTTATATTTTTTCTTGTTAAAAATGTTTCACGATTGCGCCCCTCTCTTTACTAATCCTAGATCCGTCAGGGGCTGCACTTACCTTCATTGCATACGTCACCGGTCCAGCCGGACGTACATCTACATGTAAACATGTTGACTCCATTGATGCATGCACCTCCATTAAAACAGGGAGAACTTCCACATTCATCATAATCTGAACAATGGGAATTTAACATTTGTATTAAAAAATAGAAACTTTCGTGACATGAAATCTAGTGATAGATAATATTTATAGCTCCTCAAATCATAATATTCAAAAGATTCTACGCTGTTAGTCAGAAAGAAATCCATGACATATCCATATTGACGCTATAAACTGGTCAAAATTACCCGTGTGTTACTGCACTTTAGACAGTAAAAAAAAAACAACAACGGAAAAAAATATCAAATTGAAGATGCTGTATCGATTTTTCATTTAAGTGGGAAACATACAATCTCACTTTCTGTAATGCCAGAAAGAATTGAATGTTACACATAAGAGGACGGAGATGAAAAGCTACATAGCCTTGACTATAGTATGTAAAAAATACTGTATATGTAATGTCTTCACTCTGTGTGTGGCACAGTAATCAGGGTGTACATACTGTGGCCACACAAAATTACAGGGTTTAAGATTCTTAGTGTCCCCTCTGCTTGGATTCATAATACATTCACAGTGATAACAATGTTAACAGTAAAACACTGTAAAACACTATATGGACATATAGTGCGTATTCATTAAACTGTGACAAAAAGTGGATTTAGAACAGGTTTACAGTGTTGACTGTTTACATTATGTGAAACATATGGGGTGTTGCAAGAAAGTTGCGATTGATTGCAAGTTGCAACTGATCGGTACTGACCAATAAAAATCATTGTTGCAAGCGCATCTTCTTGAATGGGCAGACCCTGAGCCATTCAGAATGGTTGTTCTAATTTGCTTTTACAAATTTCTTGCAACACCCCATAAGGGTGACAAACGTAAACAGTTTGGCCACAGGGAACACCAAAGTGTGTCCAAAGTACTGACTGTGTGGAAACTAAAGGCCACAGATGGAACCACCACAGTTTGACCAAATAATTTTTGACTGTGTTCACAGTGTGAAAACACTGTCAGGACTGGGATACTCTCTGACCACAGATCAAGAGAATGGCAGCGCATATTCATAAAAAATTGGAAAAAAAACCCAGAAGATTTTGAACACATTCCCAGTTTTGATGATTTAGAAAACTGATCACACTGTAAGCGAGGGAATCACTATATGTACCCACCACAGTGTGATAAAAATTTGGACACATTCATATAGTGTTTAACAATAGGTAAAACGCTGTTCACACTGTGACACACGTTGGCTTTGGAGAGTATTATTACAGTGTGTACCCACCACAGTGTGACCAAAAACTATATGTTCTGAATACGTTGACAGTGTTAACAACGGAAATATACTGTGTCCATACTCTTTTCACACCGTTTTTAACACTGCGTAAGGGTCACTTTGTTCCCTTTTAGTGCATTTTCTATAATACGGATAATTCCTTTGATAATGGATTACCTAGATCGCAGTTAATGCCTTGCCAGCCTGAATCACAGTCACAGTTATAGCGGTTTATCCCGTCCAGACAAGCACCATTCACACAAGGTGAACTTGCACACTCATCGATATCTATAAAGACAGAAACACAGTGAAATGGCTAGATAAATAGTAATATATATATATATAAAATGAGAAAAGAAACCTTTCTAAAAGATAAGCCTAAGGCCAATTTCTTTGCAAGTGGAAGAGGGGTAGTTTTATTAAATTGATATAGTCATGAACAATGTGACTTTATGAATTGAAATGAAGAGTTCTTACTGAAAGGACAGATGCATCAGTATGTACTTGTACATTATTTTATTTAATACTACAACATGTACAATGAAAACTAAAAAAATTCATCACCTAAAGAAGAAAAAGCCTTTTCCATCAACTATTAATAGTTTAAACAAATGCTGATGATATCAAAGTGAGGGACAGAGAGCTAGATTTCATACCAGGTCCGCAAGTCTAAGACAAACTATTGTTAGCAATAATCCGACTTACTTTGATCACATACGGTTCCTGTCCATCCAGAGCTACATACACACGTGTATCCATTAACACCATCCTGGCATACACCTAGATTCAGACAGGGCTGACTCGCACACTCGTTGATATCTGTAAACAGTTCAACATGTTTGTATAAAAAAAAATGCATGATTACGTCATCGGTCGAAGGCACTGTTCTGTATTTCGATATTGCAAAACGACAAGTGTGATTACATTCATTATTATACACTTACTTCATATAGGGATTATACTTAAACGACTATAAGTTATCAAGAAAGTAAGCATGAATTAAACCTCATAAGCTGCCAATCCGTTAGTCAACATAGAAGATTTGATTCTTTACAAGAATGAGTGCTTATAAGCTAATGATCTATAAAACATTCCATTTGGGTGGGGGGGGGGGGGGGGGGCATTTAAAAGGTATGATCAAATCATTCAAAGTCTTACTTCAATTTGTCAAAAATATTATCAAAGAAAGAATATGTTACTCATCCTTTGGTCCTTTAACTTAACTTGGGATCTCATCTGTTAAAGATGTTTGTGAATCCAGAGTCAAGCGACAACAATCGTATATGAAAGGGCCAAGGATATTCAACAACCATAAGTTCATAACAATCATAACAAAAGCATCAATGGTTTCATGTTTTTTGGCAGAAGAGATAACCCTGACCTGTCTCGCAATTGGAGCCTTCAAAACCAGGTGCACAGATGCAGTTGTATCCATCAATAATGTCTCCACATGTGCCTCCGTTCTGACATGGGTCGCTGGCACATTCATCAATATCTGTAAAGAGAATTTATAGATGTGATTATATAATAAGATATAATATATTTAAATCACTAGAAATGTATTACATGACAGGACATAATACATCTTTACAGGGTAACCCATGAAGCCCGATAAGGATTAATATTTGCAAACATGCATTACTGCTTACACGTTGTGAATCCCAATCTTTAGTACCAGTCAACATGGTCAACATTTTGATACACTTTAAACATGTGCAATTACACTCCTTAGGGTCATTATAACAAGGAATCTGAAACTCTTCTGCAAAGCTCTTTGACCTAGCATTTGATAATTAAATATTTGAACTAATCGGCCATGAGAGCCATGAGGTGTGATGATGAACTGTTTTACTGGTTAGAAGATGAAAATTTATACAGAAATATGATTCGGTGTTGCTTCAATCATCTTTTAAAAACTGTAACTTATTTATGTTTGTAAAATGGCACTTGAAGCACATCAGATTGTAATTGACATTATAGTTAAAATAGGTAAAATAGTTATAGTTAGATTGAGATACGGGTGTCAGTGAGGATATTATGAATTAAAACTATTCGACAAATATTTGTGAGTTTTAATTCAAGTATCACGAATTTTGATTGTATATCATTGTTCAAATAGTGCTTTGATACTTACTGAGATGGCAGAATTCCCCAGTCCAACCGGCAGCACATGTACATGTATACTGGTTGACCTGATCGTTACAGGTTGCTCCATTAACACAGGGGCTGCTGGCACACTCGTTAATCTCTGTAGAATTAAAAATAAGTTACTTTTAGATGTGACATATGTAACGAAAAACCTTCTAGGTTTCATGAGAAAGATACAAAAGAAAAAGTGTGTCCAATGTTTTTCTTTCTATTTCCCATCATTTTAATCTCTTGTTTTTATGTGATTGTTTTCTATTGATACATAAAATCATATAAATATTTTTTTAAAAAGTGTCCATTATTTTTCATTTTGTCTTGTGATTATAATGGTAATGCATTGCGTGCTAGATAATAGTGTCATGCTGAAATGCACAGTACTTGCAGCCTATTCATAAAGGCTATCACATGATGTTACCGAAAGCTTTCAATTTCTAATACTCCTCGTGGAAACCTACAGAGAACATCAGCTGACAGAACAACAGGCAGTCAAACTGAGGTAAGTTTTTACCGTGATCGAATAAATAAATGAAATTTTAAAAATGAAGTAAATTGCTTTTTCTATAACCTACCCGTCTCACAGTGTGTACTGGTGTATCCTGGCTGGCAGTCACATGTGTACCTGTTGACTGCATCCACACAATTTCCTCCATTGTCGCAGGGCATGCTAGCGCACTCATCAATATCTGGTGGGGAGATACACATTCAAATGACTCCCGTATGAAATCCTTCATAATTGTAAATGACATGTTATTTTCAGAACTCCCAATGGCACTGCGGTAGTAGAGGAACTGTTCTAAAACTGCCTAAACGTTGTTATCATAAATAACAATTCTTTTTAGGTCTGAAGTTGTTTGAAGCAGCAGAAATCATGAACTCAGTGCATACTACAGATAATTTTGGAAAAAGACTACAAGGTTTTGACTTGACAACAGCGTCATAAAATACACTGCTACAGCCGCCTGGAGCACTGCAGGAGTTCAAAACTTTATTTCATAAGGTAAGAACACTAGATTTTCTTCACGTTTATTCCTGTTTGATGTTTTAAAGTAATACGATTACACAACCAACTTTAACTTTGAAATTATATTTTTTTTTTAAAGCTTTTTTTCGTCAAGGACTGGTTTAAAAAAACGAGCCACGATGAGAGCTGCGCAGTGGATAAAACACCAATATTGAAAACAATGGTCGTTAAACAATTTTGAATCCTGGAACCTTGGTTTATACAGCTTTTTTCATGCTTTTTCACAGTCACCTTCCACGTGCACGAACACTCTTTTCTCAAAAGTCTTTCTTATATCCCGGACCGAAATTCTGGAATGACTTGCCACACGGGACATAATTGAAAGCCCATCTTTGTTTTAATTTAGGCGTAAGCTCAAACAGTTGTTGCTGTACACTTATTCAATTGCTACGGAGTAAGGACGCATATATCTTTCTTGAATCTTTCTTCTGCCTCCTTGTTTGTTCTAGATGCACAGGCAGAGCGATTCTTCTTTGTTGTTTGTTTATTTTCTTATTTCTTATAAATACATACTATCTTACTATTTTTAAACTGGACTTCCTGAACTGATTCTTAGTCTTGTCTCCTTTATTTTTTGACAATTGTTTTACGATTCAGGAAATCAGCCACCTCTTACAAGCTACGCTTTTTGGCTGGTTTCCTCTCATTTCTCTTCAATTTTTGCTTTGTCTTTTACGAAATTCAACTGTTAAGTTAAGATTTATTATCCTATGTCTGTGATTGTTATGTATTTCTGTACTATGAATATATGTATTTCATTTGTATATTGTTATAAATGAGAAATAAATAAACTAAACTGAAAACTAAACTATCCTTCTAAAAAATCCCACACCGTTCTTATTACTTACTTGTATCACAATTGGCTCCAGTCCAACCAGCATCACACGAGCAGACGTATCCGTTGATCTGATCAATGCAAGAGCCTCCATTCATACAGGGGTTGCTGTTACATTCATCAATATCTAGGAAGGTATAAGAAGGGTATCCCATTTATCAAATATCCAAAATATGTGATCTATCATTCAAAATTATCTTCAAATGAATTAGCAGTCACAGCAAAAGGTTCTATATCATGAACACTTGTATCATAACTTACTGGTTTCACAAGTATTTCCTGTCCAGCCAGCGGTGCAAACGCAATCGAAGGTGAATTCACCATCAACACACATTCCAGAATTTAGACACGGTGACGAAGCACATGCATCGAGATCTAAACAGGACAGAAATCAAATTATTCGTGAGAAAATAAACATTATGAGGATTCTATTCTGTAGAAAGGATAAATGCAAAGTGAAGGATTTTCTAAAAGAGACTTAGTCGTTAGACTATCTCCACTTCTATGTTTTGAATAGTAAATCAGCCATTATGGTTCAGGATTTAATACATAACTCGTCTGCCATTTTCAAAAGAAATGAAATAATTTTGTTTTTCTTCACAAGCAAAATAACTTTTTTCTAATCACCTGCTCGGTATTCGATTTGAAATCCCCTTTCCTGGGTGTTGAAATCACTGTTAAAGATCAGCCAAGCCTCTCTGTTTTGGATTGTTTGTTGAAGGGGTAGAGAGAGATTGGTGCCAGTTAGCTGGGCCACACCGTCACCGTAGGCCGGTATAGGCCCGCCACCGATCTCCAAGAAGTCTTTGTTGGTCTCGAGCCTGAACACCGTTAGCGTGATTCGGATGTTCTGAGCGTTAGCGATGCGAATAAGATAGATACATAGCGAGTTCGCCCCGTAATCGAGAGGGTAGTTCGGAGACGCAAAGGTCCCTGCTTGAGCGTCATAATTACCTCCACACGATCCGTCATAATCTATGGAAAAAAAATAGGTTTCGATACCTTCAGTAATCAACAAACAAAAAAACATAAATCAAACTCTGTAATATCCTTTTGATATCTAGAATAGATAATCAATTTCTTCAAATACTAAATTGGAAACTAGAATTGAAGTAAACGTAATAATAATAATAATAATAATAATAATAATAATAATAATAATAATAATAATAATAATAATAATAATAATAATAATAATAATAATAATAATAATAATAATAATAATAATAATAATAATAATAATAATAATAACACCTAGCATTTATAACGCGCTTTTCCCATAGTGGCCCAAAGCGCTCACAATTCATTATAGACATATAGCATTACATGACAATAGAACACACACCAACAAAAACAAGACAAAAAGTAAGACAGTTTTCTAAAACAAGTGGGCTTTAAGGGACTTTTTAAAAGAATCAATGGAAGGGGATTGTCTTAAAGTGAGAGGGAGTTTGTTCCATTCCATGGAGGACACTCTTAGAAATGTTGGGTAAATGCCACTGGGTAAATGAAGATTGGGCATAGGTTGGTTAAATCTTGCTCAACTTTTACATGCATTTACCCAACATTGGTCAAAAATAACAATGAAATTGGTAAAGTTTACCCAAAAGTTGGTCGGACTCATAAGGACCCTCATGTTGGGTAAAATTTGGGTAAAATTTTGCCCAATATTTCTAAGAGTGGATGCAACAGTGAAAGTTCTATCACCAGTCTGTTTCCGTTTAGTTAAATATGTTAGTTTTAGTGGATCTTCAGATGATCTAGTTCGTTTGCCAGGGACATAAACGTAGGCCCTACACCTGTTTTTTTTTAAATTTCATATACAATATGTTATTAAATTATCATTGATATTCACGAAAATATTACAGTCCCTGATTGACGTTTATAACAATTTCATGTAAGATGCCAATAATAAACCATCTATCTTGGTTGCCACTGTAAGCATAATTTTCTGCAAATCGTTCTGAAAACAGTTACAGGGGACATGGAATTTCTGGTATACTACACTGTAAAAAATAACTGTAGATTAACAGGTTTTTTGACTTGGTTGGGTACTTGTTGCCCTGTAGTTGTGTAATTTTGTCACATTCCCTTTGCCAGTTGGGTAAATTTTGTTGGGTAACTGCTGGTTGGTTAAAAATATGCCCAATTCTGGGCTATTATTAACCAACTGGACACTCGAGTGGTGTAACAAATATTGGTCAATAATTTTTACCTAAATATTGGGCATATATTTACCATCAGTGTTTGGTAAGTATGGGTTGGGTTATTGTTGCTCTGTAGTTGTGTAATTTTGTCACATTCCATTTGCCAGTTGGGTAAATTCCCCCCCCCCCCCCATATTAGGGAAAACACTGATATGAATATTCATGATTTTTTTTTGTAGCTTATATGGTTTGGGGTGGCCCGATTTTACTAACTGTTACCAAATAAAAAATTATAAGGGGTATATAAGAGCTTGCACTAGACTATAACAATAAGCCAGTTCGGGGTTAGCGCATGGTACTGAGATTGTACAAATGACCCCAAATATCCACAGATATTTTAGACATGGAGAGTCCCTTTATGTGCACTTCAGAAAAATAACTCTGGGAATGATAGAGGTGCCTCATGAATAGCTTTTGTTTCCCCCTTTAAAAAGAATACTTCCACCTGGATATCATGGAATGCACTATTAGTGCATAATTGAATAATGATTACATGACATTCATGAGCACATATCGAATATTAGTGTCAGTGGGTTTTAGAATTTGGTACAAATGACCTTTATCTGCTCATGCTCAGATTGCATCCCCGAAGTGGCTTATTAGCTAGGATAGGTTAAGATACAGGTATAGGATAGGTTAAGATTGATAAGTTAAAACCCAGAGAAACATAAGCAGGTTTCATTTTTTTTTACCTAGGTTGGAGGAAAAAGGAAACAAGGGCAACTGAATTTGCCCAACCACATAATATTTATTACCCAATAGCTGGACAAAGCTGGACATTGGGTAAAATTGGTTGGGCAAATAATTACCCAACTGAGAATATAACCAACCGTTGGGCAATTGTAGAGTTGGGTAAAATCTGATGGGTCACCAACTGATGGGCAATTTTAACCAATAGTTGTGTGGACAGTATGTTGCCCAGTGTTGGTTAAAAGTTGGGCATTTTTTTTGCCCAATTATTTTAAGAGTGTATAATCATGACAGGAAAGAGAAAGAAACAGTAGTAATTAACCCAATATTTCTCATGAAATACATATACATGTACATATATATGTTCTTACTAGTGAATGTTGTATCACAGTTTGTTCCGATGAATCCCGGTTGACATATGCAGATATAGTGATTTGTGCCCTCTTGACAAGCGGCGCTGTTAGCACATGGGGAGCTGTTACATTCTGTATAGAGGACAAAAAAAGAGAGAGAAAACTTGATTTACAGCTCATAAGGAATGGCTAATGGTGCAAACACATTTTCTGTAATACATAAAATGATTACAGAAATAAATGAAAGTACCCATTGATATCGGGTTTTAAAACAAACTAAACTATTCTACACCCTCATATATATACAGTATTTGCTATGCAACATTTTCCTAGTATTAGCGGCACCGAATATACTGTATAGCACAGATATTCCATTCCAATGCAATATTTACTATACTTTAATTAGGTATTATAGTTCGTTTCTACACAAATCATTGCCTTGAGTACAACAGCTATGCAAACATACATGTACACATTTACATATAAGTACATTTATATCATTAATGTCGACTGCAGCCGACGAGACCGACATGTCAGTCTCGTCCTTCTGACAACTTTCATCAGACTGATAGTGTCGGTCTCGTGCGGCTTCCCAACTAATGTCATCGGGATGGAATTGTGGGCAATGTGCCCCTCACAGCCAACGTGTTTCTATAGGGTGGAATGCTTCATCGAACCCCCATCCCGCATACGCACACACAACTGTTTTTGTCATTATTTTTATTATATCGTTTTTTCTTCTCTCAATTTAAAGTCCTGTTGATTGTCTATAAAGCTCTAATTGATCAAGCCTCTATTGTAGAACTATTACAACTCAAAGCTCATAAACATACCCACAACCTGCGCAGTTCTCATGATACTTTACTACTGCAAACCCCATCATAAAACAAATATAACTTTCAGATAAAGTCACAGAAAGTCATCAACTGTAAATACTTTCAAATCAAAACTAAATGTATACCTTTTTCATTTAATTACTCATGGTAGTTATAAACGCATCGGGAGCTCTAGACTTGCAGCACAATAGAACATGTATATAATATATATATATATACATGTATATGTATATAGTTTCTGCGCTTTACAAATTATTATTACTATCATTTATTATCGAAAAGCCATTGGCCTCAATATTGTCTAGTATAGACCTATAGACATGTAGATGTATGTCTTTGCTTTGAATCTTTTGATGCCCATCAATGATTCTGGACAAATAGGTTATGGTCAAAAGACGGGGCTAATTATTCATTATTTGTACATATTCGCCCCTAATCAGATCGTTTTTGTAACAAACTGACCATAATTTTTACACACATAGCCTGACTGTATATTGTAAAAGGCATCGCAATATCAAAGATTTCCCATTTCCACGAACCCAACCTATCTTTTTAATCATTTCCAGGCATGCCAACAGACAATGACTCATGAGTGATCAGCTTTCATAATAGAAGGAGCCATGCCCGATACAATAATCTACAATCAATGCATTCCGTTCGTAGTCCATGCATGACTACCTCCATCCTTAAGCTTCCATGGCAACGCGTATGCCCGTTGCTATGGCGCATCACAACACGGCATTGGCTATTTTCAGCTGTGGCCTCGCAGGTGCTTTGTACTCAGCGTTCAACTTCGTCTGTCGTGTAATCAATTATTTAGAACGCAAATAGCAAAAACAAAATATTACGATTATGTGTAATTTGTAATGGAAGGGAGAGATCAAGTTAATGCGAATACACACAGTAATATCAAGTCATTTTGAAACAAAATGCGTACAGAATATATGTACATGTATACAGGCCTACGGTATGTTGATGTTGGTCGCCGCTCACCGCTTCTTAACAGTCGATATATTCTGACTATACATCAATGCCATTATTAATTGATTCTCTTATTGACCTAGTGGTTTTTATTATAGCTCGGTTATTCATGTGCGTGTGTGGCTAAAATGAAAGGATGTCAATTAGCGTCCTCATGAATTAAGTAAACAAGTCGTACGATCGTATAATGAGAGGGGTATAAACGTAAAACCATATAACAGAGTGGCAAGTCTATACAAGCGATTTTTGGACAACCAAAGGTGTTGTAATAACACCACTGGGTGTTGATTTAACACCACATATTTAACACCGGTGTAAAATGACTGGTGTGGTCCTCTATGTACACCAGTTAACACCACAGTTTTTGCTGTGTACCCATTACAATCTAGCACCTTCGACAGTTACCTCCAGAGCGGAGCTTATTTGACCCCATGCTCTGAAATAAGTCGGGGAAAATTTGACCCAATAATGGGTAAAAAATCAAGTCAATGTTGGGTAACACTTTACCCAATACACATGCATGTTTTATCCTACATGTATGTTGGATAAGATTTACCCAACTTGTTTTGAATGCAGGAGGGGTAACATCTGAGCTTATGGCAGTCCATATAATTATGATGTTTACAGTTGAGCAATGAAACAAGTTTTAATGTGTTTTATTCCTAAATTTGTTCGCAGGCGCCTGAGGGACACCGTAATAAAGACTATAAACATTCAACGAGCTGTTGAACTGTTTTGCGACAAATAAAATGATGCCTTTCTTTTCACGTCATGTCCTTCAAGACGATTGAAATTAGACCACTATCTAATTATGAATCGACTGCACGGAACTCACTGAACTGATGGCCTTTGATTATTCAAAGAAATACACAATCCATTTATTATCATTCATATGGACTCCGTGTTTAATTTTGATTAATAAATCAAACGATTTAATGTTTGCCAAATTGATGTTGACCGTGTAAAAAGAAATCCCTTTGTACGTTGACAGTTTTATCTCGTTGCAAACTACATGTTATACGCAATCTTTTACTAATCGTAATCTGAAATGTATAAGGTTTTCTTTGTTATCCGAGCAACGTGTACTCCAACTTTTATTCACTTCTTGAATGTAAATTAATACAGCAGGAACTTATATTTATTGAGAAAACAAAAAGCAACAACTGAATGGAGTGTCAATCACTCAAGTTCATCTGTTAACGATTTCAGCTCTTGGCAAACATCAAATTCGCTGGTAAAATCACAGCTTGCACACGGTAATATTTACTCTGTATATATACTCCGGCAAACAAAACTATCTGACTCCGTCAATGCACGGAGAAGGAATTTCATGAGCCGGATTTAGGAGAATATACCGAAGGAGGGAATTAACAGTTATGGTATTGCTGCCATCCTATACCACTAAACAAATTGGTCACTAAAGAAATGCTTGATAATCATGATCACAGCCATAAAAAAGTCATTTTTTAAATTTTGTTTTTCAAATCATATATCTCTTAACATCATTAACAATTCCAGGTGATAAGTATTCATGCTGGATATTTTACGTCACACACAAAATACAGAGAATCGTATTCTAGAATTTAATTTATTTATTTATCTAATTATTTATTTCTGATATTTATACAGGGTAGCACATTTTCACCAATAGTGGTGGTCCATGAGGCCCTGTTTTTTTATAATAAAGACATTAAATAACAATACCAACTCATTACAGCAACAACACAAAATACAAAAGATACAAATGTATATTATCTGGTATCATAGTAATAAATGGATTTTTTTTTCTGTTTTTATTGATTCAAAAATGAGATTACAATTCAATCAAAGAAACATGAACAAAGACAAACTTAATACAAAGCAACATAATTCTAGTACAGATAATACAGCAGCAACCAGTATATTACAAATCAAATCTCCATTTACTAAAATGTAATCTTAGTTTCCCCTTCCCCTTTGCCACTCTATACATGTATTCAGTCTCCTTATTGATGGTCAAATAGTTCCTGAAACCTTGAAAATCTGGGATTTTTTCTGAAACTTACATACATATATATAGTATTTCAGTGTAAGGAATATGTAAGTAACAAATTTGTCTTTAGAATAACCAAACATTTTATCAAAATCTGAAATATCCAAAATCTGATGGTTTTTATTATTAATAACATTCAATGTTTGATCCCAGAGAGGTTTCACTACATTACATTCAATAAAGACATGAAGAAAGGTTTCAGGTTCTGTGTTACAAAAGGAGCATTGTGGAGAGTCCTTCCTCTTTATCTTATGTAAAAATGTATTCAAAGCAATTGCCTTATAAAATAATTTAAAGTAAAATGCGCGTAGGCGAGTATAAATAGAGCACTTAAAATTATCGAAATGTATCCTATTCCATCTGTCATAATCATAATTCAAATTAAAAGAGTCATTCCAAAAAGCAACACGATTTTCAGGAACACATTCTTCCAGCATAATATCATAAGCATACTTAGTAATTTTGGTTGTTTTCTTAATATTTACCGTTATTTGATCGAATACCACGCTGTGTTAGTACTCTGGGGTAACAAGCCACTCAGGTGGAATATGTTTCATCAAAAAATTATATTTCCTCCTGTCCCTTAGATCAACATGAAAATCAAGAACAAGCTCTTCAAATAATTTACTACCTGGGAATGGAGGATTAAGTAAATCAGAAATATACACAATTCCTTTATTCAGCCAGTCTTCATACAAAAAGAACTTTTTTGACTTGGCTCTTATATTTCGGTTTAACCAGGAAATTAAAAAAAAAACTATCAATTTGGTGCATACTTCTATAATCAAGTAGATTAAGTACATTGTAGATCTGATTGGACTTAGAATTCACTTTGTATGTTCTTACTGAATTAACACTTCCTTCAAAAGCAATCCGATATTCAAGTTGCATGTCATTACCATATTTTTCACATTCTTAATTGCAGGTTTTCTTTCATCATTTAAGAAGGAGGAGGAACCCTTGAAGTGTGGTCTCAATGGGAGTGATGGGGTAACGATTTCATGCATGATCTTAATAACGGTTTACTGTATTTTGCACATTTGGCACACCCAATGTTAGCATACTGATTTAAGAGCATATGATTTTACGACAAACCAAGGTTGATATACACATGGGAAAAACATTTAATTTAAAAAGGTATATCGTTGTTTATGACAAGTACTCTCTCGATGCAGGGATCGCGAAGTTAAACAAATTTCATCCATTTTTTTCTGAAAATACTTTACGTCTTTGTTTTTTTAATGAAACCGAACGAAGTCTAAATGCCCTTTTACATTTTGTCAGTGGTAATTTACTTTATTACTTGTAATACATTAAAAAAATAACGAATACAGTCAATATCTTTCACCACATTTTAAAGAATAATTGCTCTCCCGTCAAGAGTCAATATCAATGCGTATAATGTCTACCGCACCCGAAAAGCCATTGTCCTGCTTTTTACATTAAAAGGGCGACACCCAGATGAAAAATCGATTGGCCAAGGATCTGTATTGCATTCAATACCCGGATCATACGAAACGGGTTCTACACGAAGATGTATGCGCTGTATATCTGGGTGGATCATTAAACAGAGAATTGATTCAGGTTGTGTGATAAAAAGATATTTTGAGTTAAACGTGACAGTTCAAAGTTTTTGATTGATCGAAGTTTTAGTTATCTTTTCAACTATCCGTGCAATTGCCTCTTAAAAATCTTTAAAAAGCAGTACATAGATGTTGTATGTACAACGGCTAGAGTTCCATGTGTACCCCCACTAAACTTGAAAAAAAATATGGGTATGACTCAATGATATACCTAATAATAGTATATAAAACATCATGAATATGGGAAAAGGTTGGGGTTAGGGTCAGGGTTATAGATCAATTTAGCGGGGGTACATAATTATGGAACTCTTTCCTGTACAACTATCTCTGGGACAATAATCGTGCATGCATCGTCTTAGTTTTACTTACTTACTTACTTGGGTGTATACTTCATACCTTGGAAATCATACCTTGGAGACTGGAGACTGGAAGCTACATGTAGCTTATTTGTCCCTCTTTACTGCTCCATCCCATCTCAGGTATGGTTCAAACTTGATTGGATTGTTTCTCCAATATCTTTCTAGGGATGACTTGAATTTGCTCATGGAGGTAGCATTAACTACATTACTAGGTAGGGCATTCCAATTGTTTACACATGGAATAGAAGCATACCGTATACATGTAGAAATCCAAAGGAGTAATTGTCCGAGGTGGTTGTTTAGGGTAGTAGTCACCAAAATTTGCAACTGATTAAACAACTTGAAAATCTTTTTTGTTTCACAAACTGCTGTAAAATGTTGGGGTTTTTTTCTCTTGCAAAGTTCATTATCAAACAAAATGAAGGGTCGTATAATGTTTATTACCTTAATTGGTTGGATATTTTGTCTTTTGTATATATTCAAAATATATAGACAATACCATGCATACATGTAACTCTTGCGATTTTCTTCAGTTGCTTTCATGAGTTCTGAAGAGAACAGGTGATTTGATTTATCACGAGTTGAAATATTATGATGCCAACATTTACATTCAAGTTTTTCAATAGAAAATAATCTACAGGAACCTTTCGCTGAAAATGGAATATATCCAAGTTTTCATCTGATTTGTTTCATTATATATTTAACAAGGAAATTATGACTGAAGATATCAAAATTTTTATGTAAGAACATTCCCTATTAGTTAGAGTATCACATTAGATAATATCTGAATTATCACGATGCACAATTTAAGGAACAACAGTCTATGAAAAAAAAAATATACCTAATCACCAATATTATCATCGCGCTATATGTTATACATTACAACATAATATCAAGAACTCATAAGAGTTCATTATGCAGGTAACGAACTCATCGTATAGGTTTTAATGGAAATATTAATTGTCGCTGCACATTACATATTCTAATGGTGATTGATATGTTTCTTATACGTAATACATGTATATCTAAAATGTTTTTCCTTACCAGCTTGCAAAAATATTCCCAATCATTTCAAAAGAACACATTTGAAAAGCAGTGCGGGAGGCTTACAGGGGATTTAAATGGAATACAATAGAGATTATACAATGCATACACATGTCCGAATGCCCAAAACAGGTGTTTGAATGACGCAACATAAACAACAAGAAGAAAATATAATTTCCATACCTCCTACAGCCTCTGATCCAGGAGAATAAAATATAACCAAGAATCCTAGACAGAGTAAGATCCTGGAATCCATTCTGCTATCCAAATACTGGAGATCTCTGATGAGAATTCAAAGGATCGAGAAACACTCCAAATATTGTGACAGCTCCAGCCAGATCGCTTCGAATTCAAATCGAAGGAATGTGGTTTAAATCAATCTTTTTCGATTCTACGAAAATGAAATCCTAAAAAATGAAGTGAATTTGACGAAACCTTATCGATCCATATTCATATCATCTAACAAGCATACTTAGTATGGCAATAATCCAACGTGTAAGTTGTTCTCGTAACATCCAATGAGTTATCCAATTATTGATTCGAAGAGTTGCACAACCTGTAGCTCGCAATTAGCTTATAGCGTAACGTAATGAGATTCAAAAGCTCTTTCACTAGGGACGCCGTAACTGCCAAGCATTAGCAACGGGACTACACGGGTTCATGTATGCGGTGCAGTGAAGCGTAGAGCACGGTAGGGGGTTATTGTGGCGCCGCGAAGCATGGCAGAAAGCAACCAATAGAATAGACTGCACCGATTAGAAAGGGGCGATGTAAATAAAACCATGAAGCTACGGGGAGAGTATTCTTATGTTAATATCGGCCATCGTTGCTATTAGCATGACCAGAGAGAGACTCATAGGGTAGGAATGTTCAAACCAATTCGGTATGAGAGACTTTACAAGCAAATTCTGTTGAAATAATCTTTACAGGATCAATATCTAGTCACAATAAAACAAGATCATTATAATATCAAAAGATAAAAATCTATATATGCGCTGGTATAGATATAATTAAGGGTGGCTGGGTGTGTTATGATGTATTCATCTCGAGGTGTGTACGAAAATGCATTCAGTGAGACGATATACGCCCAGGTGATTAGTCACTTTCATGCGATGTTCGCATTGGTCGATATTGAATACTCATGTCAATTACTAAATAGGGCATATATCGCTTTTATGTCTTTATTATCTATTCTTATATTATTTTATCTATTCTTATATTATTTTATCTCCTCATCCTGGATATGTCTTCTCTGAAAATGCATTGGTTCTGTAACCGACAATAAACCTGAAATAAACGTCAGACATCATTGTATTGGTTTAAGTTATACTTTAGACTTGAAAAGATTTAATTTTACGTGAATTATTAGAAAGGATATAAGTTATATATACATTATATAACGTTATTCCAGAAGTCCACTTATTGGTGTAAGTTCAAAGCAGAAAAATGAGAAGAGACCGGTAATGCATTATATTGCCAATTCCAGTTCCAAAATATTGTCCGAATTTGTGACCCCTTAAAGTATACGAAATGCTTTTTATGAATGTAAATATTAACTTCATTTTGGATTCGTATTAATCACAATTATGAACACTATTATGGGGAGATAATATGACTAAAATAATTTATATACAGCACAGTCAGGTGATTACTTTTGGTTTTATGCTTAGATTGGTTTCATGCTTAGAATGGTTTCATGCTTAGAATGGTTTCATACAGAATGAAATGAAATGCAAAACAAAGGAGAGAGGGGAAGGAGAGGTATGTATACGGAAGAAAGAGAGAGAGAGAGAGAGAGAGGAAGGGGGGGGAGAACAAGATATGACAGAATGAGAAAGAGAGAGAGAGAGAAGGGGAAAGGAAACAGAGATATAATATACGGAAAAGCGAGGACACAATGAAAATAAAATTTTTAATATCGTTTTTTTTTTAATCTTAGTGATTATTTTCGACCTTCTTTAAATAATGTTAGGGTAAACTCAACATTTGATTCTGGAACCTTAAAAGTAGTAAAATACAGAACACGCCACAATCATTTGTGTATTATAAGGTATATGACAATGCAATAACATATTTTCATTAAGTTTTGAAAAAATTATTATTAAGCATTATTTTAGAGTACAATAACAACTTGTGTATTAATCAAAATTGAAATTTTCGAAGAACATGAAAGAAATATAATGCATTTTGCCTGGAATAAACAATTTCTTCAAAATCTCCTCAGTTGAAAAGAACGCCATACAATACATATTGTGAAGAAATTATAATTTTAGTTACTACACATGCAAGGACTGGAGAAGTGGTCCAATACATTCTTCATCATTACTCTTAACTTGTTTGTTTGTTTGTTTGCTTTTATTTCTGCGTTCTAATAACATACAATAATTCGAATTTTTACATAAGTAAAAAATCATGTACAATAATAGTATACAATAAACATAAGACAAATCATACAAACAAGAATAAAGAATATAATAGACCTATGTAAATATTTTTCTCCAATAAACTAGAGAGGTAATTTAGAACGCAGGATAGCACCAAGAAGGTCACCAAGAAGAAGCCGGCAACACACCCACCTGCTGCCGAAATGATAACTTGATATAATTATTTCTATGTCCGAGTGATAAACTAAAACCGGTAAGCATGATATATTTTTATCTCCGAGTAAAACAACCAGTAAGCATGCATGATAAGATTCTATGTCCGAGTGATAACTGATAAACTAAAACCAGTAAGCTTGATATATTTTTATGTCCGAGTGATTAATTCAAACCAGTAAGCATGATATATTTCTATGTCCGAGTGATAACTTTAAACCAGTAATCATGATATATTTCTATGTCCGAGTGATTAATTCAAACCAGTAAGCATGATATATTTCTATGTCCGAGTGATAACTTTAAACCAGTAAGCATGATATACATGTATTTCTATGTCCGAGTGATAAATTTAAACCAGTAAGCATGATATATTTCTATGTCCGAGTGATAAATTTAAACCAGTAAGCATGCATGATAAGTTTCTATGTCCGAGTGATGAATTTAAAACAGTAAGAATGATATATTTCTATGTTCGAGTGATAAATTTAAACCAGTAAGCATGATATGTTTCTCTGATTTTTCCACTCAGATCAAGTGCAGAAGAGGGTTAATTGTTGCAAAATTCGTATGAAAGAAAGAGACATGATAAATGGGTCAAGCCGTCCGATGGTATAAACAAATTCTTAGCTTAATTCGAGACATTCGATGCATATACAGAAAAAAAAATTCAATCTCACTGGTCATTGTACGACCCCACTACAATTCGATTTGGAAAGATATGAAATATAATTAGATATGAAAGTGCAAAAAAAAAACATTTTTGCCAAGGTTTCCAATGGCGATATGAATATCATGAAATTCCGAGGCATTTTAGGCCCTAAATCGGGCGTAAATCGGGAACAGCCTTGCGGCTGGTCTGACGTCACTGCGGTTTGCAATCGATCCGGGATTTTATCCGACTGGACTTTATTGTATTCATGTGACTATATAATTATGAACCCCCTCCTCCCGAACAAAGGAAGGTTAACGGTTTCCTACCTAATAGGCCCAACTCATAAATTCTATTTTCCAGAATAGGTTTGCAGTTGGGTGTTAGGTGTGGTGGGCTTTACACAATATCCAATGAACAGTTTGTCTGTTATGCTTCCAATCTTACCTCAGAAATAACCTGTTTCATCACTCAAAAAGTATTAGAAACAAAGCCAGATATCATGATCAGTAGGATTTAAGGGGGCACAACCGACTCGCGCCCTTTTTGAAAGCCCCCCTCCAATTGTGGCCTTGTGCCCCTTTTTAAATATTAGATCCACCAAAAGACACCTGATAATGTGAAAAATACTTTTTTGGGGCCTTCGATTTTTCGCAATTATGCACCACCAATTTTCTTATTTTACCGAATCTTGGTACGGCCCTGATCACAGGCGAATAAACAAGCTGCGAACTTTAATAACAGACAGTCATCATTAACAACGAGTGATGTTGGTTATCACATTAGATTTGACACAACTCCGAAAGAACATACTAAGGATTTATATTACATTTTCCAAAATGGAATCTACATGGATACGGTATGATAGTTTTTCATCAATAAAATCATCTTCAAACAATAGACATACCCGGCCGTTCGAGGTACCTATTAAGACTGTAACCATAAATAATCGGCTTTTTAAATGGGTAATGTGAGCATTTCACAATTTACGGGGTATAAATGTTGTCTCCACTTGAATGATCAACTAAACATGTCTGCTTATTATCTAGAAAGATCAGACTCAATGGCTGCATCATTTAAAAACAGTTTCAAATACCGTACAATGATTTCGAGTTTTAGATCATTGACCTATATATTAACACTTTTTCTCTCTTCCGATAAGACCATGGTATTGAGAAAATGCGATCAGTGGACAGGTCTAGATCCATGGTTTCGTATTCCCGTTTTTGCATTCCCCAAGACCTAGAAAAAAATATTTTCCGTACCGCCCCTCCCCTTCTCTCGCGCGCGCGCTCTCTCTCTCTCTCTCTTTCTCTCTCTCACTTCCCCCTTTTTTTTCTGGGGATCTGACAACAAAAAGTTGCAAAGTTCAAAATACATGTACATTTCCCCACCGTTATGAGTTTTATTCTGTCTAAGCTTTCTTTCACACATAACACATTCACCTCAGTCTCGTTATCTTGCAAACTGACAGAAAATAAAAATTGGGCATGCGTATAATAGAGTAAATGACTGTAAAGCTAGACTCTGTATTTCTTTTACATGTGAAGAACTGTGGTGTTCCAATGTAACAAGCAATCAGCAATCTGACATTAATTTTTACAGTTACAAACATTAGTGATAGAGGGCGCAATACTGGCAAATTGCAATCGCCAGTTCAGCCTCCAAAAACATACCAAAATTGTAAGCACACGCAGACATAACCCGAAATAACATACTTGGAATAAATGTGAGAGAGAGAAGAAAAAAAAACAGACCCACAAAAAACTTTTGCCATTGTTGTTACATTAACATAGGTCTTTTGATGCAAACAATTATCATCTGTGTTAGAAATAAAATCATATATGCACAAAGCCTACTGATAATATAAACTCTTATATCTCTATTTTCATAGCAAAATTACTAAATCATAAAATGATTGTTATAACCAGCACACATTGTCCATGAGTGCATTACATATATACATACCAATTTTTCAGCCATATCTACCTTAGTAGTATATTAAAAAACATTTCAATATGACTTAGTACAATATAACAGCCAAAATACATGTACAGGTTGTACTAAAAGTTCTAACCTTTCTATTATAGGAAAACTATAAAGCCATCTAAAGGATTAATTTCGAAACAGTACATGACATACAGAGTGGGGATAGAAAGAGCGAGAAAGAGAGCATGAGTGATGGATAGATAGATAGATAGATATAGAAAGATAGATAGAGTGATAAAACAGATACATGGAGACAAGGAAGAGGGCAAGACAGAGACATTATATTGAGAGGGTTGTATTGGACAGGTTATATCCTTTAAGATAAGTGAATTACAGTACTTAGTTTATAACAGAATTAGTACTAAAGAAGAAAAGAAAAACGTGTTCACCTCTGCACATATCCTTGATTGAAAGTTTTTTCAAAGAGTTTTAACATTATTTCATAATAGCTTCCTTAGTATTGTACAAAAGTCTGAAATATAATAACTAAATAAATGTTTACCCTGCATTTATACATTCACTCCTTCCAATCCTAGTTCTTACACAAAACATTTCACAATGAAAGACAATAACTCAGCTGTGTATCGTTAAGAATGTAAAATCCATTGATATATCCTTATGTAATGGACATTTATAAACTGCTAGGCAGAATTGAACGACAAATGAACTAAAATGATTTTTACCCCTTCCTATTTCAATGTGCCTATAGTGTACCCAGAGTAACATAATAACCCTGCAAACAACTTAAACTACCATTAGATACGCTGTCAGTAACTCAATAAACAATTCATCATCTACTACTGATTTATCTCAGCTACTTGGAAAGAATTATCTTTCATTAAAAACTAACAAGAATATATGTCATCAATAATCTAATGAAAATATTATTTATGTTAACCTTCTCAAATCATAGCAGAAATGTGCTAGTGAACTTCTAATCTTTCGTGGAGTTGCAATATTAAATTACTTTTTTATTCACAAAAATATCATTTAACAAAATGAAATTTCATGATATACAATCATGACAGACCATACAAATGCAATTTCTCAATCCTGCTGAGAGTCACATGCACTGCACACAGAAATGTGAATATGGGACTACACAAAAATGTTCGGCCCAAACGTTTCAGCCGTTTCTTGTCATATGTTGAAATGTGAGAGTATTTGAAGAGTAATCCTTTCCAGGGGACATATCTACTATGATAATCTTCCAAACTAACATAAAAAAGAATGAGAAAGCTCACAAATTAATTGTTACCTTTCCCAGAACTCAAGTTTCCCTTTAAAACGCATATGTATGGAAGTGTTGAAGTTTCATCTTTTACATTATTATATTCAAAACACCAATACATTTATGACAGGGTCAGGATCCAGCAATATTCAGCCCAAGTACATGATATATCCTTGAAATTGTCAAGACCATAGAATCCTAGCACCGTGATTGGCTGGAAAGGCCATCCTGCAATCTTAGGGTGTGATATTTGAAACCACATGCCACCTGTTGGATGAACTCTTTGACTTCTTGTGCAAACATGGTCCTGGCTGTGACAAACATGTTGATCTATTTTTGGGAAAGGGCTTGTGAAGTATTGACAATCAGAGTGCTGGAATCAACTGTTTTAAGGGCACAATGTGTACTTTGGTTATATTTTGCTGGATCCTGACCCTGTCATAAAGTGGACATTCATATTATTTCAATATTTGTAAAGTATAGATATTGCCATTCACACTCATGTCAAATTCAACCTGGTTCACATTAGAACTATGTGAGTTTTTTACAGGTTCACTTTTCGTTTCATTTCCATTTTTTGGTCATTTTCATAGACAAATAGAGTATGTCATGAATCTCTAATTCCTCTTCTTATATTTGATGTTTAAATCATGACAATCAGTAAATGTTAACTAGTCCATTCAATCATTTGGAAATTAGATGTTCCTGGGGATTCCTGCTCATTATGTATTCAGAGACTGACCCAGTCAAGCAAAACTGGAAATAAAATAGAGCACTTTTTTGAGACCTGCGGTTTGATTGTGAATGTTGTCACAATGTAGTATGCGCTCAGGCTGAGCAACTCCTTTTTTTTTCCTTGGCGTCGCGAGTTGATGTTCATTTTTTCCCGCTGACGTCACTGAATAGTTGATTTTTTCCCTCTCATGATTGGAAAAAATGAACTATTCGATGACCTCAGCAGGAAAAATTAACTAGATGGCAGGAAACGGCTTTTCTAGTAAAACTATTCATTTTCTTGTTGTATACACTCCCAATGCAACAATATTACGATGAGGGATATAATATTTTATGTAGTAGTATATATACTAAAATAACTCATGCTGCAAATTAAAGTCGTCATTTGGAACCTGGAAAAAAATAAACAATGTTGGCTAGAGTCAGACAGATAATTCAAAGAGTAATTCCAACATGTTTGCCTGCAATATTTCGTGAATTGTTCAAAAGATGTGTTGACAATATCATGAATGACAAATATTCATGGAAGTTAGTACTAATAGACCTGTTTACAAACTCATTCAAATTTATGGATGTTTCTTTCCTGAGGACCTAGTAACGAGGTATTCCATTAACCTGTTATTAATGAATGAACTGGAATACTTGGAATCCAGTTTGCATACATTACTTGTTGCTATGTCTGACAAACCTATGACAAGGTTTCAGGTTAACAAGAACAACCTTCATTTTAAAAGTACTAGTAAGCATAGTATGCATAAAATTTGAATATATTTGTGAACAAGTCTATTGATGAATATTTTTCTGTAAAATCCAATGGCAGCCTTAAATTGCTAATTGTGCGGACATCCAACCCCCATCCTATCATTAGAGATGGTTCATCTCTTGGACACATCTCTGATATACTTCCAATCTTTTTTATATGAGTTGTTTGAACTTAATACTAGATCTAGACCTAGGCTATCTGACAGATGGTCTAAAAATAGAGAGTAGAGTCTGGGCCACAAATATGAATGAGTTGATTGAAATTGACAAAGATGGTCTAAAGATAGACAAGAAATTTAAATGAGTTGTTTAAACTTGATGCCAGACCTACACTTAGATTTTCTGATGGATGGTCTGAAGATAGAGAGCAGGGTCTTGGTCACAAAGAAGACACAGCTGATTCCCAGCAGTATAGCACTCAGGAGGAACTGCGGGGCATCCGTCTCATCGCTATTGGCAACCAGGACCGCAGAGAGTGCCCAGATGAATACTGGGTAGATCATGAAGACATGCCGGGTGTAGGGGTCCAAGATGGATACGTCAAGGGCAAAGAAGACAGTCAGCTCAGTGGCCAAGATAGTCAAGCATATGTAGACAACGGAATCACTGAAAATCAGACAAAGCATTACAACAGTACAATAGTAACAGGGATTGTTAAAATAATTCAGGTAGGGACTATGACTTGCATTTCTCAAGAATTATGTTCTTTACCCACAATTTGTAAAATGTGGGTTAGGGGCACAATTCAGACAATACATCTCTGCCATTGCCCCCCTCCCCCTTTAAAAAAAAAATCTGCTTTATTCTTTAGATCTACCAATAATGGACAAACAGAAATTCAGAAAATATGTCAGAACCAAGAAATATATCAACATGTGTTCTATAAACTTCCAGCCTGTGGCACAACAACATGTGGGAACTATCCATGTAGTAATGGTCCTGGTGAGAATTGTTCTATGAAGAGGGAATAATTACCTTAGGCATACACACATGTATTATTGTCTGGGTACATAGTTGTCCTAGAATTGTACTTAATGATTAATTTCTGGAAGATCAAACTCTGCTGCCACTGATATGTGAATGGTCATGTAAACTAACCTTGGTAGGCCAGCATCATAGAGCAGACTAACAGAGAGAGCAACCTGAGCAGCGATGGTAGTCCAAGCACTATAGATGGCTACTCCATTACCAACCAGTACTCGATAGGCCCACAGATCACCTCTGTAATCAGAACAAAGGTACACTTCATTAGAGGAAAACTATGATCTGATCTAAAGTATAAAAACTGAGAAAATAAATTTGGAAGTGGTGCTCCATTATATAAATTTGTATTTGGGAGAATATGAATTTCTTGTAAGAAATAAGTCCAATGATAATAGATGGCTAGTCATTACTAACCAGTTTTCGAGAGGCCCACAGGTCACCCCTGCAAGCAGGATAAAAATGTACTTCATTCGAGGAAAACTAGTGCATGGGTCTGACATACCAGCGGGGCGATTCATAAAGCTGTACATAAGTTACGCACGACTTTACGCACGACTGGTGATCAGTTCTTGTGCTAAATGATTGAGAATCTGATTAGTATAGCACCCAAGAACATGTTCCAGTCGTTCGTAAAGTTATTCGTAACTTTACGAACAGCTTTATGAAACACCCCCCAGGTATGAAACGTTGCACATTAGATTTGGAAATGGTTCTCCATCTGCATTAACCCCACTGGATACAATTTAATTTCAGTAACAAACACATTTCCAATAAAAGTTAGCTTAGTATTCAAAGTGTTAAACTAATATCAATGTCTGGTAAGAAATTTAAAAATTCATCTTGCTCAGTACAAATTACTTTGAAGAACTACATATTCAAAAAAAAAAAGGAATGTGCACAAATTTAAGATGATGATATGACAGCTGGAGCACCTACATCATGGACCCAAGCCGGCTCTCAATTCAATCCACTTTCTAGAATACCGGCCAGAGTATTTACCTTGGTAGCTGTAGCAATTCTGGCAAGAAGGACCAGACTCTTGTCAGGTTGATCATTAAGGCCACATAGAGGAACAGAGTACTGGACACCAGCACGATGGCAGACACGGTCAGCATCTCCCGATCCCACACGAACAACCACAGGACGTTGACACAGTTTGCCAAGAAGACGGACAGGAGGAACGGTAGGGAGGTTACTGGGGGATTCAGGTAGACCGGTCCAAAAACATTGGAGCGGAAGAGGGTTGTTATGATGAACAAGATCCAGATGGCCATCCATAGGTAGATGAGGCTCCAGATGCTAAAGGCATATCCGGCTGGAGTGATGGGACTTGGGTATTGATCAGAGCGGTTGCCGATGGTAGAGTTGAACCAACCTAGAAAGGACAGAACATTCATATAAAAATGTGTTATTGAGTTATTGGGAAGCGTTTGGAAGCATGAGCCAGAACCCTGCTCTGCACAAGTCAACCCCATAAATTCAACCTGTACACACACTTACAAATAATTCATTTCAGTATTGAATACAATTGTAAAAATCATAATCTAGCACTGTATTAGAGGTATATGCACATGGACTGTTCTAGGACTGCACAGTGCAAAGATTGGGGCTGTAGCCAATACCATTTCTGGGTTAATAGAAATATACATCACTTTATATAAAGGGTTCTCACGGCAGCCATCCTGGAGGACATAACAATAAAAACCTGTGCATCAGACTGTGAAAAGCCATGATCTTGTGCACAAGTTTTTATTGTTATGTCCTCCAGCATGGCTGCTTCTGGGAACCCTCTTATACAACATCATTATATTATGTACATCATGATGCAAATGTGTCAGAGTTTAGTTGAATGGTTTATAACTTCACTGGGAATGCTAAGGTTGTGGGTTTGGCAAGATAGTGCTCTACTTTTGCCTCTCTATACCAAGGAGAGAAATGGGACATAAAAGGACGACAAAAGTAATTGTGATCAACTTTGCCAATACTACCCCAAGAAGTGGAGATGATGCAAACACTGCGTGCATGAATGACTGGGTAATAATGCTAAAATGTGTTTCCACCTGAGACACACTGTAATTTTGTATCAAGCTACTGTATTATTATCAGTATTATGTTGGACACATTGGGTACCTAGAGTCAATCCATTATTACAGGAGTGTACACGTACCATGGTAAGTCTCAGACTAGGGATCTCCATTCTCCCCAAAATGACCATAACTTACCTAGTGAGTACTCGGAATCTGGCCCAATGGCAGCTTGAAAGTTACAGAAGAGTGTGAAAGCAAACCCTGCTGCTACCGTCGCAGTCCCTAGTATGATGGATACATCCATGATGATTGTTGAACAGTCAATATCACGCACAGTACAGCTGTATTCAGATTTCTTGCATATCACTGCAATGAGCAATAATTGCCTATATCAGCAGTTTATATGACTTACAGCTGAATAAAAATATACAGAAGCAACTTTAGAATACCTCCAATACAAAAGTTGAGCTACATGTACCTTGTCTATTGGTTGATCAACGCACACCCCAACCAAATTTAAATTGGAGACTTTGTTACCTAACCTTAACCCTAACCCTATCATTGGTCGTCCAATGATCATAAACCCATTGCTAGGGTATTCAAAGTTAAAGGGCAATCCAACATTTGTAATAACTTGATTTGTGTGAAAGCAGAAAACTCAGAGAAGGAACAAGTTTGAACGTAATTGGACAAGCAATAAGAAAGTAATGATTTTTTTAAAAATTGTAATCAGTAATCATTATCATATGGGAATTTCAAATTTCAAACGGTCACTGTGATGTAGCGGCGGTCAACTCTATTGCTCCAATATTGTCAGCACTGCGCATGCGTGGTTTGCATGACAAACGCCATCTGTTGGCGAAATTACGTATTTGGGGTAGCGAGAATTACAGGCCCCTACTATAATATCTATCATACTTTTATAGAGAAATATCTTTGCATCATATAGAAAAATCACCTTGAAGTAAATTTGGTTTGTATACTTGAGAAATTATCCAAAGAAGTGGCTTAACAGATTTACATTAACAAAAACGGAACAACAATAAACAAATGGTAATAGACCTCGCAACAGATAACATTTCTGTAAGCTTGCATGGTCTGCTTGGAATTGGATGACCACAGATCACACCTATGATTTATTCAATTATTTCATTATCTAATTTATTTTAAATAATTTGTAAAATATTTGGAAATTGAAATTTGAACTGTTGACAGTCCTAAGGAAATAATCACAGCTTTCCTAATAAGACTGAAGTAAGTATTCAACTTTCAAGAGAAGGGGATAATGGTCGATGTTATATATACCATGACTGTATGCATTATCCACTCACATATTATGGGAGGTAATTACAGATATTAAAACTAAAAAAAACAAAAAACAATAGCCTACATAAGATTCAAAATCACAGGCAGCACTGGTAAACTCCACAGTCCACTCACACTGATGTGCAGTTATTGCTGATACTATGCCAGAAGATTGTGAGGATCATGATAATACGTAACTCCAGGGAGCTCCAAGGCGCAGCGTTGGAGCTCCAGGTACATCCCATAAGAAAATTTAAAGTCTGCGGCTGATCTGCGGCAGACTTGCCGCAGATCTGCTGCAGACTTTTTAGTCTGCGGCAAGAGTAAGCAGGAGTATGCGGCAGAACCAGAATTTGCTGCAAACTTGCGGCATACTAGTAAGCAGCAGGATCAGTCTGCAGCAGATCTGCGACAGAATACTTGAGAAGAGTGAGGCTGCGGGAAGGCAACCACAGAAAGAAACTTCACTGCAGACTTCTTGCATACCAGCTTTTCCACAGGTACAGTCTGCGGCAAGGCTGCCACAGAAGTCTGCTGCAAGTCTGCCACAAGCTCGCTGGTACCTAATTATAACAAAGTCTGCGACAAGGTCGCCACAGACTGACACAGGCTGCCATATAAGGTTCGTGTTATACCTAATTTACATACAGTCTACGACAAGGTTGCCACAGACAGACACTTTTAAGGCTGCCATATGTAAGCTCACTTATACCTAATTAACATACAGTCTGCGACAAGGTCGCCACAGACAGACACTTTTCAAGCTGTTTAATATACAGTCTGCGACAAGGTCGCTACAGAAAGACACTTTCAGGCTGTTTAACATACAGTCTGCGACAAGGTCGCTACGGAAAGACACTTTCAGGTTGTTTAACATACAGTCTGCGACCAGGTCGTTACAGACACACACTCCTCGACATAAAGGCTGTTAAAAGGTGACACAGACACATGCTACATTGCCAAGAGTAATTACACGCAGTATGAATATTTTCAATATTCTGCAAAATGATTGCCATGAAAACACAGTAAGATAATGAACTCTTACAATTGGGTATACTTGTATGTAAGCAGACATATTGCATCACTAGGTCACAAGAAACCAGTCTGTTTAAAACACATGTAACTGTGTTTTAGCTAGATGTAATATTGATTTGTTAAATTTCACTGACATCCTTCACACATCAGAATAATTGCCCTATAAAAGTAACTCATTTCTCGGCCCTCTGAAACAGAAATATACTCGTATCTCAAAAAATACTCATCCGTTTTCAGTGAAAATTAATATGAAGCATAATATCCTCATTTCCTATCTGCTCTGGAATTTCCATGATATATAAGGCCCGAATGAGGGAGATACGAGAATGTGAATTTTCGAGGATTTCTGCTCCTCGCGGGCTTCGATAGCCGTTAGGAATTCAAAAGCTTTGACGACTTTAATTGGGGTATAGAGCCGCGCCTGTTATTGAGTGTGTAGTGCATTCATGTCTCAACTCATCACTTTATGTCAATTACAATTACAGGTTATGTATTCAATATTTCTTATCTGTAACCTTTTAAACTGTAACTGCACAGATTTTGGAGAGATTCTGATCAAATAAACCAAAAAAAAAAAATTTGATAAAATCCTTTTTTTTCTCATGTATTTTATTGTTTTTTTAAATTTCTTATGTATTTCTTTGTTTTTCGACTTTTTGTTTTTTATTGTTTTTTTTTCGATGGAATTCGTCTGCGACACTATTTTAATCATAAACAACATAAAATTAATTGTTTTTAAACCGTAAAAGTAAAAATAATGAAACATTTATGAATTTTAGCTGGAAACACAATTTGCATTGGATTTGTACACGAAATCACGTTTTTGAGCAATTTGGGGTCTGACATGCACTTACAAAATGTTGCGTAACTCCGGAACCGCACGCGCGGACATCACAAATTTGGTCTCAAAAGTTGCGCAAAACTTGAAAGAAAAAGGTAGTGAAGCGGCGTGGTGACTGCTTTTTGCGATGGAAACATATTACGCGAAACGTCGAGGGGGGGGGGGGCGCCCCCCCCCCCCTCCCGGGCCTATTAGGGTTAAGGGGCTTCACCCCTTTTATAAGGCAAAAATTTGACCCAACCAATTTTTTATTTTTTTTTAGTCCAATGTGAAGGGTAGTATATCTCCTCAAACTATCACTTGAATTTCAGACAGTAAATCAGTCTAATAGTGGGTTAAAATTAATAATTAATCAATGCATTCATTATAAATTTAATGACCTTCAGGTCCCTTTGAAACAAACACACTGAAGATTTTACAAAAAGTTTCATAAATTGCTTTATTTTTTCACCGATTTCAATCATTTTTGCACTGTATGGAAGAGCAGAAAGTTTTTTTTTTTCATTTGATGTGTATAGCGCCATCTAATGGTAGATATAGGCAATGCATATTTTTCTGAAGAGCACATGGCGAGCACATGGTACCTGCATTGCAATCACAGTACACTCTCGCCAATTTTTCTCCAAATAAACGAGTCTTTACGATTTTTCTTCGTCATGGGTTGTGCTAAGAAGGGTTATGTGAGTAAGAAGGTTTTTAAAGGCATATCAAGACATGATTTGAGCTACAACCTGCAAGAAAGCTGACAGAGGACACAGCTTGAAAAAGTTGAAGGACTCAAGGAGGAAGCTAATTTCTTACACCAGTCCCACCCATAGTGTTTTGAGTGGGGAATGGTGGCTTCTCCTCATCGATGTTTTACAGTTGAATACAGCCCTGGAATTTTTCAAAGACCATTTCTGTCCAGGAGGTAAGCTTTATTAGTTTTATTTGAATGTTTATTAGTCATACAGAAGTATTAGATTTTCATTAATGTGTTGGATGATGGCCTTTTTTTCAGTAGAAACGCTGTGATTTTTATTTTATTTAAATTGATCTAGACCTATACCGATTATAATAATGTTGGTGTTAAAATTACAGTGTTTTTATTATATTAACTATTGTGAATTGTGTGTAAACTTTATAGTGATTTGTTTATCGAACCTTTGAAGGTATTTTAACTACCGGTATACAAAAAAAAAATTGATCTGGACATATGGGCATGCATGTCATTACTGACTGCGCACAGCATTATTGCTCGAACGAAATGTGACCTTACCATTATGTTTATGAATGGTTGATTATTAAGATAAGATTATGTAGTGGAAACAGATGTGTGATTTTAGTCATTCATCAATGTGTTTCTCCTTCAATTCAGGAAACCTTCAGTTGCTGGAACAATTTTTTACACACACCGCAGTAGCTCCCTCATCCTCCAGTGGACTGTATGCAAGAAGCAGCACATATGTTTCCATCTTCCCCTAATGCTGTGGCAGAAGGGGCTATCAGCAGAAGTATACAAAAGATCTGTTCTGGCAGCAAGTGAAAGTGGGCCTTGCCAGGGAAGCCCTTGCAGACTTCTGCGGCTACATGGACCTGCCCCCTCCAGTGAACAACAAGAGCTACATGTACCAGGACCACATATACCGTCTGCACTTGGAGACAAATGAGGTATGTATCATGTGTTGGTCTCCAAATTGAAGTAAATGATGAAAATGAATATTAAAAATATATATGTATAGACTTATACATTTCTATACCATTTATAATTAATTTTGCTCTTTTCTCTGTTCATTAATCCCACTGCAGGTCTGTGAAAGCCAGATGAAAGAGGCCGGTCAGTGAGTGCGGGAGGTAGTGCTGGAAGCGAACCCAGAGCTGAATTCTGCAGATGTGCTGGACGTGGCAGTGTCATTCGATGGAACATGGCACAAAAGGAGTTTTGTATCTAATCATGGGGTGGGGGTGGTAATGAGTATGGACACGGGGGAGGTTTTTGATAGGGTCATTCTTTCTAAATTTTGTAAATCATGTCGGATATGAAAAGATTGGGATAGGGAGGGAGACGAGTACAAGAAATGGTGGGATTGTCATAAACATGACTGTTTGGGGAATCATGAGGGAACAAGTGGTAGTATGGAGCCTAAAGAAGCTAAAATGTTATTTGCAAGATCTGTGGAAAAGCATAAGTTGAGATACAACTACATTATTTCTGATGGGGATAGTTCAACTTTTAAATCAGTCAAAAATGTGTATGGGGATGCCGGTGAAGTTACGAAATATGATTGTGTAGGGCACGTAGGGAAAAGAATGTTAAATGCGTTAGATAGATTTCGTAAGGACGCGGATCATACGGCAAGGGATAAGAAGTTCATGAGGAAGGGAAATGGTCATTTATGGGGTAATTCAGACAATGGGAGTGTAGGTAGGATGAGTAGGTTTTATAACTCAAAGTGATGTAGAGGGCCCTGGCAGTGAATTTGTATGTTAAGAGAACAAAACACAAAATCCTGATAACACAAACTGAAAGTAGTGTTAAGAGGTTCCAGTGTACATATATTTGGTGTTTGGCTAACAGTTTGCAACCAAAAATCATTGTACAGTAGCAGCTGCTTAACCAAGGACCATTTGATGTTAAAATGCTCCTGATGATAGGGACAATTGCATAACATTTTGTTCCTATTAAACGGCCAAGGAGCGTTACATTTCTCAAAGACGGTCCAATAGCTTCCTTGATTGTCTCTAAACTATTTGTGTACAACTTGTACACCTGCAGAGGCTATATTCTATGTGTGCTAACAAATTTAGTTTATTTTATGCAGTACAACATTGCCATCTTGGTGGGCAAAACGCGTGTTCATATAAAGCATTGTACAGTTGAAAATATGAATACATATTATTCCAATGTTTTTTTCTCAAAATTCAAAGTGTGTTCTCTTTCTTATTCAGTTCTCTAGAATGTGTGTGTGCTGATGTTGCATCTTGGCGTGCTTGCATGCTGCCGCCTTTCTCTTGCTGAAATTGTATGTATGAATATTCATCACTAACAGATCTGCCACAACCACTTTCCCGAAATTGTATGTATGAATATTCATCATGCGGCAAATCTGCCACAACTTCTTCCTGAAATTGTATGTATGAATATTCATCATTAAAAGCCTGCTGCAGATCAGCTACTTCCTGAACTTGTATGTATGGATATTCATCATTTAAAGTCTGCCGCAGATCTGCCACAACTTCTTCCTGAAATTGTATGTATGGTGGGTATGAATATTCATCATTGAAAGCCTGCCGCAGATCTGCCACAACTTTTTTGTATGAATATTCATCATTAAAAGCCTCCTGCAGATCTTCCGCAGACTCTCCTGCTTAGCTCACTGGTCTAAAAAGAGTATGCTGCAAGGCAGCAGCAAGCCTGCCGCAGATCTGCCACAACTTTTTTGTATGAATAGTCATCATTAAAAGCCTCCTGCAGATCTGCCGCAGACTCTCCTGCTTAGCTCACTGGTCTAAAAAGAGTATGCTGCAAGGCAGCAGCAAGCCTGCCGCAGATCTGCCACAACTTTTTTGTATGAATATTCATCATTAAAAGCCTCCTGCAGATCTGCCGCAGACTCTCCTGCTTAGCTCACTGGTCTAAAAAGAGTATGCCGCAAGGCAGCAGCAAGCCTGCGGCAACAGCTAATTTGCATGTGAAAAAGATGCCTGTCTGCGGCAAGGCAGCGGCAGGTCTGCTGCAAGGCAGCCACAGCAGTATGCGGCAGGCTGATTTCTTTCCTATGGGAAGTTACAACTATCCAAAGTCGACCTCGCCCATTTTATGGCTAATCGCATCACTTAATTTCGGCAGGTAAGATAGAAATTTGTACGACGGTACAGTACGGGGAAACGATCGGCTCGGCGAGGAAATTCCATTTTTTTCATCGAAACAATCGTTAAATCGTAAAATCAAAGAGCCTGCTAGATAGTTACAGTAATTATCTTGAAGTATAAGTACAAATTTCCATCTTACCTGCCGAAATTAAGTGATGCGATTAGCCATAAAATGGGCGAGGTCGACTTTGGATAGTTGTACCTGGGGCGGGGGCTCCAACGCTGCGCGTTGGAGCTCCCTGGGGCCCGGGGTTAGATAATACGAGATCAAGCCATAAATATATGCACGAACTAACTAGTCATGCTAGTAGTAGTATACTACCAAGGACTCTCGGCAAACTTGCCTAAGTATGGCAGCGTGTCCAAACTTCGCGGATGTCCATACTTCGCGTATCAGTACTAAATACGCGATAAAAAGTACATTGTACGCGCTACTGTATGTGGGACTGCGGAAAATCGTTCTACAATACGGAAAGAACCCAAAAGAGGCAAAATGCGACGAAAAAATGTAAGTAAATGTATAATTTAGTCAATATATTGATGAGAATCTTGTCAATTTTAGTAAAATCAAGCTTAAAATTATAATTTTGTACCGTATTTAAAATTCCCCTAAATTATCAAATTCTTATCCCCAATAAATTAGCGTCGGCTCTACGCTGTCGGGTTCCGTAGACGAGTGTATTCTGACGTCTTATTTATTATTTATCGTAATTAATCTGCACAAATAGGGCCAAAAGAGGGCACCAAACATAATCCGCGAAGTATGGACTCGTCTGTGGTGGGCGAAAGCTGATGGTAAGCGATTGGATTTGGCCTTAAAATGAGAGTTTATAAAATAAAATTTTCAAACATTTTTGTATGACATTATTTTACGGTATATTCTGCTTCATTTGATATTACATTTCTAATGTATATCTATCAAATTGTGTTATAACGTCATAAAAGGCCAAAATGTCCGCGAAGTTTGGACACCCCATCATACTATACGGTATAGTAGTACTACCTGGTACCTCTTGCTACACTACCATTACCATGACTACAGTAGTAGTCATTATTTGGTACACCATTAACAATAACAGTAACAGAAATATGACCAACATATTATATTATAGATAGCTTCAACTTACACTCACAATCACTACTTAGCAGCGTCCACTTTCATCAACGGTACACGGTAGTCGAGTCCCTGCGCTGCACCATGCACAATTAATCTACATCACATGTATATCACACGTACGTAGTGTGCATAATATACAGGTGCGGTGGTGATAGATTGTCGACTCGTCGTCCATATAGGTCCAGTCCATGGCCATCTGGTCTCACGCGCCAGGATTTTTCAATAGGGGGGGGGGGGGGGGGGGGGCAGACGTGAAGGATCCAACCGCATAGCCAGGATAGCCAGGTTGTTGGGCACGTGCGAAATTGGTGATGAGCACGCAAAGTGTTTCCCAGGGGTGGGTGCAGAGAGGGGGAGTTTCCCCCCTCCCGTGCGAAGCGCGAAAGCTCTTACTTTACAGCAAATTTGAGAGAAAGATAAACGGCTTGTAACACTCTTTTTTAAAGGCGGAAAGTTGGTTCGACGCCCTGGCTGCTTTTCAGCTATTTGGACGCAGTACTGCATTGTATGTAACAGGGGTGGGTGTAGGGAGGGGGGAGTTTTCCCCCTTCACGCGAGAAGCGCGAAAGCTCCGACGTTTTAGCATCTATCTTTAGGTTAGTTCACCGCCCTACAATCGGGGCAGAACTAACGAAAACCCATATATTGGCTTGAGAAAGAGTCGAGAAATTCAGCAAGGCGACCTGCAGCTGAAGTTGAGATTTCTTTCAAAAGTTGAACCTTTGCAAATGCTGTTTTATACACTTTATCCTATATTGGGAGCGCAATATTTAGCAGAAGTCATATGAAACTTACATGATATAGCGAGCAAAGCAATTACATCTTTCAAACTTTTTGAACCCTTTAAGCTATTTAAGGACTATATACTTGGGTAGCGAAATTACGAGATCCTGAAAGAAAATAATTATGCAAGGGAGCAAAGCGACCGAGCTTTGGAAAATCTTCGCATTTCAAACCTTCAAAAACTAGATTTATAGTGCATTTATCCTTCGGATTTGGGAGCGCGTGATCCGTAAAGATTATGATTTTTCTTCGTTTCCCCGATTTTTCTTTCTCTCATTTGCGTTTTTGCGCCCCCTACAAGTGCTGCCCGGGCCCCCTAGATACACCACTGAACGAAGAGGCCGAGCGAGGGTGGGAGGGTGTGTCCCCTCCTACATCAGGGAATTTTTCAAAAATTTGTCTATAAAACTTGCATTTTAAAGCATCCCTGGTTTATATTGAAAAGAAGGAATGCGCGGCACGGGCGTACTGGGGCCGGGGGGGGGGGGGGGCGCTTGCCCCCAAATGAAATTCAACCATGGTTTATTTTCAATTCCATACAAGTGATATATAAATATTCGTGATATCACAGGATTTTCAATAAAATGTGTATTCCCTTTCTGTTACAAACATTGGCGTAGACATGGGGAGCACAGGGGGCCATGCCCCCCTATTCAGCCACTTAGAAAAACAAAGCGAGAGCGAAAAAGAGAGGGAAGTGAGAGAAAAAGGCCTAAAAAGGCGCTACAAGCCGTTATCTCTCTCTCAAAATTTGCTAAAATATCAAAGTTTTCGTGCTTCGCGCGGGAATGGGGAAATAACTCTCCTCTCCCTGCACCCACCCTTGTTACATACAGTGAAATGTTGCGTCCAAATAATAAAAAAGCAGTCCGGGCGCCGATCCATAACTTTCCACCTAAAAAAATTGTTTGCTACTAGCCGTTAATCTTTCTCTTAAATTTGCTACAACGTCAGAGCTTTCGCGCTTCGCGTGGGAAGGGGGGGGGGGGGGCTATGTTGCTCTTTTGTGGACTTTAGGGTACAGTTTGTAAGCGACATCGGAGTACATGTATATACAGCCATGGAAAAAATTATTAGACCAAGAATGGTTACTGAAAGTGTTATATTTGTGGTAAGAAGGAAATAAAATATCATAAAAGCAAGGTACAATTGCTGGAATTTGTTATTCATTCAATGAAATACAAAGACAAATCATTTTCATTAGTTTTAATGTATATTATACCTTTATTACAGAAGCTTGGTCTAATAATCAGACGAAAACAGGAACATTTGTCGGATTTCAAAGGGGAAACTTATCTGAGCTGAAAAGGGGCACTAATCAGAAGGTGAAAAGGGCACTTATTAGAAAGAAGGGGCAGTCATAAAAAGAAAAAGGGTGACTTATCAGAGATGAAAAGGGGCACTTAGAAGAAAGAGAAATTGTATTATTAGAACGGAAAATGGGCACTAATCAGACGAAAAACAAAGGCACATATTTCAAAATGGGCAGTAATGTCTGAAGTTAAAGGGGCATTTATTAGAAGGTGAAAATGGCATTTATCAGAAAGAAAGGGCGCAGTTATACGAAGGAAAAGGGGCACTTATCAGAAGGAAAAATTGCACTATTAGAACGGGAAATGGGCACTAATTAGACAAAAAAGGGCAATAATTAGATTTCATAAGGGGCAGTAATGTCTGAGGTTAAATGGAGCACTTATCAGAAGGTAAAAGGGCACTTATTAGAAAGAAAAAGGGCACTATTATTATTATAATAATAGTGCCCCCCACGACAAAAGGAAGTATGGGACAACACAGTGTATTGTCCCATACTTCCCTCTGTCATGGGGGGGCAGTATAGGCCTACGAAGAAAAGGGGGCACTTATCAGCTATGAAAAGGGGCACTTTGGGGGTACCTGAAAAAGTGGGGGGGGGGGGTGGCACTGTGCCCCCGTCGAGGGGATCCCATCGACTTTATTCCAAGGCTGTGAACCTGTCATTAAAAGGATATGATCTACAGGGACATTAATCCATCTTCATGTTGAGATGGACATACGCACTAATCGGCAGTATGCACTCCATAAGATGCGCAGTTAATTCTGTAAGTACTAGGGGAACTGCCGCTACCCCCCCCCCCCCGTGCCCCGGCGGGATCGACATCCTAGCTGCCAACTGGTGTATGTACAATAAAATAGGGAGATATAAAATTGCATATGTCTCGCCCCATATTTATTTTCATTTCTTTTAGGTCAGGGTACGGTTCGACTTTAGTCAAGTTCGGCGCACTTACAATATTTCAATGACTATCTCGACAAAACATCAGCCTACATCATGTGGTCAAACAAATATATGCCCCTTCCTTGCATTCCCCATCGAATGGCAAAAAGAGAGAGAGAGAGAGAGGGGGGGGGGGGGGGGGAGCGGGAAAGGTACGTGAAAACAAAAGATGACGAGACCCCCCATCCACAGGCGGCGGAACGTCGGGCTCGGACAATGGACGTGGGGTGCCTTTTGCCCACAAAACAAAAAATGCCCCCACGCATTAATCGGCAGTATGCGCTCCATAAGATGCGCCGTTAATTCTGGAAGTACTGGGGCAACTGCCGCCCCCCCCCCCCTCGTGCCCCGGCGGGATCGACATCCTAGCTGCCGACTGGTGTATGTACAATAAAATAGGGATATATAAAATTGCATCTGTCTCGACCCATATTAATTTTCATTTCTTTTAGGTCAGGGTACGGTTCGACTTTAGTCAAGTTTGGTGCACTTAAAATTTCATGCACATTTCTGATAGGAGACCAAAATAGGCCTGCATGTGTGCTCAAGCAAACGACATTGTTTCCTCCTAAAAGAAGTCGTATGGCAAACAGGGTCGGAAGAAAGAGGGAATATAGGGAGAGGGTGGGAAAGATGCGTGAAAAGAAGGATGATGCAACACCCTCCCATGCCCTCCCTTACTTTGTAACATTATACTCTCGTATTTCATCCACCTTTTGATTATGCCCCCCCCCCCATAATATTAGTGCCGCCAAATCCAGTATCCTTAAAAAAGCTTTTCGTTGAAAGGATGTCATCGAATATTCCAAGGGCCTCTCCGCATGGAATAGTCTTTAAAACAAACAAATCCACATAGATGCGTAGTATTCTGCAATTAATGGGGCAACTGCCCCCCCCCCCCTCCTCCACTAGTCGCAGTGGAATCGATATCCTTGCAGACTGGCGCATGTATAATAAATGATAATGTAGGGAGAGGTAAAAATTGTATCTGTCTCGACCATATTTAATTTCATTTCTTTTATGTTGAAGTACGGTCCGACTTTAGTCAGGTTTAAAGTATATGTTCTTTAAAGCCAGTTTGGCAATTGAGATTTCATTAGATTTCTTTCTGTGAGGAAACCAATATTAACTAGAAAGGCCGTCAAAGGCGGCAGACCCACGCCTTAACCCAATAGGTTTTGTTTTGTTGCGATTATTTTTGTAAGCAGTAGCCATTCAAAGGGGATAACAAGAGGCACATCTCCCCCCCCCCCCCAATAAATTTTGCCATATCCAGGTCATAGCTTTGTGTGTCCCCACCCTTGAAAAAATTCTTCTGAAAAAGGTATTTTATTATTGAAACATCCCTCCCCTAAAAGTAATTGATTAGACATGTCAGAGAGCGTGGCGTGGTGAGAAAAAAAAATGTTAGCAATTTGTATTCAGTGTTCAGTCCAAGGCCGTACGCAGAAATTTTTTTCCTGGGGGGGGGGGGGGGGGGGCAAGATGATCGCTTTCAAAGGAACCCATAACTTGAAGTCTAAAACCCGATTAAAAAAAAGTATGATTTTGAAATTTCTGGGGGCCGCTGCGTACGGCCTTGGTTCAGTCATGTCAGTGTTAGTAAATGTATTCATGTTCTATCTTTACATTGCAATTCGGGTTGTTGTTGTTTTTTTCATCGGGCTTGGATAAAATAAATATGACGACAAAAGAAGTTGGATCTCGACTTGAAAATGACGTGCATGCGAGGCACAGAGCTTACTCACTCAGTACTACATTAACAGTCAGCCGGCCCCAGGCAATTCGCGACAGTGCTGTGTATAGTTATGTACGTACACTACATCTACTCAGCCACTCACTCAGATCAACACACGCGAACACTCGCGAGTGCGATAGACTCACTCATGTCGAACAAACGCACCAGATTTTCACCGAAAACAATTAAAATCACGTACTACACGTCCACCAGGATAAAATAAATCACAAAAACTTCCACAACAAAGTGGAAAGAACCGGGGAAAATAAACAGAAATGCACAGAAGATAAGAAATAGGAGAAATTAGACGTGCTAGGCTATACGTATACCGTATACCTAGCCGCTTTCGATTTCGCAACGAGAGTACAGTTCAAGCGCGAAAAATCCCTTGTTGCTGGGATACGTTGGCTTTGAATATTCATTGCAGGCTCGTGCGGATTTGAAGTGAAATAGCAAATAATGGGTCTAAAAGTGTTCTAAAATTCATAAACCTGAAATAGATTTTTGGTGAGACGAAGTAATGAGTGTTTTGATTGACCAAAATATTTCTGCATCGGCAGGCGAAGTTTGGGGTCATCAAACTTTCTAGTTTCTATCCTGTCACTCTCTGAACTGAAGTTCCTATACTTTACTACAGGGTCAAAAGTTCAAGGTCACACAGAATTTGCAGGGGTCAACCAATCATCACCAAAATCTAATCGATTCTTTCCTGTCACTTTCTGAACATTCCCTGAAAATTTGGTGCAAATCCGTTCACCCGTTCTCTTGTTATCTTGTACACAAACAAACAAACAAACAAACAAACAAACAAAAAAAAAAAACAAAAAAAACATACGGAGCCCTTTACATAACCCTGCCGATTTCATCGGCGTGGGTAATAAGTTTATAAACCCCTCAAAAACAGTTTGGAAACTCAAATATGGTCGATTATATATCTCTTGTCATGGCATAATCATCGCTATGTTTAGTATCATTAAAAAGTGTACATGTATTTATTCCTCTCTAAAGTGATACCCCATTTGTTATGATTTTGCAGTTACGGAATGTGCAGTACATCAAAATAAGAAGTGAAAGTTGCTAAATGCACTGCTCTTGATTGGCTGTGCATTCTTCTTTCCTTGAAGAGTTGCAGGGCTGTTGTGTTTTCAGATTAATGTCCATGAGCAAAATACACAATGTACTAAAACAAACATGCAAGAACATGATGAAGTCAGACAAATTTGCAAGCACTCAATCTTTAAAAGAATCATGCGTTATCACTCCAACAAACCTGCATGAGCGTTTGAATAAAATAGCAATACATTTAATTGTATGAATTCATCTCGGTAAGAAGCAAAAAAAAGCACAAGAATAACTTCAAGGCTAAAATTCAATTTCTTCATTTTTGAAACTTAGGCAATGAATGAATTTCATTTTATTCTGTTAGAATTTGGTATGAATGGATGGCCAGTTGGGAACAATAGCCCCACAGTAATTTTTAAAAAATCACACTCTCTTATGTCAAAGAAAGAAGCGTTCCGCATAAGAAGTGCTTACAAGTGCATTTTCCAGCTTTTCACTTTTGACCCCGCCCCTTATTCTGATATACTCCTCAATCCATGACTGCAAAATCATAACATACGTGTATATGGCATCATTTTAAAAAGGAATGAAAACGGGGAAAAATATGTTAGTATAAAAACCGTATGAGCTCTGTAATGCATTATAATATTGGTACAAACTTCGGCGATCATGGGAAATAACTTTGTAAAGGATATTAAAGTATTCACGTAATGCGCTTAAATGATTGCAAAATATTATCATTATATAATCATTATAACTGTTATCATATCAACGTAATCTTGTATTCTCGATATTCACTCTTTCCTCAATTTCAATGTCAATTTGAAAACATTTATTTCCAACTTTCCAATATAAGAATACAAAGTAACAAATGAACAAAATTATGTACATGTATGTTTAACAAATTAATGACAAAATATTCATTCATGTCGTCCATTATCGTACATACATAGTTTGGTTCAGTTGAAAAAAAAAACATAGAAATTACAAGGTCCTTTTTATTCACAGTAATATTACTGGAGTCAGTAGCCTTATTCAGTAGCCTTATTCATCACATATTGCATAGTGCGAACATTACAATGACACGTTACGTTTTCTGCATAATGATTTTTATGGGATACGGAATTGCCCATGAGTTGATTTCTCGAAAGTCATCGTGTTTTGTACAAAACATTTCTTTTCAATACATAGACAGATTGATATATGCACAAGTATCAAAAAACATTTAATAAGCATAAAAACATAGGCGCACGGGCACATTTTCGCGAGGGGCTGACGCCTTTGCCCAAATATCAACTTTCCAGTTTCTAAATTTTGACACTTTTTTGGAGTGAAAATGTACAAAAATTTCATATTCAGGCACATTGGATCGCCATGTTCTTATGAACTTTGAAAACCTCGAAAAACCTTGTATTGCATGAACAATACGTAATATAATTATTTACAAAGTAGTTAATGGTATAGGAACCACTAAAAGTCATAAAGTTATTTAACAAAAATCGAAGTTTCATCTTATAAACTTTGAACATCAAAACGTGTTTTAGTATTTTAGGAACAATATGTAATATAATTATTGACAAAGTAGTTAATGGTATAGGAACCACTAAAAGTCATAAAGTTATTTAACAAAAATCGAAGTTTCATCTTATAAACTTTGAACATCAAAACGTGTTTTAGTATTTTAGGAACAATATGTAATATATTTACAAAGTAGTTATAGGCAGGAACGCTTTTAAGCCTTAAGCCATGAGCCTGTCCCGAACATCAAGATATGACCTCATTAGACCATCAAAGTCATTGACAAAGTCGGGTTTACTCCCAGAGCCCCCGAAACAGAAATCCCAGATCGGATCGATTTCACCCCTTCCAGAACATGCACATAGCTTTGCCAAAGAAAAGTAGATTAACTTTACATTTGAAATATATATGTAAATAACTGACAAAATGTTCATTGAGAAAGGATGCCGGATGCCCCTGCAAAAGCATTAAAGTGCCCTTTGACCCAAAGTTGCCCTCAAATGCTATAGGTGTAAAGAAACAAAATCTCTGTTTCCATCCAACCTTACTTTAATTCTTAAATATGCTTAGTTCAGTTCAGATTAAATTTACATAGTGTAATCTTGAGTACTGTAAATTCTGACGTGAAAAGGTTGATTGTTTGTTTAACCTGACTGGTAAGAAAGCATGTGTATGCTTGAAAGTAAGCATTCAGAGGACCAATAGTTTTAAGTCCTCTCCGAGAGACTTGGTAATGAGGATTAATGCCTTACCAAAGGGCACTAGCGCATCCACTTGGTTTCGAACTTGGAAACTCCCAGTTATACGAGACTACTGCTCTACCACTGAGCCATTGCGCCTCCTCATGCAATTCATTGTCAAATGGATGTTTTTTTAATAACTATTTGATGCTAAAAATGTAATTTTCTCAAAAGTAGCCAATGGTATTTTATTATGAAGCTTCATTTGCATTGACATCCATACTTTGTTTTTACAATACAATGTTTATGATTTTGTATAACAACACCTATCGGTCATTTTTTTTTTGTCTTCTTTCTTTTTCCTTTCCACAGGGTTCTTTATTTACAAAAAGCAAATTCAACAAGTGCAAATTAATAATCATATATTTTCGTAATTAGGATAGTGCAACAGAATGAGTAAACAATGGCATAACAATGAACTTCACGGCCCAAGCTTGAGGGAAGAGAAAAATAACAAAATGAATTATACATATGATATAAAACAATACATAGTAAATTGATCATTTCATGATTGTTGTCACGCTGCCAACACACTCAAAACATTTTCTGAAAAGAAACCATTTCTTCAGTAATTTCTTTTCTTTGAGATTCGTTTGATAAATGTATTTTTCCATTTCGTAATAACATTTTACAGCTAATATAATTTTCTCAAATGAAGGTAGTTGATTTTGTAATTTGGCGTGAAATATTTCTCGTCGTACAACCATCAGTATACAGTTTAGTGCAATGTTATTGATACCGCAAAATCCTAACAACTTATTTTGATTTGTAAGTATAACCTTTTCCCCAGTATTATGAAGTACCCAGTACTCAAATTTTGACCATAACATTCGAGTACTGACAAAAGCAAAACACGTGTATGATAGTTTCTTCACTGTTGTTACAAAAGGTGCATTTTTTATCAGTTTACCACACCAAATGTCAACAATGCATCTCTCGTATATAATATTCTGTTTAAAATCTTGATTTGGAACCATCTCATATTGGTATTAATTAAACAATATGACCCCCATCGTTCATGTTAGCGGTCATCTTGACTTGTGCATCTGTGATTTGTAAATTCTTTACTGAAATTTACGATTCACTGCCGAAGACAAATCAGAAGTTCTCGAGACCAATTTGTCGGTCTTGTGGACCTTTGGTCCCGCGCATTTTTAATTATTTGGGCTGCGATCGTTTTGAAAGCTCAACCCCGGTGGTGTCACTTCATATTTAAAGGTGTTCACATGATCATTAACGGAGTCGAAAATGACCCCCTATATTTTGCATATTTTCAAGAAAATAAATTTTTTTTAAAAATTAAAATTAGGTACAAAATAGGCTCTAAATAAAAAGTACAATACAATGTTTATGATTTTGTAACAACACCTATCGGTCATCTTGACTTATGCTATCTGTGATTTGTAAATTCTTTACTGAAGTTTACGATTCACTGCCGAAAACAAATCAGGAAGTTCTCGAGACCAATTTTGTCAGTCTTGTAGACCTTTGGTCCCGCGCATTTTTAATCATCTGGGCTGCGATCGTTTTGAAAGCTCAACCCCAGTGTTGTCACTTCATATTTAAAGGTGTTCACATGATCATTAGCGGAGTCGAAAATGACCCCCTATTTTGCATATTTTAAAGAAAATTTAAAAAAAAGTTTTCTTTTATTAAAATTAAGTACAAACTATGCTCTAAATAAAACAATACTCCTGGCTTTAATATCGAGTATACATTTTTCACAAAAAATACCCTATTTCAAGGATATAGGCTAATGTTATTGGGGTCTCAGGTTTCGTTTTTAAATATATGACCATTTCTTTTTTCTTGAAATTTCTTGCTCTTTCAAAAAAAAATACTTTTTTTCGTATCCGCGATCATAGTGTTCGCGAACATCTCCCCCCCCCCCCAAAAAAAATACCGCTTTTTACGCAACATTTCTAATTATCATACACAAAGTCAATATATGAAGTGACACCTCCGGGAGTTCCTCGATCGACGCGGTCTTCCTTTGCAATAAATCTGCTATTTTCCAGCAGTTGAAATGAATTTACAGATTGTCTTCCATTTCGTCTAGCATTAAAGGGAAAGTCCACCCTGATAACAAGTTGTCTTTAAAAGAAGCAGAAAAATTAAATTAACAGATCAGTGAATGTTTGAGCAAAATATGATAAGAAATAAGAAAGTTATGAATGTTTGAAGTTGGAATCAATCAAACACAAATTGGTAACAGCGTGAAGTATCTTGCGAGTTCCTCTTCCATTTACCCCCCCCCCCCAAAAAAAAAAAAAAAAAAAAAAATCATTAATTTCCACTTTCTCTAAAGAAACTAAGAAAATGAAAATTTATGAAATTTTCTATACTGAGCAAAATATACACGTAGGTTCTCGCAAGATACGTCACGGAGTTGCCAATTATAACTTTCTTATTTCGTATCGGATTTTGCTCAAACTTTTACTAATTTGTTCCTCTCAGTTTCTGCTTTTATTCAAATCAACTAAATACCGGAGTGGACTTTCCCTTTAAAGAAGGCTTATTCAATCTGCTGAATGATATCAGAATAGTCAACTTGAGCAAGCCTCGTTCTTCAATGATCACTTTATTACGTAGTGCTTAAGCTGATATTGTAAGAATTGGATCGTCTTTCTTCTTGATTCTGTAGACAGTTCGGTAGACAGCAAGGATCGCCATAAGAACGACCAGCAACAGCACAACTATAGTTATACCGGCAATGGCACCAGCCTCGAGACCTCGGCTGGGTCGCTGATCGAAGAGCAATGAACCCGACGATGTCGCGATGTTTGATCGCTGGCTACGATTCTTTTCGTCATCGATGGCTACGACAGCTATGGCGTAAGTGATGTTACCTGCGAAATATGTTTAAAAACGTGGTTCTTTGAACTTGAATGTACCGTATAGTGGTATACAACAAGATAAGAAAATACAAAAAAGTAAAAAATGAATGTCTGATTTCAGTGATTATTTGAAAGATTTTTTTATATAAGCCTCCGTGATTCAGCATGTGACCTTGCAATAATGGTACTAAAAATGTATTTCTTTCAAATGCTGAAATTATGTTGAATTAGAGGTAGGATTTTGGTCTTTATTCGACATAGGTGAGGAAATATATTTTCAGTCGTTATGACGATGGTGGATCCAGGGTCAAGGGTTGAGGTGGGGGGGGGGGGGGGCAAATATGTGTCCAAAATATCTGACAAGCAAAGTTTTCTCAAATTCTGCCAGAGTATATGTGTATTGCTGTAAAAAGTACAGGGGAACCAGGATTTTGTAAAATGTTATCACATTTTCAGGCGCCTTTAATTGGGGTCGAAAATCTGAAAAAGGAGGGGGCACTTTTGGCAGGTACGTATAGGCTACTTGGGCTTCAAAAGGGACTCGTAAGCGCCATAAAAAGATATTGAACCTTTATGCGATATCTCGATATTAACATTAATACATGTTTTTAAACGTTCAATAGAGGAAAGTGTTTGAGATCTGGAAGTAAATTTTTATTAATTTACAGTTTTCATTTTCGATGCTTATAGACTAACTAAAAGCTGACCTGTGATGGCGTTTACAAAGATATGAAAGGTTTGAAGTAGCGACAAGTCAACTGTCGCGGAAGTTGTCGCTGGTCTTAGCAAAAACGGCTTTGTGAAACACTAAACTATCAGACAAGTTGAGCGATAGCGTCGACATGTCGCTAATCTTGTACTTACGACGGTTCAATCCATGAAACGATCCCGGGGTAATACTGTAAGCGCTTTGGTTGGTTACGTGTTACTAATAAGGCGCTATACACAAAGGACATTATTATTGACGGCAATTCTATTCCCTCAAAAATACTATAAATACTGAATTTCGATGTTAAATATCTACCTGTTTCATTCACCCTGATGACGAAAGTCTCCTCTAAGCCAGCAAGTCCCGGAGCGTTAGTATCACCTAAGACGAACCAATCTTCAGGAATAATCTCAGTCTCATTGAATCGATAGACAAGCTCCGAGAAAACAAGGGAGTAGCGAAACTCGTACATGGACGCTTGAAAGAGACATTTTATAGTTCATATATTTGAGATTTTATTCATGTTGTTGCGCATATAAATATACTCGATGTAATGGTTGGAATTATTAAAACTGATTTATGACGAGCCAAATTTCAACCACTTTTCCCAGAAAAATACTCAGTAAATGAATGGAAAACAAAAATCATGTCATTATAAAAATAATTTCTTATTTCCTGTCATCAAACCTGATTTATTTCGTTCAATCATTTCGTTACAATATTACATTAATTTGCATGGATTAAAGAGGTTGACAAGTGGGGCTTAATAAATCTGTGGAATAAGATCTAATAAGCCCGTCTTTACAGGCAAATTCGTTTCTCTGTCATGACCATGATCATGATTATAAAAATAGACCGCTTCGGTACTGTATGCAAATTTTATGCATAACTTTCAAACAAAGGTTGCTCTTGACAACCTGAAAGCTTGTCGGAGGCTTGCCAGACATAGCAACATGTGATATATGCAAACTGGATTCCAGTAATTTAAGCTTGTTTATAAAAACAGGTTAATGGAATAGCTCATCACTAGGTGCTCAGAGAAGAAATGTGCATAAATCTGTATACATTACAGAACCGGTCTATAACATATAATATAGTCAGATAATATTCTCAAATCCTTCAAGGGTATCTTATAAGTGGAAAGTGTGTATCAGAAAACTGGACGTAGTTTTAAGCAAAAAGAAATACATGTATACCTTTTCAATTACTTGATCTTATTCAAGTTATACCCCCCGTGCCACCTGTAACTACGCCACTGAATATGATTATATATAGCCCTGCAAAGTTTTCGATTTAATCATCAGATCCGTCATTTCTTTCTCTTCATCTCAGATAATTTCTTTTCTTTTTTCGTCGATCATGGGGCACGTGCCCCGGTGCCCCCTGTAGTAGCTACGCTACTGAATACTGGTAGTACACTTGCAAAGTTGTTGACTACTCACCAGATCCGTCGGAAAGGTCATCACCAGGGGCCGTAAACTTGAGAGTAATTGTATTGTTCTCTGGGTGGACATTAGTGGCGGTCAGGTCAGTAATTTCGGTCGGAGAATAGAGGTCCTCAGTTCCTGCTGATAAGAATAATTATAATAACAATAATAGTAATGATAATAATGATAATGATAATAATAATGATAATAATAATAATAACTTTAATAATAATAATAATAATAATGTTGATGACGATATTAATGATATGACGACTATACTAATTAGAATAGATGCTTTTATAAAGCGTGGCTAAAATAGACTCTTATGCGCTCAACGCAAAGTACACGAGAAAGAAACATGATGGTCAATGAACATATCACGGATTCTTTTTACCCCCCCCCCCCCCCCGATCCCCCCACTGGATAAGTATGTCTACGTATACGTTATTGTCAAAATGTCCCTCTTTTAATACGGAACCGCGCTTACGAAACATCGGTGAATATAGGCATACGGGTACAATAGTTTGTTTCGCCGGGGAACTGACGTCTCTTGCCCAAATATCAACTTTCCTTCCAGTTTCGAAATTTTGCGAGTGAGCTAATGATTTGACAGATCATTTATATTGAATATTTAATTTGAACATAAGATGTAATTAGTAAGATATAAACAAAGCAAATACGCCTCGCTGACAGAATATGAGGTTACGGTTGCCGAATATTGATCATTTCAAACTTCTCGTGGGGGGGGGGGGGGGGAGGGGACTGTAGACCCCAGACCCTTCTTCCTCCTTCCCCACCTCATACGCCCATGTCGCAATGTCGGTGGAGATATATTTACCGTCTATACAAGCTTGGCCTTCACATACGAAGCTCTGACCGATGATTTCACGCTCAAAATGGCCCGTTGGTTGATAAGAAAATTCTTCAATGGGTGAATCTTCGAGACGGGGAGAAGACCCTCCACCAAGAATGGCGTCATCGACGAGCTGTGTATCTGCGTTCCCCTGCACTACCACCTCATGTGTACAAAAATCAACAGAGTAATAAAACATTAATGATACAGAGGTGTATTTAGCGGGGCAAAACCAGCCAATGCCCCCTTTTTATACTAAATGTGGCACTGATTAAAACAATTGAAAGACATATCTATTTTTATTTGAAGAACATACCTGGACCGAATATCTGCCAGTTAAAGTGAGGTTCGTGAAATACAAGGAGTAAACCCCGTCACCATCGTTGGAATCGGCACCTGCTCCGTTGTCGAGAGGGAAGATGACCGATTTGTTGACCTCCCCTGTCTTCGAGGTCACCGTAATGGTCGCAGTCACGTTAGCTTTGATTATGGGGGTCAGACCTATAGAAGGAAAACGCTTAGGAATTATTGACCATATCAAAGCACATAATACCAATAAAATGATTAACCATGTTGAAGAGACGCACCATGTGCTATGTGGAGATGTGAGAAGCAAAATCTTATACCGCTTGCTCGCATGTGCCCCAAATTTAAAGTAACTAAAGATAACTGAAATGATCGCAAATATTTCAGCTTTTATTACAGGGGTCAGTTCGAGAAAGAGACCAAACAAACCACTATTGAAAAATTGTTATTCGCAGTATTTTGATCAACTTTGAAGTGTACACAAGCTCTACGGAAACATGACTTCGAGAAATGAAATTGTACTGTCTATAGTGATATTATGCACCATTGTTACCAGCAGAAGCAGCCCGTGGACATCTACGGGCGCTAGCTGTGTTTATGATTATTGATTAATCTGTCACAATAATCGAGTGAATAAAAAGAAAAGTCGGGTAAAGTGTTATTTTGTTTACCAAGAAGTATTTACAACATATTAATATGTCTTATTTATTCAAATCTTACATGATTTCTGAAGAAAATACATTTTCATCTTGATGAAGACTAAATGACGATTGTTTTACTTTATGAATGACTTAATAATGATTTTATTTATGTTAGTCAGCCCTGTGGCCTGTGGATGACACACGATCTCATTTACACTAGGGCGGGATTCTCGCACATAGAGCATGGATAGATTTTGTAGTAGTACTAGCAGAAGCAGCCCGTGGACATCCACGGGCGCTAGCTGTGTTTATGATTAATCACCGTACCCTATATTTGTCACAATAATCAAGTGAATTTTACTAAGAAGTATTTACAACATGTGAGTATGTGTTATTGATCCAAAGCTTGCATGAGTTCTGGAGAAAATACATTTTCATCTTGAAGAAGACTAAATGATATGGATATAACTATTTTCGAGTAATATATCCATGCATAGAGCTAAAAGGAGCGATTCGACCTTGCCATGTTTCTGTGGTTTAATACTCAGAGGCCCGTATTCTGAACTCCGGTTTAACTTAAACCATGGTCTAAATGTGTGGTTTAATTATGGGCAGCCAAATGTGACACAAATCTCAAACAGTAGATATTCAATTCATCATCATTTTTGGTACTCAAACTTTTAAAAACTGTCTGGGAATGATAAGTACAATACTTTTCTTGACCATTAATGCTATTTGTATCATACTGTTTTCTTTGTTTATCTGTTACATGCGCTTTGTATCTTATGAAAAAGCGCTTTATAAAAGAAATTTATTATTATTTACATTGTCCCATTTACAAACTTGACATGCACCTTCAAGAGATATACTTAAGGTTTTAATTTGGTGATCCTACCTCGAAGGTACAAAAAGTTATTACATATGAGGTAATTTTTCACTGAAAGTTCATTGACCTCAAATCCATAGAAAGTTATTGTGATTACAGTGCTTTTTGTAAAAAGATCATTGAGCTTTTGACCTTGGTCAGCCAGAATCGACCCATTTTCGAACTTGACCTGCGCCTTTAATGAGATGTACCTGTCATGGATTTGGTGATTCTATCTCAAATTCATAGAAAGTTATTGTGATTACAGCATGATTGTTGACGACGACGCCGACAACGAAAAAAGTGACGCATATAGTCTCGCTTTGCTATGCAAGCGAGACAGAAAAGAATGCAGCATGATCATCCAAACGTTGCTTTTGATTAATTACTAGCTACTTGAGAACATTGCAGGGGCTTCGTGCGGTAGCGTGGCACCAAACATAGTCATACGATGCCGTAACACATCACCTGGCAGTTGCACGGCACCTGTAAAGGAGCTGTAAGTTCACCTCAAATGTTTTACAGGGTTCATCTCAGGCTCAAGGGTTCTTCAAGAGATAGGTATTTTTGTGAGGTAGGTGCAAGGCGCCCATGAGAGATTGTAAGAAAAACGTAGGAATCGTAGGAGTATTCACCATTACATTTACAGGCTTGATGAGCACAGGTAATAAAGCAATGGAAATGTGCTGTGCAATAGGCATTAGTAAAAGTTAAATGTAAGTGTAATGTATGCTATATGCTTTGCACAAAATGCAACGTCATTTTCACTCAATTACCTTGGGATATCTTGACGTAAAGGATTTGTCTCTGTGGCGGTTCCATGTTATCCAGTGCCCATGACGTATCAACTGTGATAGATGTGGCGCCCTCTGTCACATTTGGTTGCATGATGACCTCAAAGTTATCGTCTACCCCTCGATTGACGACAGTAAGGTTCCACGTCCCCACCTTTAGAGAGACAAATGCATGGTTTCTACAACAATGGCATAACCAAAATAGATCCAACATACACCCCCTCCCATGCATTTAAAGTGTCCTAGAACTATTCTTTTATTTAAAAATCAATACAACTGAAGTGGGAATATGGTGAGCAATGGTCACAAATGGCCGTGCACCTCTCTGCGTCTGGTCTCCGACGGACTTCTCCAAAAATCCCTATGCACTTTTATCTTTCTTCTTCTTCTTCTTCTTCTTCTCCGCGCGGTAGTCTCACGGAGCCGTAAGACATCGCATGGCAGTTGCACGGGACCATAGAGTTACATACACAGAACACGGGACCTGCAGAGGAGTTGTACATTCACCTCTGTCAAGGGTTCTTCAAGAGGGATCGGTATGTTTGTGTGGAAGGTGTAAGTTGCAAGGCGCATTACGAGAGTTTGTGAGAAGAATGTACGCATCGCAGGAGTAATTGGCCTACAACGTCCAACAGCAGCTGCGGACACGCTCGTGCAAAATTGACTCATGTTGAGATGTCACCATAGCATTACTGGGGACTGCCCGGGTAGATATGGGCATGACCCCCCCCCCCCCCCCCCTCCCTGATTGGATCGGATTCCGTGCGCACGTATATACGCTTAAAAACCGGGCATGAATGTCTATTTGAGCGAAGGTATGCCAAGGAATTCGTTTTATCCACTCCTTAGTGGCTTGTATCGCTTTTCTTAAATGCCTGTATTATGGATACTGGATAGACATTATTTACAAGCTCAATATGAGTCACGAGTAAAAGGTAAATGAAGAAATTATCACTCTCATAGTAACGATAAAGTTGATTCCTTCAAATGAATAAGAGCCCTAAAAGGGCTGGTGAGCTCCCGGGGTGAGCTCCGCTATATGAGCTCTTTGGTTCTCGATGTTTCGATCAGTATGCTCTGATCGTCTTCAGGAGAATGACTAGAACATTGCTCAGTATTTACTTTGTACTGACAATTCTATAAAGTTCCATTTTCCTGTTTATTGTTTATGAAGTATCATACGATTTTTTTTTTTCACAGACTGTGTGAAAACATGTTTGTATCTAGGGCACAGGTATATCATTTAATATTTTCTTCGGGAAAAAAATATATATTTATGAAACGTTTAGTATAAAACAAAATTTAGAGGTGCTCAAAAAACTGTGCGTAACAGACATCCAAATTTTATGTTCAATTGATTACAACTCTGAAAATTAATAACTTTCTGGATTTTCATCGGAATTTCCTCAAACTTTCACGGATTTGTTTCTCTCATTTTCTTTTTTAAATAAAAAACAGAGTGCATGGATTTCCCCTATTATAAGGATTCTTATTCAAACCTGGACAGACTGTCTGTTTATGACGTAGGTTGCTAGCGTCAAATTGTCCACATTGGTGAAAAGGATTGAGTACGTAGTGCCATTAGGAGTGGTGAGCATTGCTTCTCCATTAAATTTCAAATTCTCATAGTAATATAGTATGATTTTGAAGTCTCCAGTTAAGGCCTCGTCAACGTAGAAAGACTCAGTGAAGCTGGAGCCTGAAGGAACTGCGTGGCTTGAGGTTTCCAAAATGGCAGGCGCCTCAGAAACTGCGAAAATAATCAAAGTTGAGTTCACTGAAGGGCCCCGTTTCATGAAACTTGTTATCAGTTACAACTGCCACATTTCTATGACAAATTTGCTCTCTTTCAATCAGATACAAGGATTTCAGTAGCTTATAACAATTACTGCACCTTGTTATTGATAACAAGTTTTATGCAACAAGGCCCTGATCAATTAATTACATTGTGAAAGAAACTGTCTGGAAGCATTTGGGAAAGGGTGATTATGTATAGGGGACATTTCTTCTGTGATATTCTTCCAAACATAAAGAGAATAAGAAAGCTCACAGATTATTTTTCAATTTCCAAGAACTCAAACTTCTCTTTAGGAGAAAAACAGATAATGTTAAAGGGTGCATGACATTAGTTCCTATTTTAATGTGGAAAAGAACCTTACTATTCCAACATAACATCCGGTACTCGGGACCTAAGCTGTGGAATGCTATCCCTGACACAATAAAATTCTCCGCATCTCTCGCCAGCTTCTCAAGAAGGATAAAAAAACATTTAACTTCATCTTACAAATAATATGGTTTAAGATTCTTCCTAACCCTCCATTGGGTCTATTTTCTCCTTCTCCTCTCTCTGCTTCTTTGTGAATACATCTTTTATCCGTACTCATTGTATGTTGCACCTTCATCCTTCCCCCTTTTCCCTCTTTTTTCTCTCTTTCCTTTTATCTTTTTTTCCCCTCCAATTAAGCTCAGCGGTTAAGGAATGTTATCTTTTTTTCTTTTTTTGTATGTAGTTATTGTCTTTTTATATATTTATTATGTAATATTATGCATTATGTTACTAAGGGCACCCTCGCCACAAGCTTTTGCTTTTAGAGGTGTGTCCTCCAACTATGTATGTACCGTATGAATGTGTATTAAGTCGTATTTTTTGTTAAAAAACATTATTACTTTGTACACTTATATTGAAAAGTTGGAAATAAATGTTTTGAAAATTGAAAAAAAATTGAAAAATTGAAATTGAATAATGTGATGAACGATCCTTTTCTTCCAACTTCAATTTTAAACAAGAAATCAGATTATCAAGTTCCTATCGTTCGTTCGCGGTGACAGCCGCAGTTCATAAGAAAAATGTTTTAGTATAATGTGTAATGTTTATATTGCAATTTGAATGATACATTGTTTACTTTTTGACATTCTACTACCCCTCTCTGCCTGTTCTTATCTTCTCTTACTGTAAAACTTTCTCATTCTTTCATTTTCTTTTTTTCCACTCTCTCTCTCACACATTCTTTCTCTTCCTCTCCTGCTCTCTCTCTCTCTCTCCCTCTTCCTTCCTATGTCTTATGTGCTGTGATTCGCCATGACAGTCTTGTTGCGGTTATCAGTGTAATTATGAATCTTTGTATGTTCAAGTTGTTTCCTCGTTCTACTGCTCATGTCTGTCTCCTCTCTCTGTCTCTGTGTATTTTGTTTCCTCATTTTACTACTCTACTGCTCCCTTCTCTCTCCTCTCTGCCTGTTTGTCTGTCCGCCTTCTCTTTATCCTTAAAGCTCCGGGGAGCGTTTCATCAAGCGATTTGTCAGTGATTTTTACTGACAAATTTGCTCTCAGCCAATCAGATGCAAGGATTTCAGTAGCTTATAACAGTTGTCGGTAAAAATCACCGACAAAACGCTTGATGAAACGCTTCCCAGGACTCTAGTGCAGTTGATTATTTTGAAGAGATATTAGAATCAGTTTCAAAACTGAATTTACAAGCATGCGTTCCCCCTTGATCGTTCTATTGTTCCTTTCTCTTTTCCGAAAAGTGCATTATGGACTGCATTTTGGTGATATGCGCTATAAAAATACAGTTTATTATTACATGTATTATTATTGTTATCATTCGATTTTCATTATACTGTCATTATACTGTTGGTAGACTTCACTTTTGATTCATACATGTATCCAAATATTACAGGATAGACAAAAATATTTTAATTATTTTCGATGTAGGCTTATATACTAAATATATGTCTACATTTTCAGTTTTTGAGTATTATAATATAATTACATTCCTGTTTATTTGTTTTCTTCTTCCTTCGTCATTTTCAATTGATTTCGTGAATCATTCATCTCTGGTTTTCCTGTTCTGTAAACTCCACTAAATTTAACGTACATGTATACTTTGGGAAAAGACAAATAAAGGGCTTTCCTATCCAGTTCGATGATCTAAGATGGATAATGCTTACAATTTACATCCAAAATGTTACCTGAGAGGTCAGTTCCGCTTGTCGACTGATGAAAAGACTGGTAGAGCGACGTAAAACTGTCTGAATTCGCAAAATGTTTGCCATTAGAATGTCTGGACAGATCTTCGAGATTTGTATCAACTGTGGCGCCAACGGCTATAGTACTCACCATCACCTGAGCCTCTGTAACCTGCATAATTACGCAAGAGAAATATATTTTCGGTTATGCAAATTTCATTGTCGATTCTCTAATTTGTACAAACGTGTATTGTATATAAGATCGTTACAAAGGAATACAAATGTTAAACAGACTCTTTTTAAAGTAAAGCACCACCCACTGGCGTAGACAGTGGGGCACTGGGTGGCCATGGCCCCCTATTCAGCCACCCCCACCCCCTCGGTCTCTTCGCCCAGTGGTGTATCTAGGGGGCAGGGGGCACGTGCCCCGGGCAGCACTTGGAGGGGTCACAAAAAACGCAAAGGAGAGAAAGAAAAATAGGGGGAAATGAAGAAAAATCATAATCTTTACGGATCACGCGCCCCCATATCCGCAGGGTAATGCACTAAAAATCTAGTTTTTGAAGGTTTGAAATGCGAAAATTTTCCAAAGCTCGGTTGCTTTGCTCCCTCGCATAATTATTTTCTTTCAGGATCTCGTAATTTCGCTCCCCCAGTATATAGTTCTTAAATAGCTTAAAGGGTTCAAAAAGTTTGAAAAAAATTAGAGACCATGTAATTGCTTTGCTCGCTTTATCATGTAAGTTTCATATGAAAAACCCACGGTACTGGATTCCGAAGTCATTTAATCATCTTCTATCTCGCGTGCCTTTTTTAACCCCCCCCCCCCCTCTCTCTCTTTCTCTCTCTGATGTTGGTTGATCTATTGGTTGGCTCTGTGGTCTATACTACGATTCATGGTTCGACACTGAGAGGGATGGCGATATTAAAGGTCGTACCACAGACGTAATTAATAATATCTGATTGATACAAGTTTGTAAATGTTTGTTTTTTTAACAACATACACACACTCATACGAGCGCACGAGCGCATTAAACTTTTTTCCTCAATTGTATTCCATCATTTTTTTGTAATTTGAAAGGGGCGAAAGTGCCCCCAACTTGCCTCTGACGCTACGCCACTGGATTAAAAAAAAAAGATTTACAATAAACATGAAAATATCTCACCTCATCTAATATCTCTTCGATATAAGGGGACATATTTTCTTCACCATCAGACACAACAATTATGTTCCTCTTAGCTGGTACAGTATCAGCTGTTAATATTTCCACCGCCTTCCTTATACCTGTAATAATGTTACGGATAATATAAGAAAACGTGTTAGCCTTAGTGTACTACAGTACACCCCTAGATTCTCAACTTTTTACAAAGATGTACAAAAGAATGAACCTTATAGCAGTGATGGAGCAGATATTCTATCATAAGTGTACTGTCAGGAACAATTTCAAGTCTATTAAAACAATAAGTTTAACTACAGGCAAGAGGTGGTTTAGCTCTAACATATAAAGTGAGTATACCCATGATGTTGTGTATAGAATGTCTAAGGATCTGTGTATTGTACCATCCTGAATGAATAGAGGGTACTCTCTTTGGAAGAGCTTGAGCAAAAAGCTGTATTTCAGAACGACAGTTATCACTGAGCTGCTTTTTGTTCTTAGCAGACCATGCATCTCTGAAGAAGCTGAAGGTGGGTAGGCTGGAGTTGCACAACATGTCATCTATAGGTTAAAACCATCTATTGCTTATGTAGAATACTCTTAAATTAAATATCTAGAGGAATTAATGCGAGACGTCCAACTGAAAGTGTACCAATTGATCACCAGAAATATAATTTGTGTACAGCTAGAACGAATACAGTTTACCTCAAAACACTTTACCTCAAAACACTTTACCTTACCTTCTGTGGGTTAACAGTTAAGGAGTACATGAAGAAAATAAATGAAAACATAAAACACCCTCGCACGGAACCAAACTCTGAGTTCGGTTCCGCGCGGGCCTTATTTGAAAGGCAATCCAACCTTGGTAATAAGATGATTTGTGTGAAAGCAGACAAATAAGAAAAAACAGAAAATCGGAAAAGGACTAAGAAAGAAATGAATGTTTGAAAAATGAGATCACTACATCTATGCGAATCTCAAATTGGCCATATGATGAGTCGATTGTGATATTTTTGTGGATAACTCTCCCGTTTGTCGTACAAAAAATATCATTAATTTGCGGTTTTCTTCGAGGCGCTTTTACCCTTGGGGGGGGGGGGGTACTCAAATTATATTGGAGACAGAATATTGTTATAGGTCCTCATGAAAGAAAAGGATCCGACTGAGTAATACATTTTTAAAAAGTGACATTTTAGTCATTTTGTGTGTTGGAGCGAATGGGGGAGTTGTCCACAGCTACATCACATTGACATTTACCTATTCGGCCAATTTGAAATTCCCATATGTATAGTGATTACAAATTTCAAAAATTCATATTCAAACTTTCTTATTGCTTGTCCGATTTCGTTCAAACTTTCACCAATCTGCTTAATCTGTGATTTTTCCTCTTTCTTTCGAAGCAACTTGCTATCAAGGTTAATTGCGCGAGCTCTTTATGGGTCCGGCTTTTAGCCTGCTGGCAAGTCGTTGTAATGCTTAAGTAGGGAGTATTAAACTTGCAATATCTCTTTATAGAGTTATTACTTAAAGGGATACGCCACCAGGCCGCCGTGGGGAAAGTCGGGATTGCGTAAGCCCCATTCACTCGTACACAAACTTTGTGCGTCGAACGCGTCCGTTGGACTAAGTGGGATTACCTTTCGACTGCACGAAGCCGACCGAATCTTGCACGAGAGCTTGAGCTCAGGCGGAGCGTGCATGTTGTGCTGCGACCAGTCTATCTTAAGTTTGAGCCCCGCGGGTCAACGGCATGATCGGGTAACGATCACGGTGCCCTCTCGCGGCATAGAAACGTCCACAATCTGCGGTTGAGTATCCCTTTAAAGCTCATACTTTGAAGATCGCATGGCGACATGGAGCCCCGAACATACAGTGACAAATGTTTCATGGTGATAGGTACCCTTTAATACTCCGTCCAAGATGGAGGAGTGGAACAGGATCCAAGCAAAGACATGAATGATAATCCTCACTGATTAGAATCGATGGAGTACTGTGAAACACTGGTGGCCATACACAATTTTGACATTTATGCTTTATTGTCATAGATTATTATGGAGTGCACTTCCTTAAATTGTTGCCACTCTTTTCATAAGTTTGCAAAATACAAGCTTTGCTTTTTAGCATTCCCCTCCATTTTCAGCATTTATTTATTATTATAATTATCTTGAAAATTACATTGAATAAAAATTATTATTACATGCATTTTGTTCATGATATTATTAAGGATGTATTTACGTTTGTCTTTGTATTGTTGAAAATGGTTCATGATATTATTTATGATGTAATAACGTTATATTTTGTTGAAAAATGGTTCATGAAATTATGATGTAATTACGATGTTATATTCTGTTGAAAATGGAAAATAAATGAAAATTACAAAAATTACAAAATAAAGGTCAGTACACCACATTGTCTTCATGAAATACATGTTTTGTGTTTAACACTATAAAAACTACTTTCGAAAAATAAACTCAAGACATTTTCAATAGCCCTGTCTATCACCTTTAGAAATGTGCGAACATTACAATGGTGTATTACATAATCCGAACCTGATTTCTATGGGCAGTACAATAGGCCTTTGAAATTGCCCTTGAGTTTATTTTTCGAAAGTAGTTCTTATCGTGTTGACTTTGTAGATATATCACAGAATGTAAACTCTATCATTCATTTCATCAAGGATTGTGTTTGTAATACAACTTTGTAAAGAGCTACATCGGCATATTTAACTCTTCTTTAAGGATATTCTTGCTTTTGTTGTAAAATGTATTTTCTTAATAGAAAAAAAAACACCTCATATTGAATAGAAAAAAGACTCGACCGTGCTTCGTTGGAAAAAAAAATCATTTTCATATTTATGGCCTCGATAGCAACGGTACAAGCTTTTAATGGCGTACTCGGTTCTCCATAACACTGTGAGCAACTTCTTGATTCTAAATCTAACAAGCAAATAATTAAGGCCCTCGTGATATTTTTGGGTGTCATTTCGTAATGTGAATGAAAGAATAAACATCCAATACATATATTTTTGACAGGGCGGGTTAGTTCGAATCCCCAGATCCCGTAGTTTGAAGCTGATTACAGTCTTGCAGGTGGCTGCATAATTGCATGTATAAATCAATAACCACTCTGCTTGCATTCGTTATCCCAATGGAGTAGGGCTAGCTCGGCGCTAATATCGGCTCGGCACCGCGCGACGATCAAGGTTTCTAGGGTCAAATTTTCATGTTTGTAGCTTTTCAAGTCTTGAAATTTTCAACATTACCTTTAAGTAACAATTTCACATAATTTTATTATCAAGCAATCTTGAAAATCGGAGTTTTAAAAGACGTACTCAATGCGAAATTAGTCTTAGCGTTCGATTCTCTTGGTGACCTCGGGGGCACCGTCCCTGATAACGCCGAGTTCGCCCGGATCCACTTAATGACACCTACCTGACCCGATGCTACTAAGCGCGTCTGATTCGTCAGTAGTACTTGGTAAAAACCTGGATAATATCTGTCGATCAACATTCGTTGATATCAGTTGAATTCTGGCAAGCACAGAGGCTGAAGAACTGAAGCTGACCATCCCGAGTCGAGAACCGAAAGGAAGAACGTCATTAATGGTCGTCCATGCAGCCTGTTGGTATAAATCAAACACTAGAGTTTCTACGAACCAGTATTGGACTAAAAAAGGGGCCCCAAAAATGCTGAGGACCTTTTTTTTTTTGCTTGTCAGAGATTTTTTTAGTTAAAAGGGGACCCAGAAATACTTTTCGTGCGTTTACACCGATAATTAAAGCGTACCCGAAACCTATCTCGAGGCGTCCAGAGATAGATTTTGATTTAAACCATATCGATAATACTCGGATTAATTAGCTTCGCAATTTAAAAGAGGACAATACAAGTTTAGGTTATCTGTTCGGTTAGATGAGTCCGTTTTCTTCTTTAAACACACTGTTCCCATTTGGAAAATTAAATGTTTGTTATTTTGACATCTATCAACATAAATAGAAGTTTCTATGAATTGTAACTTCAGAAACAGTTTCTCGGTAAGATATTTTTTGCAGGCCAAAAATATAGGATTATATGAATACCATGATATATAGTAGAAATACATATCAAGAGCTCCCCTTTGAATATAGGAATCGGGAACTGACTTTTCGTGGAATAATCGACCGTTAAACTAATCTCAAATTGAGTTTTAGGTGGGTCGCCATGCAGTTATCATTTTGGCTATGCTACGCCAACATTTGTGATCTATAACAAAATCAGTAATTCTGTAATGGAATCAATCATACCTATTTATTTTGTCCCTGAAATCAGTCTTGGGAATTATTTCGTCTACGAGAGCAATTTGTTACAGAATCACTGATGTCAAAATAAGGATAATAATACTGATGTCAGAATGTTTTTCTCTTTTTTTTCTTGGGGGGGGGGGGGGGGGTTAATAAAAATACTGCGGAATCTATGACTGTAGGATTTCTCGATATTGTAATTGTTACGCTTTATTGTAAAGTTAGAATGCTGATCCATCCCAAAGTTGATCATTTGAAGGAAAAAAGAATGCATACACTTCTAAGGTGTGATAACCGTTTCCCCTCCATGCTACCAGATGTATCAAGAACTAACACCGTTGTTGTGGTATGAACTTCTTTCACGAGTTTAAATGACGGAGAAATGCTACGACCAGGTGACGAGCGAGGTTGTTTAGAGAAGTCTGCATGTTTTCTCATAACCTGGAGTATAGAGAGAGGGGGTGGAGAGAGAGGGAGAGGAAGAGAGAGAGAGAGAGAGAGAGAGAGAGAAAATGTTGCACGGCTTCCTTGAAACACAAATGTTTTAGATTGAAACTCGTATAGGTATCAGACATAATAACAACATTTGAAGAAAAGTATACAATGGCTTGAAATAACTGTTCACAATTATGGGCTAGCCCACTATCACACATGTATAGTTTACAAGTTAATAACGCAAGAACGGAATACAATTCTAACCCTGTGCACATAATTGTTCTGCATGGATATTATTGATTCTTTTTTTTAAAATTACAAATAATATTATTCAATACATGTACTTGTTTTAGAATAGTTACTGTAGATTACTATAGTTATTCATAGATTACTAAATTACAAATTATTACTAAAATAACATAACCATGGTAAAGAATGAAAAATTACTTTTGAATATAGAACGTCAAGAAACATTAACAATTTGTATAAACATGAAACACATTCATCATATGTGGAAGAATGGCATTTTGCCTTAGGATGTTGTGTCACGACAGCTGCTTTATAATTGCCTCTTACCTGAGATTTTTCATTGACTATAAATTTTTTCTCTGAGATATTTATTTTTCATAAAAACATCCTCCATCAGCCCCGTGGGTCTCCCTACATCGCTGCCGCTGGACAGCGGGAGAACTAAATTCATTACATCACTTTTTAAAACCCATTTAAAAAAAAATGTTCCCTCTTTCAAATTTGTAACCTAAAAGACTTGTAAAAAAAACCTGACACCTTTTATTTTTGTACTTGTCAGAAATTAACAACGTGATAATCTTTGCTTTATATTCCCTGTCAGAAAATTTTCGGAATTGTGACCCCGCCCCCTTATCATTTTTCGTTGTTGTTGCATAAGTGAGGAATTCTTTCAAACCTCCCAAGCACTTTGGTAATTGCACTGGATGTTCTGCCTGTTAGGAGCGTGTATGTTATGTCGGATAATGGGATCGACCTCATCCCCGCCATCGCAGAATTCAGTTACCTGCATGTATAGGATTAAAGGGGAAAAAGAGAGAGACAGAGACAGAGAGAGAGAGAGAGACAGAGAGAGAGACACACACACACACATACATGAATAGAGAGAAATATTGAGAAAATGGAAATCAGTATTATGATACGTCATAATATATATACTGGAATCTACTTCATTCCCACCATCACAGAATTCAGTTACCTGAACAGGATTTAAAACAAAAGAAACATTTCAGAGAAAGAGAGAGGAGAAAAGAGAGAGAGAGAGAGAGAGAAAGGTTAGCAGAAAGACAAAGGGTAGCAGAACGAGAGAGAGATCAGGAAAGATAGAGAGAATGAGAAAAAGAATAGATGGATAGATGGAACAATTAATTTGGTTCTTGGAGTACAACATAAAATTAAATAGACGATAATTTTGGCAGGGAATCTGGACATCAACACTCCCATAATTTCCATTTTGTACAAGTAAACCCCCGACTCCTTTTAATAGGGCCTATCTACGACTGAATTTTGCAAGTGAAAACGTAGCAATAGGTATTTTTCATATTGAAATTTTTATATTTACAGTGTCCACGTGCGGGTTGAACATTAAGGACGCTTTGTAGTTTGTTGCTAATCTGTCTAATATGAAAGAACAAGATTTTTTATCCGGAAGTCCGTCTTCAGGGCTGTTTTGGCAAGAGATACCTTGGTTTCTTTCTTCAATAGTACCTGCAGAAACAAGGAAAACGACACTAAAATATCACAACACTTTATTCAGCTTTTACCAACTATATTTGTCGTTGAACCATTAGAAACACTTGGAACATTTTTTTTGAAATGTACAACTGCCGTAAACCAAATTTAGTCAGAGGGCCTTTCCCGAAAGTGGTATCCACTGGTGTAGCCAGATTTGTTGAGGGGGGGGGGGGGGCACAGATGGAGTGACACACAAAACCACAGAGTCAAATACATGTAGTTAAACACACACACACACGCACACGCAAATCCATACAGACGCGTTCGATTACAGAGAGACGTTTGTGTTAAAGTCTTGACCCCGCAGTTCCGTTAAAGACCCTTTTTTAAAGCGGATATCTCGGTTTCTTCGTCCCCCTTGTGCCCCCCCCCCCCCGCCGGTGGTTACGCCTATGTCACTCCATCAAGCCCAAAATATTTCATGACTTGTACTTTGACCATCGAATTCATTCATTAAGCTTAAAAATAGCCGTCGGGTTTAGTCCCCAGAGCACATGAGAGACCATTTACTACAAGGATAAAACTTTGTCGAAAGGAGATAGTACGACTATACACTGCAAAACATAACATGACTATAATTTCCGTACTGGTGCGCAACATCATCATAAAGGGGGGGGGGGGGGGGGTGGGGGCAATAGTTTTTCCTCACGATTTTCCGTTTAACCGAAGAGTAATCATTTCTAAAATGAAACAGGGTTCATCATTTCGAAGATTCCAAAATTGGTAGGTCTTCTGTTTTATTTTCTGTATTAAGTATGTATTAAGGGATTGGCCATTCTAAATCTACAAATATAAGAACAAACAAATATCTTATCCCTTGAACAAAATATTCATATTAAAAAATAATTCTGTTCACTAAAATGACTCAATTTCAAACCTGGAATCGCCTCAACGCATCTAGTTCCTTCTACCTCCTGGGTAATGCTATTTTTGTAGAAGTGGTGATAACGAGAATCTGTATCGTGGTCCGTGTCATACGGGTATTCATCTTTTAGCCCCCACCTTAGATGACCAAATTCATGAACAACCGTCTGCCAAATTAAGGAAAATAACAATGATCAATGACAATGATGATGACATAATGTTTATTTTTAAAAACATAGTAATCATAATAATAAATATACCGGTAATAAATCAGCCGAACTTCTATGATAAGGGGCTCAATCAAAAAATATTCAAGGTCTTTTCTCCCTGACGGGTACTCATTTACTTCACTCGAGAGTGGCAAATATAGATTTAATGTTTTGCCAAAGGACATTAGTGCCGTGGCAGGGATTCGAACCAGGGAAGCTTCATGTTTTTGTGACTTACACACTAGACCACCCCAAAGTTGGAAATGAAGAACGATAAAGGCAAAAGGGACATTCAAGCTTTAAAAAAGTTATTAATTTTGAAGAAATACTTTAGCATGACCAGATTGGGGTGGGGTGTGCGATGACCGGATGATCGAACAAGCCGATGATGGATCAAGACAGTTACTCATGAATTCAGTAATGGCAAATTCTTGATAACTTTGATACAGCTCCTTGGTAATGCATCCCTGGGGTTCCACATATTTCAAACGTGTATATACTAACCTTTTGAGGCCTGCCATAGTTGCGACCTTTTTCATGATCCAAAATAAACTCTGGCGTGAGAAACATATGCGTCCCTGGGTTTCCACAAGGTTTGTATGACGGTACATAAGGCACGTGTTTTTTGTTTGGACGTATTAAGACATCGGCTTCAAGGTAGGACTCCCAAGTGATCTCCTCGTATCTATCAGACTGAGCCCAGGATGGCGGGATCAAGATTCGAATCTCCTTGAAGTATGTCATATTCCTGAACACAAAGATATGAGCAATCATTTATTTTTTTCCCGGAAGACACGATCAACGATTAAGTATGCTTTTCAAACAGTTTCATTTGGGAACTCGGAAGTCTTTGACGATTACGCCAGTAAATAATGTACCTTTCCCGCATTGTTCTGCATTTACAACGTTCCTCACTATTTTTTTCTTATTGTAATACTGACTTACTTTTGATTCTTCCATAATATTTCTCTTTACGAAAAAATGGATAATAAATTAAAATTGAACCATATGTGAGCATTGGAAAATCATATTCGTTACATCATAAAAATGCGGGTAGTATTTTTATATATATATATGGGAATGATGTATATGTCGAATTGCAATTGCGGTTGGTATCCATTGTTCGCTTATTCTATCGAAATATTATGTGAGGCAGTGGCGTAGCTACAGGAACACGAATGGCGAAAAGAGAGAGAAAGAAAGAAAGGGAAAGAGGATACATCGTCAAAAGAAGATTATACCATCCCTCCCACACCCTCCCTTCACTATGTGGCCTTTTTTTACTCATATGCACGGACCCACTTCTTGAAACTGTCCGTGCGGCATCATTGCACTTAAAACTCCGTGCCTATAAATTGGAAAATGTCGCGATCCCCTATCCACGCCTCTGTTATAATAAAGACTAAGTGTGAAATTCCACACAATCTCCCTTAATTATAATGCAATTTAAGGGAAACTTATCATGTGACTGCGGGTATCCAGAAGGCAATTTTAAACATTCACCTTCTTACAGGTATGGATCTCCGGCACCTTGAAACCTTATCTTGAGTTCTGGCCTGGCACTCACTGGCGCATAACGGGGTGCAACGGGCCCCTTTTAAAACTACCATCCTATATTTACGTATTGTGCTTTATTTACTTACTGTGATATGATTTAGATGAGCTGGTTTTTGTGGGGGGTTTTTACCTTCTTTATAATGTACTTCAAGATATTCAAGATATTAACTGGAAGAAAAAAAATCAACACGACGCCAAAGATGACGAAAATATACATTTATTTTGTTAGGGGTCCTACTGTAACCTTTTGACATCTTAAGCTGTAACTTTATGTAAACATTAGATTTCATTGAAACTTTGCCATTGTATTAAAGAATCAAATTCCGCACATTAACTGACATTCCGCGCATTCACTGACTGTTGCCGTGGCAACCGTCTATTTCAATACAAACCTGCGTGGTTTTGAGATATTCGGGGGTGAATTCGATTCGGGTTTAAATTTTATTTTTAATATAGATTCGATACAATATACAGACAGTAGAATGATATCATATCTTTTTTGGATGTATGTTAATATACTATTTTGATAAAATACATATTAATTATCAGAAGAGCACCTTGCAAATCATTATGAAAATATCCGTTTTGTTGAAATTTGAGATTTAAAGTAATATTTGAATAACACAATGAGTTTTACCTTCTGGGCTGTAATTTTTTTTCTCTCATAATCCCAATTCATAATCATAATCATAATTAAATATCATAATTGATAGGATTGAAGTAAATTGAATATATCATAAAGAAATGTGAGAAAATTACAATGCCCCGACCGGGATTCGAACCCGGGACCCTGGATTACATGACCAGTGCTCTACCAACTGAGCTATCCGGGCTCCCGTCGAAGGAAAGTAACAATCTCACATATAGCCCCTCTCTTTCCATCGAGCGTAGGGGGTACATCCATACCAATTCCATCGTACGCTATAATGTGGCCTACCAATGAGACATTATAGCGTACTAGCAGAAGCAGCCCGTGGACATCCACGGGCGCTAGCTGTGTTTATGATTAATAACCGTACCGTATATTTGTTACAATAATCAAGTGAATAAATAAAAAAGTCGGGTAAAGTTATTTTTACCAAGAAGTATTTACAACATGTCCATTGGCGGACCCGGGGGGGGGGGGGGGTGCTTCTGGCCCGTGCCATCCCCACCACCCGTTCAATGGCAGGGAAGTATGCATTCTGACCATAGACGATCCGCCCTTTTGTTAATTGTGCCCCCGCCCCCTTTTAGAATGAAACCTTCTTTGTTTTGTTTGTCAGAGAATTATGGAGGGACCCCCATAACCCCCTCCTGAGCGAATTTTCTAGGTCTGACGAAAAAAAAATTCTCACCACCCCCCCCCCCCCAGGTCTGCCTTTTCCAAAAGTTGACAAACCTGCACTTGTTTTCCCTGCCTTATACTAAATTCTGGATCCGCCCCTGATCATGTGAATATGTCTTATTTATCCAAAGCTTGCATGAGTTCTGAAGAAAATTCCTTTTAATCTTGATGAAAATTGATGATATGGATATAATAATGTTCGAGTAGAATATCCATGCATAGACCTAGAGGGAGCGATTTGATCTTGCCATGTTTCTGTGGTTTATTAATACTCAGAGTAACATCCATAATTAGCGGTACGTCCCCTGTAAAGGATGCAATAATGAGAAAAAATGAATTTGTCATTTTATTTTCAGGGGGATTATGGCCCCCTTATATGGGTCTTTGGAGGACCGACTAATTGACTTCCCCCTACTACCCACCCCCTCCAGCTCCCCCATTCCATTGTCATCCCATCACCCCCAGGGCGAGGGGAGAAGGGATTAATATCATTATACGTATTAATAATCATTGTGGAAATATTTTCGAAGGAATTTTCTTATCAGATTTTCTGATAAAGTGTCAAATTACCGGTAGCGAACGTCGTGAAACATACACACTAAACTGTGTGTGTGACCATGAAGCTTCAAATGATGTAACTCTATACCTGTATGATGACCTGTACACGTACGTGCGAACGAAACACGTGTGTATAATACTGTACTGTACACTGAAGCCATGCGGATATATGGCCATGCTGTTCTTTGGCATAGCTCCCCTTCACAGGGAAAGGTATATGGGTTGGCTGGGCCTGAAGCTACAAACCCGCTTCATGGGTTGGTGGAATTATTAGGCCTACTCCCTGCGGAAATTCAATGTTTAAAAATGAATTTATGAAATATGGACGGGACGTCAGCCCTCAAGAAGTGCCTCGCACCACCCCAAGAACCCTTCCCCACCCGTGGGTACCAAAAGGCGGGGACCGAAAGGGCCAGGGGAGGAGCCTATTTGAACCAAAAAAAGAGCCCGAAATCCTTAGTGTATTAGATAATGAAACTTGGAGACTCCGTTCAGAATGATATTCCGCATTGTTCGGAACAATATTGATATATTTATGTTTATTTTAGTTGCCATCGCAACTCTTATTCAATGTTAATTTTAATTTCATTTTTATAATTTTTCAAACAGAAATTACTTTGAAAGTGAGATATTCGGCGTTAATGTGACTTAAATATAATAACAAAGAAATTACATCATCGTTTGTATATCTAATACACCCAAATAACATTATTATTGTTATTCTTTATTTAATCGATTATGTCACAAAACTATGTTTTTAGGTGCTTAGTGATGCCTTCATTCTTTCCAACTGGAGCAACCAATTTTTAATGTAAGCCTTATGAATCATGCTGAGATAATATTTCTACGAGTGTAAAATATGATTATTTATCATATATAATTCACACGGATCTTAAAAGGGTTATAGTGGATGCTGCAAACTTCCAGCTTGTCATCATCAAAGTACTGAATTTCATTTTGTATACCCTAATTTACTTGCAGAGGTAAGACTATACACTGCAAAAACCAGGGTGTTAAAATTCATACACCAGTGGAGAATTAAAATAAAACAACACCCTTGGTGTTGAATAATTGAGGCATGTACTCTCGATGGTGTTCATTTAACACCATTCAAATTTAAAACATGCGAAGACCATAATCTGGTGTTAATTTATCTGGTGTTGTTTTGTTCTTGGTGTTGATTAGGTCGTCACGTGATTTTGTTTTATAATGTTGATTGGTAGAAAAAGAAAGAAACCCGTCACGCATATCCATGTGTCGGGGATCAGAATTTTTACCTCCTGTCCTGAGATGTAGCGATACAATGTACTCTGCATTCTTTAGTTTAGTTGAGGCAGTTGTGGAATACATTCCATGCTTGACTGACTTGCTTTTTTGTAAAGGTGAAACATTTATTGAATGTTGCTTGGTAATTGGTATGGGAGCAAACTACATCACGTATTTGTAATGTCCTTCCTCCTGTAGTCCTGTAGTTCACCATATACATGATATATAGGCCTATGTTGTATTTGAAGGAAGATTTTGTATATGCATTGTTTGTTGAATACATGCATTCATGCCAGTTATGTTATTTCAAGAAGGTATTAATTGAACTACTCGTATGACTTCAAGATACATGATACATATGATCTTTGAAGGTTTCCATGGTGGAATAGATAACGTGGAGAAGGTTTACGGTTCACCATGTGTTAGTCCTGATATGGACTGTTGGGGTATTGGAAATGAGGCCCTGATGACGGGCAGCCAACCTGCCCGGAACGTCGAGACGCCTCATCTCTCCTACTCTTCATCGCCGAGACTAGGACATGACACAGAGGTTTATGATGCCAACTGGGTAAAAATAAATGGAACTTCCTACCAGCCATCATTAGTCCTCTGCCTTGATATGGCTGACTTGCCAATATTTGGTAAAATACAACTTTGTATAGTGTACCAGAAGCGAGTATACTTTGTGTTGCTGGTATTGGAAACGGTATTTTACCATGAACATTACCATGCCTATGCAGTACAGACCAAAGAGCCTTCTTGTTATGCTATCCAAGCACAAAATGAGTTAGTGGATTATAAACCATTAGATGTGCTAAGTAATCTCTCAAAAGGTGACTATTGGGACTTTGTTGTTCCAAGGTGTGTGATCTTTAAGTAGATTTTGTGTACATGGTAAACAAGAAATTACCATGCGATGAAATACAATAAGCTACAAGTTTTTGCGAGGATATGTCTATACAGGTATTATTTTCGTTATTACATGCCATGCAGTAGTTAAACTGCAGTGTGTGAGAATAGTGTTAATAGATTATAAGCCATATTGATTGTGCTAATTATCTTTCCAGAAGTGAATATTGAGACTTGGCTGTTCTAAGGTGTGTGATTAGATTTTGTGTACATGGTAAACAAAGAATTACCATGCAATGACAGACGGTTTGTGATGATGTGTCTGTTCTTTACTTTATTTTTGTTATTACATGTTATTTGCAAAAGAAAAATAATAAGTTGAATGTTGTCATTGCATGGTGTTTTGCTAGACAAGAACATATCAACACTTCAGTGAGTTTGTCTTCCAAATCAAACTAATTTTCAAACCTGTTTTTTTTTTAGATCTAAAGTAAAATAGTTTGTTATATTGTGTGAAAAGTACTTTTGTAAAGCAGAAGTCACATATGGATCCCGACAACCTTATGGTGACAGTGAATGACCACTACAGTTAATTGACCAAATATGGCAATTTCAACTTGCTGTATGGTAGCCGGGAGCTATATATGACTTGGGTTTCATTGAATACTCCTGCACACTTCACTTTTTTTATGGTACAAAGATGTTGTAACTAGAGCAAAATTTATTGTGTTAATAGCCAGTCCCTTGGCTATGTATTGTTTGAAAGGTTAACATGAAATAAACTACTTTTCATGCATTTTAACATCATTATGTTTGTTTGCTTTATTAGTGTCTGTGCCCATACCCCAACCTCCTAAGTGCAAAATGTGTAATGCTTTTAATGCAACATTCAACACCTGTGCAGGTGTAGAATGTACAATTAACACCACTGAGGGTGTTTGGTTTATTCCAAAACTTGGTGTCATTTAAATCCATTTTAACACCCATGGTGTAACATAACACCAAGATGATATAGGACATGGTGTTAATCTGACACCAGCTATGGTGTAAATTATTGGTGTAAATTATTTTTAATACCATGGATGGTGTACAATATTGGTGTTTAAATAACACCAGTGGTGTTGATCATTGGTGTTGAATATTCAACACCATTCTGGGTGTTAATTTTGATTTAATCCGAAACTAGGTGTTCTTTTAATCTTTCGGTGTTGCAGGATATAGATACCGGGAAAGAATAACTTTTAACACCCATGGTGTTGAATTTAACACCCTGGTTTTTGCAGTGTACCAAAAATACCAGTACCGAATGCCTTAACCAAAGAGAATATGATGTTATGGATTGTCATGCAGTGAAAAAAATGACAAAATTAACATGTTAAAAAAAATTACCTTATTTTAGTGGTATGCCTAAGCATGATATGCTTTGGACACTACAATTTCATTATGGATATGTAGACATTTGGATCCACTGGATAATATTTTCCACGTTGTAAACCACAAAATCATGTTGTCTGATCAAGGAGTTATCACAGACCTAGGTCCATACATGTTTGCAAAACTTTATCAAGCATTAGAATCATTTCATTATTTAAAGTTACTCAAATTATATTACTTGTACAATGGACGTCATTAACAGACATCCATATGCACTCTTAAATGTGTTAAGTTAATTCTTGCAAGGAGTTATCACAGATCTGTGATAACTCCTTGATTCTTGTATGTAATGTAAATCATGTTACAATATATACATGAATAGAGCAAAATAGGTCGTAAAGATCAATATCCAGAATTCTAGTAACTCCCAGCAGCATGATATTCATATGAATACAATACAAGTGACAAACCATAGACAAACACAAAAACAGACAATAAAGTAATATTCACATAATTATTATACACAGTATTTATGCTTCTTTATCAATTTAATAAATTTGAAATCAATAACAGGTGTATGTTATTTTCATGTAAATGTAATTAAGCATCATAAAATCTATATTTTTTCATCGGTCAGAACTATTATAAATATTATACACAAATAATTTCTTGGTACTACAAAATTTCAATATGGCACGAAAAAGAGACATGATAACGAAGCTTTTCGACCTGATAACCTGATGAGTGCAGGTCGAAAAGCTTTCGTTATCATGTCTCTTTTTCGTGCCATATAAATTTTATGTTCTCATTAATTTTTAAAATCTTTTCCAACTGTTATGAAGATAGAGATTTTGTTTTGTTGAAAGATCACAATATAATGATATATAAAACCAATCATGTCTAATGACTACTCTACAAAATGAAACCAGCTGGATATGCATTCTAAAGTACAACGTTTACGCAAAGCCTAATTTATTATAGAATATGTATTTTAGAATTTTATCTATTTTTTACATGACAATAAATTATCTTGAATATTGAATCTCTAATATTTTATTTTTGATAAAATGCAGTTTAGTTTCATCAATGAGCCTAAAAGTGTGAAATCAGATTGTTGTTTATGACGTCCAATCGCCACTGTGTTTTTAGGACATTCGATTAGAAAAGAAATGACATATTATATTTGTTGATAACTTCTAAAGTAATGCATATTTTCAAAAAAAAAAATATCTCCTCTCAGCATATTTCAATCAACATGAGCAAGCTAATGTAGGTTGTTCCAGTTACAAAGAATAAAGACATCCCTAGACACAATTAGAACGTAGTGAGATAATCGGCTAAACAAATAAAGATTTCAAAAAGATCATAGAGAAAAAGAATAATAATCACGCCTGATCTTATTTGAGTGTATTAAATTTACAAATAATACCATAACTGCCTGGTTGTTATTATATCTAACCCACATTTACACTGATTTCTATATGTTCAAAGCAATATCTGTTTTAAAAAAATGTTAAAAATCACATTTACAGGAATAACAGTTACCATGACAACGGAAATTCATGCAAATATATTATTGTTAGTTTAAATCATGGGGAAATTATTCTGAACAGAATGTCCAAGTTTCGTTGCATTAGGATTATGAGATAAAAAGTTATGACCTATAAGGTAACTGTTCTATGTGTTGACAGATGTCGAAAAGTCTCAATATTTCTTTTCAAAACAGAGGTTTATATAATGCTTAGGGTACTCTACGTACTGATAAGCAATTACGATGACCTTTATCAACATGGTGTTTATATGTACACCAAAGAGTTGTACGATATCTTTCTTCTGTCTAAATATTGTATCAAACCTATATTAAAACTAAAGTTTAAAAACCGAATCAATTTCAGCCCAAAATATAAAAAAAAACTTCTTAAAATCATGTTGGTTTGTATTGAAATACGTCTAGGCTGTTGACATGGCAATGGTCAGTAAAATACATACATTTGGTTGGTATCAAAATGTGCGAAATATAATTCTAAATACGATGACCAGGTTTCAATGAAATCTAAGAATCATGTTAAAGTGAGAGGGGTAGATATCGAAAGGGTACAATGGGACCCCCAAAGAAATTGAATAAAAGCCCATTTTCATCACCTTTGACGCCATCTTGACTTTCACCATGAGGGGCTACTTTTTTTCTTGTTAACATCTTGAATATCTTAAAGTACATTATATTATAAAGAAGATTTTAAAAAGTTGGTTTCGTCCTGGATGGATGCACGGATACCCCTCTTAGATAACCTACTATTATAGTAAGGCAGCATAGCTTGAAAATTGTGCACTTTTGTCTAAAAGCACCAAATTTGGCACATATGTGTTAAGAATTCCATTATCAAAAATATTTGATATGGAAGCATTTTCAAAAACGCGATTTTGAGGGAAGGTTCGGCTAAACTGTTATGGAATTCCTGTACAGTGAAAGTGCACTAAAATTTGTTTTCACTCGAGTCATTTTTGTCATTTGTCTATGGGGAAAATGGGTAAACGCGATCGGCAAGAAAAATCCAGATAAACAAACACTGGGAACCGATGAAATACGTTCGGATCATTTGCTCCTATTATTTCATAATAGGTACATATCTAGCTGATATTTAGCTTTAATGTAATTATGTATATACATATATATATTTACCAATAAATCTATAGAGATTTCAAAGACAGAAAATGTGTCATGGGAACCCCGGCCCCCCACTCAGTATTATTTAGGGTACGCGTATGCTTGTTCCCTCCCTTTGAAAGCACCCCCTATCTCAAGGCTGCCAAAATTTCTGAACTCCCCCCCCCCCCTATCGCGGGCTTTGCGCGGGCTTTTCCTGCCTTGGATACCCCCCTAAATTCAGAACACTGCTCAATGTACCCCCTATCTCAGGTGAGCTCTCATTCCAACCCCATATCTCAGGACTGACACCAACCCCCCTCCCAAGTAAGCTGTCATTACAATACCTTGGAAGAGATGTTTTTTTCTACTTTTCAAAATGATATAATCCTGGCTGAATGAGCTATCAAAACTAGCAGGAATTTCAGGAATTTGATCCTGGGATTTGATAAATTTTTCAAGATATTTCATAAGCCCCCTTTTTCAGAACGTATCAGAACGATGTGCATGGATTGACGTCTGTATTTTGCATGTCATTGAACAGTAAAATAAAAAGCATCTCTTAAACTGTCTATAGCAATTTGTTTGAAGTCTGTAGCATCTGGAATAGTGGAGATAGGCAAAATCGAACAAAAGGTACGAAACACGGACAAAATGGCGCCTGGACCGTCATGCATGAGTGATACCGGAAAATGAAGAGTTCAGTGCATTACATGGCATGCCAAGGAACATGCATACGAAATTTGAATCGAAATGGACAAGGGGAAAGGACCTAGACAGTGATCACAACCACTGCATGCAAAACAAATTGGCCACAATGGAAATATTGCCTGGATGGCATGCCATAGTTCCGTAGGTAGTGGCATCTATGCAGGATATAAAATTGCAATTAAAACAAAGCCCTTGATAGATATGAAAAATCTGGCTTCGAGAGTCTCTTCATTTTGCCTCGAAGCATGTACCTGCAAAATTTCAAGAAAAATAAAAATCGTTCAGCGGGCCAAATGCCGGAAACCGATTTGCCCCATAGACAATACGTGTAATACATGTGCAGGATCCGTATAATGACCCGACTTCAATCGCGATTTACTCAAAATATTCTGTGAGATCATTATCTTTTCTTGCATCCCGGACGAGGGAATTTTATTGCGGTCATTGTGAGCCTACTGCGACTAGCGCGCCATTTAAAATAAGCATATTATGCAATATTATGTAATGCATAGTAAATTAAAGTTTTTGCGTAATATCTTCGCGATGACGTCATCGATTTCAACCAAATTTGGTTAACAGTTGTCAAATGCGAAATTACACATACCCACCAAATTTCAGAGACGTACGATGAATGTTCACAAAATTAGAGCAAGTTGTCTTTATTTCGGCATTTATGCAAATATTGTGATTTTCAAGTGCAATTTTCTCAAAGTCGGTCAGTGATGAGGTATATATTTTTTTATTTGGCTGAAAAGGGTATATCCTGAAGTATCTAAATCCCAAAAAGGGGACGGGTTTACCCAGGCATGACGGAGATACGGCCACACGAAGAAAGCCGTTTTGAAAACTTTAGAGGGCGCTCTTTATATAATGCCTAATCAGAAATGCATGAAATCTGGCAGAAATGTGTGCAACGCCAAGACCAAGACATGGTAAAAGTTTGAGACAAAAATCAATTGATATGACAACGTTATAGGAATTTTTAATATTCGGGAGTGAAAATTTCAAAAAATTGAGCGTTTTTCAATATGGCCGATTGCGGATTTACAGTGTGAAGATGGTATTTTTCGTATTAATTTTTTTATTAGAATGTAAAGAGCAACTCTTGGACTATCTATAGGAATTTGTTAGAAGTCTGTAGGATGTAGGATAGCTGAGATAGGCAAAGAGAACAAAAGGCATGAAAATGGCCCCAAAACGGACAAAATGGCGCCTGGACGGTCATGCATGAGTGAGTTCGAAAGACGAAGACCTCAGTGATTTAGAAGGGATGCCAAGGAACATGCATACGAAATTTGAAATGAAATGGACAAGGGGAAAGGACCTAGACAGAGCTTACAAACACCCTGTGCAAAACGAATGGGGTCTGAGGTCTAAGAAGAAGAAGACGAAGAAGAAGAATAAGAATGCAAAACATGAACGAGACTAATTACGTCAATCTAAATAAGAATGCAGAATGTGAACAAGAATAGAAGATTGACTTACGTCAATCTAATAAGAATGCAAAACATGAACAAGAACAGAAGATTGACTTACGTCAATCTAATAAGAACGAGAACAGAAGATTGACTTACGTCAATCTAACAAGAACATGTGCGCAGATCAGGAAAATTATTAAGAGGATATGTGGTAGGGTCAATTGCGTTGTGACCTCATCAGTTAATCATCAGTCACCCAAGATCAGCCAATCGTATGTACATGTGTACCTCTCAGTTGAGCACTTGCACACAAGAGTCATTAAGGATAGTTTGCACTTAATGGTTGGTCTAGGTCAATCACTGTTTGATTAAAGGCTGACACTATATTTCTCGAGGTGGTAGGGATGGCTTGTGAGCACGACTGCAAATCAACCATTTAAGTGTTCTTGCATCTTTAGTTGCACAATGTTTAATAGTCTAATAGATATAGACATGAATACATGAATTTTCATTTCTTTTGATAAATGTATTACATTATGCTCTTTTTATTGTAATATGATTTTGTACAGGTCCGTACAAACATTTTGTACAGGTCCGTACAAACATTCGTACGTATGTAGAGGAGCAAACCCATCGTGAGCCTCACGTGATGATCATGGGAGATCGCGCCAAACCCGAACAGGCCTTTGTGATCATCAAGGGACATGCTCTACCATGTTCTTCATTGTTGAAAACAGTAGACACCTGATTTGAGCTTACGTACGTCCTTGGCGTTAACTACTGCTGGAAGTGCAACCATGCCTATGATTTCTTGCAGAAGTATGTCTACGATCTATGGCAAAAGGGCTGGACAACTACACCATCAGTAGTTCTCGGGAATTATGTGATTTAGGAGTGAGAAAGGTACAGATGTTTAGAATACGGGGTATCTGTTCAAAAGCATCCAGAAAAATTCAACAAAAAAATTGGGGTATAATGAATGCCCAATATCTTATAAACCTACATGTAGTTAAAGTTTCAGGCCAGTGTATTATACATGCATCTTAAGTACATACCCTAGTATTACATTATGTACTGAACAATACATATACAGTACATGATGGTTAAAGTTTTGTTCACCTCAACTTCAGAAAGGAGCACGTGTCCAATGATGATGTAGTTGGATAGGAATTTTCTTAACAGGCAATGGTTGCAGTCTGTTTGAAGATATCTCAAGGACTGATGAACTTGCTTCTTGTAATTTGCCATTTTAACTTCCACTGAGAGTGTACATTGGTGACTGCCTTTGTTATGCATTTTAAGCCCACCGCACTCTGTACAATTCTCTTCATCTTGATTGAGTCCAATGGTCGCAAGGGGCAAAATCACAGGTTTTGTTGGAGCTCAAATATCAGTCGTGAACAATCCGCACTCGTCGAGACCACGATGCATGATAATTCGACATGTCACAATTTTCATTCCACTAGCCCCGAATCGAATGTGACATCATAGTGCTTTGGTGACGTGGCAAACCCGCAGCTCACAAACGCATGTGGCTCTAATTGGCCTTGAAATGGTGTGGGATAATTTGGGGTTCTTTATTAAGTTGTTGCCTCGTCGGGCAAGCTTTAAGGTTGTCAGAAATAACCTTTGTTAAGAAGGTATGCATACAATTTGAATATGTTAATATAAACCGGTCTCTATATTGTAAAAAGCTCATGTTTGCCTTTTCTATATTAGATGGTGTGCTTTTATTACATGGATAGCAGGGGAGAAAGAGAAAATCAATTATTTGAAAAGTAATACAGAGACGACACCGATATAGAATCAACAATTTGCTCATACATTATTCATCAGATCAAATGCAATTCAATAAATGAGTGTCTAGTATGTGTTTGATTGGTCCACAACTAGTGTTCTATCAGGGATGAGGCTGAGGAGATTGAAAAGCTAATTAACGTGAAGGCTGCAAATATGTTATTCATAGTTAAAAGGTCTATTTTACAAATGGATGTTTGATCTACAAAATATTTGTCATATATTTCTTAATATTTTTATGCCTCCGCCCACCGAAGGTGGGTGCCGGAGGCATTATGTTTTCGGGTTGTCCGTCCGTGCGTCCGTCCGCCCCGCGATATCTGAAGAATCATTTGAGGTAGGAACCTCAAACTTGGTACTAGTATGTATCCCCATACGAAGATGAACTGATTAGATTTTGGGGTAAGGAGGTCAAAGGTCAGAGGTCACAGAGGTCAATTTACATGAAATTACATAAAAATTCTTGGTTTTTAGCACCGTTACCACGATATCTCAAGAACTGTTTGAGGTAAGAACTTCAAACTTGGTACTAGTATGTTTCCCTATACGAAGATGAACTGACTAGATTTTGGGGTAAGGAGGTCAAAGGTCAGAGGTCACAGAGGTCAATTTACATGAAATTACATAAAAATTCTTGGTTTTTAGCACCGTTACCACGATATCTCAAGAACTATCTGAGGTGAGAACTTCAAACTTGGTACTAGTATGTTTCCCTATACGAAGATGAACTGATTAGATTTTGGGGTAAGGAGGTCAAAGGTCAGAGGTCACAGAGGTCAATTTACATGAAATTACATGAAATTCTTGGTTTTTAGCACCGTTACCGCGATATCTCAAGAACTGTTTGAGGTGAGAACTTCAAACTTGGTACCAGTGTGTATCCCCATAGAAAGAGGAACTGATTAGATTTTGGGGTAGGTAGGTCAAAGTTCAGAGGTCACAGAGGTCAATTTACATGAAATTACATGGAATTACTGTTTTTAGCACCTTTACCGCGATATCTCAAGAACTATCTGAGGTGAGAACTTCAAACTTGGTACCAGTATGTATCCCCATAGAAAGATGAACTGATTAGATTTTGGGGTAAGTAGGTCAAAGGTCAGAGGTCACAGAGGTCAATTTACCTGAAATTACATAAAAATTCTTGGTTTTTAGCACCGTTACCACGATATCTCAAGAACTGTTTGAGGTAAGAACTTCAAACTTGGTACTAGTATGTTTCCGTATACGAAGATGAACTGATTAGATTTTGGGGTAAGGAGGTCAAAGGTCAGAGGTCACAGAGGTCAATTTACATGAAATTACATAAAAATTCTTGGTTTTTAGCACCGTTACCACGATATCTCAAGAACTGTTTGAGGTAAGAACTTCAAACTTGGTACTAGTATGTTTCCCTATACGAAGATGAACTGATTAGATTTTGGGGTAAGGAGGTCAAAGGTCAGAGGTCACAGAGGTCAATTTACATGAAATTACATGAAATTCTTGGATTTTAGCACCGTTACCACGATTTCTGAAGAACTGTTTGAGGTAAGAACTTCAAACTTGGTACCAGTATGTATCCCCATAGAAAGAGGAACTGATTAGATTTTGGGGTAGGTAGGTCAAAGTTCAAAGGTCACAGAGGTCAATTTACATGAAATTACATGGAATTAGTGGTTTTTAGCACCGTTACCGCGATATCTCAAGAACTATCTGAGGTGAGAACTTCAAACTTGGTACCAGTATGCATACCCATAGAAAGATGAACTGATTAGATTTTGGGGTAAGTAGGTCAAAGGTCATAGGTCACAGAGGTCAATTTACATAAAATTACATGAAATTACTGGTTTTTAGCCTTGTTATCAAATATTTCTAGAAGAGTTTGAGCCATCAACTGAATTTAGGCGGAGGCATATATAGGAGACGCAGTCGCATTCATCTTGTTTTTAATTATTTTCGTATACCTGCTAAGCCGAGCCTCCATAAAAACCATCTACAGTCCCAATTCTCCCTACCGCATATATTCAGTTCAATTGATTTCCTTGATATTTTCAATAAAACTGATGGGTCAAATGTCCAAATATCGACCAAATGTCGACCTCTGCATTTCCGCTTTGCGCAATGTAGCTGCCTGAAGACGCTGAACTTTACACTAAGAAGTATCGAGCACAGCATGTGATTTTAAGTAGGGCATGCACTTGTACGCGTTTTGCAATGAACATGTGCATTCATAAAACAAGAACATGTGCGCAGCTCAGGAAAATTATTAAGAGGATATGTGGTAGGGTCAATTGCGTTGTGACCTCATCAGTTAATCATCAGTCACCCAAGATCAGCCAATCGTATGTACATGTGTACCTCTCAGTTGAGCACTTGCACACAACAGCATCACGTTTTCACACAATCATATTAATATCAACTCACAAATTTTCAATCACTGAATAACAGTTGCTTTGTCAGAAATGAGCGAGATATTGCTCAACAGAGAGGTAGGTACATACTATTGTCTCTTGACATTCCTATCATTGACAAATTTGTATATATTAAAACGGGGTATGTATGTCATTTTAAAGTTATATATCAATATTACTGTACAGATTTTAGCCAGAAATTGTCTGATATCAAGTTACAAAGAGTATCAGAGGTTTCTTGCATTATATCCTTGGATTTGTTGTTGTTTTGACATGGTTAAAATGGTGATGGAGACTCTTCTGCAGAGTATGGTAGTAATGGGATAACAAAAGTTAGTTTTCACAGTATTGTACACTATCATCTGCAAGTGATGATCATTTGTGATACCCAAAGAGCCAATCATGGCAAATATTGCTGGCCACTTGTGTATGATTATTCACCAAGAAAAGCTGCTACATGTAACTATATTGATGCATGTAAGCATAATTTTCTGTGTCTCTTTCAAAGAAAATTGCAATTTTAGGCAAAAGTAGAATGCAATATTCCTGAAAGCATGCTTCTGGAGTTCTGGAACTTTTGTTGAAACACTACAACTTATAATTTCTATTTTTTTAGACTTTGTAATACAAAAATGTGCATATATAAGTGAGAAATTTCATTTATTCATTTGAAGTCTAAAATATCAATGTTTTGAATACTTATAATATCATTATGATCCCAGTCATCACACAACGTTCCAGTATACAGTGACGTGCATGATTGACACAGTTGAATAGTGCATTTCCAAAAATTGTGATATAACCTGCAATATAGAATGGATGATTATTTGCTGTATGGAAGTCATGCGTCGTGTAATTTGGATTAAGATTTTGATACTGTTATAAATGAACCTTGGGTTTATTCTACTGTTGGCATGTTATAGAGCGTTTATCTTACAGGTATATTGGAATAAGTTTGCCAATAATTAAATTATTTTGTGATGTCTTTTTTCAGTATTCATGTAAAATTGATGGTGCATTGAATTCTATGTATATTCAAATATGCAGTTAGAAAATATAATGCATTAACGGATGATCAGATTTTTACGAGTCATATTTTATTGCATTTATTTTCTAATGGCTTATGTTATACAATTGGTCTAAGATTTATAATCATTTTGTGCAGAATGTGTCAAGCTGACCAGGTTCCTGCATCAAATTTGATTTGATTACTTAATCAAATGAATTGACTAGATTTCTAGTCAAAACATATGATTAGATTTTCCAGATCATTTTGATCAGAATAGTGCAGGTGCCCGGCTGACTAGTTATCCTAATCAAATCTGATAAAATCTGGTCAAATCTGATCAGTTTCTGGTCATATTTGACAAGTTTTCTAGTCAAAATATATTTTGTGCAGGTTCCCAGCTAACAAGTTACTCTGATCAAATCTGATCAATTCCTGGTCACATTTAACACGTAATCTTGTCAAAATATTTGACTAGATTTTCCGGATCATTTTGATCAGAATAGTGCAGGTGCCCGGTTGACAAGTTGTCCTCGTCAAATCTGATCAGTTCCTGATCATATTTGACCAGGTTTTTTTGAGAGTGATAAAGAGAGGTGCACAGTACTCTAGAATTGGTCTTATGTAGCCAAGGTACACGGTAACCAGATCACAAAGAGGTAGGTTATATGTGTAGAAGTTAACAGAAAGCCGAGTGGGGAACGGGTCTCAGTATCTGTATGAGTAAAAGCACAGAGGTGCCCGCTCCAAAATTAAGGAGGCCCTCTACCGTCTATACGAATGAATTCCATGGACTCTACAACCTTCCCCACTTAATTTTTGTCATCGTCCCGTGATGACAAACCAAAAACTGATTTAGTAACAAAACAACAAATCGTTAAAACTATCCCAGATAAAAGTCCTGATATTTTTGGGGTGGGACCCCCTTGATTCGGAAGAAGGGAGGTCGTTGTCCACTTCGTCAGGGCTAAACCCAGCACCACCAATTCCACCTGTATTCCCTAGTTGACGGAAGACATAACCTCCAGCGGCTATTGAGGTTGAATTCCCCACTTCCTGATTCATCGGAAATGACCTCCTGCACAGAGTCTGTAGCCCCACTTGGTAGCCAAGGACAGAGCTTGAGTTGAGTTCGGTGCAAAACCTTCTCCTCTGACTTATTCTTCACAACGTATACTGGTCTGTCTGGAAAAGGTTGTTTGACCACCATAAAGGGTTCTTCCTCCCAGGCATCCTGGATTTTGTGTCGACCCTTCAAGGTCTGTTTCCTAACGAGAACATATTGACCCAGCGCAGGCGGTGTCTCAAATCCTTCTTTGCCTGCTTGACCTGTCTGGCAGCAATGGCAGTCTAGGCTTGCTTAGCGGCCAGGGCTCTCGCAGTCTTCAATCGATGCTGATATTGCCCGATAAAGCCGCCCATTGTTCTGTATCGCTGAGCTTCCCTACCTAGGTTAATATCACCGGGGGCACGTGCGTTTCTCCCGACCATCAGGAAAAATGGGTCAACACCAGTTGATGAATGTGGTGCGTTGTTATATGCAAACATCAGCTCAGGCAAGTATACTGTCCACTTTCTCTTCTGTGCTTCACGTAGGGTGACCAACATGTTATGTAATGTCCGGTTAAAACGTTCACATTGTCCGTTTCCGGCAGGATGGTACGGGACAGTGTGACTCTTCTGGATACCGTACAATGCACATAGTTCCCTCACTATATAAGCCTCAAAGAATCTTCCTTATTCATGTTTCACCAAAATCCTGGCGACAGTAGCAGCGCACTGATCCTTAGTTGGCACTGCCCAAGCGTACTTGGTGAACACATCCGTGATCACAAGTACATTTTCATAGCCGTCCTGAGATGGTTCAAGAACTGTAAAATCAATGGCTAAAACTTCCATGGGTGCATTGGCGGAGAGACTAGAAAAGGGTGCCTTTGTCCTCCTCACCGGGGGTTTACTCAACGTACATCTCTTACACCTGCGACACCACTCCTTCACATCATGCGCCATCTTCTGCCAGAACTTTGGTAGCTAGCATGCGATACGTCTTCTTGTGGCCAAAATGTCCTCCAGAATCGTGGTATCGACTGAGAGCCACATCTCTTAGGCTTGCCCATCCTTTGGAGACTCCACTCTCCTTACCAAGACACCATCTTCAAAAGAGAGTCTTTTCCACTCCTTCAGCAGGTCCAATACATCACGCGACAGTTGCTCCCGCTCCTGTCTGACGGGAGCTGTACCTCGGCGGACAAACCCTCGAACTTCCTGTAAAACGTCATCAGTCTGCTGCTGTACCTCTATCTCTTGCATTGACAGTCCGGGTAAGCATGGCGTTCCTCCCTGTCGATTCACCTCGGTATGGTTACACACTGCTTGGGGAACCTGCGTGCCTGGAGAATGTACCTCAAACGTGGCCCTCATGGTGTAACTGGTCACTTCTCTCTCCTCTAGCGCTGTGTAATTGACAGCTACTGGTATGTCTAGATCTGGTTCTAGTTCCTTCTCTTCAGTTGAAATCTTGCAAACCCTCCCACACTCTGATGCATGGCGATCCTGACTACATTCTTTACCTACATAGAGATGACCAAGTGGTGCAGCATCGGGTAAAACAATGTCACAGTCACTACCGTTGTGTAGGACCAGTGGAAATTTCCCTTCTCGAACACTGACGAAGGACGGAGGCAAAGTCACTCCACTTGGAATAGCCCCATTTTGATCTGGCTCCAGAACAGCGTCAAAGGTAACTCCAATCTCAGTGCTCCTCTGTCCCTCGATAATGACAGACTGCCTTCCAGACACTATGATGTCACTCCCTCTGAGGTACGCTCTACCAACTCCACCACTCTCATCACCTAGTCTGGCCCGGTCACTGATGATTTTCATCACCCCTTGCACAGCTCGGGCGTAGGCTGGTTGAGTCTTGTTAGATACCCTTGTCCTGAAGTTTCCATTCGCTCCCAAAATTCCTGAAGAACCGCTTCGCCCCATATAGAGCACGAGGACCATTTGTAGCTTGGGTGACTGAAGTTGCGGGTAGTACCTCTCTGACGGCCTTAACAACCATCTCTCCCATTTCTTTTATTGCTAGGAGCACATTTGATGAAGGAGTCTGTTGCCCCATCTGCTTGTTCTGGAGGGCTGCCTGTCGGGCACCATCTTGGCAATGGACCCGAGACTCTTCTTGTCCTGACCTCCGAATGGCAAATTCCCTTCACTCACGGAAGTCCAGATCCTTATTGAACTCATATCTATCCCTGCTGGCGTTCCTCAGTACCTGATCCTCAAGACCTTCGATGAACTGCTCAATGAGAATTGCGTTAGGATCCAAGTAAAGCTTGGGCTCTCTCCTGCAGAGGCTGTTGAATCTCCTCTCAAGGTCCCCCCTCTTCTGTCTCCTTTCAAGGAAGAGTCTTTGTAGTTCTCCAAGGTTACGCAATCTGGCATAGGAATCCCTCCCGAAGAAATGTCAAAATCTCCTCTGCGGTCTTTCCTTCCTTCTGGAGGGATTGAACCTCTACCCTTGGGACTCCTCTGACAAAATCCAGGAGATAGGCGACCTTTTCCTCCTCTGCAATCCCATATCTGGAAAAGGACCCATTCACGCTGATTACAAAATCGTCAACCTCAGCTGCTTTCCCATCAAAGATGGGGATTTTCCTTTCAGGTGCCATCACCAGCTTGGTGGGCTGCCTCTCAGATAGCTCTTGAAGCTGTCTCTTTAGCTCAGTCAACTCCAAGTTCTCACCATCGCTACTCCCTACAGGACTGAAAGGACTATATACCACCTGTTCCTTCCATCCACTAGGTGGCTCACGGATTTGCTCTCTTCTTCCCACCATCATCCCCTGTATAAATCAGGCCATTTGCACAAGGATGCACCCCTTGTAAAACTTCTAACAACAGGTGTCCTTCCCTTTCTAAGGGATACTCAGAGATGTCCCCTGGGGAATCCTCTATCTTAATGAAAGACATCTTCAAAATACTGTGTAATAGAAAATGGGAACTCTAAATCAGGGGATCTCAAAGGGTAAAATACTGAATCAACCTAAAATAACTTTCTACTGACTCAAACCAGCTTACTCTACCTCTATCAGTGCAATCCCATATTATTATCCATTAAACCCAATATATGAATCCATGCTGTTGAAATCTAAATATGAAACACATAAATAACAAACATCATTAACAAGCTTACCTATTACCACTTCATAGCTGATGGTAATGCATCCTTATAACAAAACCTTGAAGGTGATTTATGCAAATGTATTTAAAAGTTCCATATAAAGTCACTTGAGCGTCCTTCCCTCTGATACAACCTCGAAGATATGTGTATCATAAGTCCTGTATAGAGTCACTTGAACATTCTCTGTGTGAATTGCTGATGTCCTGACAAATCTTGTACTGAAACAATGGAAATCCAATGTCTGTCTCTGTAAAACTTAATGGTACAACTGTCCCTTGGGTGAACTTGCACTTTAGAAGACATCAACATCTAGACATCGTCACCAACTAACTGTCACATCCCAGCACTATCTGCTGGCCAAACACTCTTTTTCTTCAGTCATCCACCTCGAACAAGCTGGTCACCACTCTGCTGAAAAGGCATAGGAGTGCTACTCAGAGACCCATTCCATCCCATCCCCGTCGCCAAAAAGATGTAGAAGTTAACAGAAAGCCGAGTGGGGAACGGTTCTCAGTATCTGTATGAGTAAAAGCACAGAGGTGCCCGCTCCAAAATTAAGGAGGCCCTCTACCGTCTATACGAATGAATTCCAGGGACTCTACATATGTTTTTAATCTCCGTAGCATAAATAGTTTTCTGTTACCTTTCTTAATAGTTTCTGTCACATGAGCATTCCATTAAGGTCAGTTTGAATCATGACGCCAAGTATCTTTACCTCATTTACATACGTCAATGCATAACACTGGTGGTTGAATGGGTTGTTTAGAAAAAGAAAATGAAATTGAACAGTATTTTGATGGGTTCATTTTCATATAATTTTCCAAAGTCCATGCATGGAGACATTTTAATTGACTTTGTAACTGGGATGTTTGTGTTCTTGTTCTACATTCTACCAACGTCAGATCATCAACGTATTTAAAATATGACATACCACAATTTTTACAGTCATCGTTTATCATGACGAGTAACAAAATTGGCCCAAGTTTAGTACCTTGGGGTACACCTACACCATTGTGTTTAGGTTGAGATAATTGACCTTTATACTTCACAGCTTGCTGACGTTTGTCAAGGAAGTTAATTACTAATGAAATTAACCATGGTCGAACATGATGATCTACTAACTTAGTAACAAGCAAATTGTGGTTGATTCTATCGAAAGCTTTCGAAAAATCAGTCAAAAGTATTGTTGCTACAGAATGTGGTTTTTCAGCGTTACTGTATAAGGCATGTACCAATCCAATCAGATAATGACAAGTTGACAAATGTCGTCTATTACCAAACTGATTTTGATTTATTTTGTCAGTTATGTCATCCCACATCCATTTTGCAATAAATGATTCTGCAATCTTAGCAAAATACGATGTTAATGCAATTGGTCTAAGTTCATCAATTTTAGGTGGGTAAGACTTAGGTACAGGTATGACTTCAGCATATTTCCACATCAGGGGGAAATGCCCTGTTGAAAACTTAAATTCAGTATATGTGCAAAAGGTGTGCTTAACTCCACAGCAATCTCAAGAATCACACGAACCGGCAAATCGTCAGAGACACTTGCTTTCTGTAACTTTATTTTGGATAAAAACTTGTATATTTCATAGGGTTGAATAATAGGACATTTAGAAGGCGACGGTAAAAAAGCAGGTAACAAATGCTTGTTAAGATGAGGTATGTCAGACCCAATCTGTAGAAAATGATCATTAATACAGTTGGCCTCCTCTTTAAAATTATTAACATGATCAGTTGAGAGGCCAGGAATATTGATGGTTAGTTGGTCTTGAGGTCCATTAGTAAGCAACTTTATCTGACGATACCAGTTCGCAGGATTCTGTGTTTTCACTTTACGAACTCTTTTATTGTAAAAGTCCTTTTTTGCATTTTTTATTGCTAATGAGACTTTATTCCTCAAATAACGCCAGAGGGCGTGATTATTTAAATGCCAAGCTCGTTGTCTTTGTAGAATTAAAGATTTAATATTGCAGTTCATCCAAGGTTTATCATTCTCATGTAAAGAAATGGCTTTTACAGGTATTTATCAACTGTTGATAATACATTCGTTTTTACAGAATTGAAAAATAAGTCACATTTGGCAGAAAGATTGTCAGTCAAGTAAAAATCGTTCCACGAATGGCTTCTTAACCGAGTGCCGAAACTCCGGATTCCACTGTCTCGTAGGGGGCGCACATACCGTTTCTTAGTTTTATTTTTATTTTGCGACTCACAAATCCGTTCATGATTGGAAGGACACAACAAGACACAATTGTGATCGCTCATGCCTACCGGAGCAATAATCTGAATGTCACAGTATAGATTATGACAAATTACTGATAATCTTATCTAAAATGTTGGTTCCTCGTGTTGTAACGTGACTATCTGTCTAAAACAATAATTTAAAAGCAATTGACTATCATCCAAGTCGTTGAAATCTCCTAGAATTGAAATTGCTGCATCTAGGTACTTAATAACCTATCAATTGAAGTTGTCAAGGGCTCAATGTACTCATTCGCCATGACATGTCGCAGAGGGAAATATATCACACATACGATGATACAAGAAACATGCATGGTCGCATTATTATCCACTGAACCGCAATATCATTTGGGATATGTATTTCTAGTTCACGAGGTTTAAACCTGTGCTTAAAGGGATACGCCACCGGGCGGCCGTGGGGAAAGTCAGGATTGCGTAAGCCCCATTCACTCGTACACAAAGTTTGTGCGTCGAACGCGTCCGTTGGACTAAGTGGGATTACATTTCGACTGCACGAAGCCGACCAAATCCGACCGAATCTCGCACGAGAGCTCGAGCTCAGGCGGAGGGTGCATGTTTGTGCGGCGACCAGTCTATATCTGAGGTTTGCGCCCCGCGGGGCAACTGCTAGCCTTTTGACAAGGCCCTCGTGACTTGGCTATTTTTCTCGGCAAGTAAGCTAGTAGTGGCTGCATAACAAGACTAGCCGCCCAGCCCGGTGAATGCGCGATCGAGCGACGTGAGTCCGAGGGCCTTTTGGAACCTGGCCTGTATTTCTTATGTTATCCTTTGTTCCTAGCGAGGATCTGCTACCTTATAGGTAGGAGCCAATCAGCAAACGTATCTTCGCATGACGTCAGCATACATTTGGTATGCAAATTCGCCTTCATCTCGAGCTAGCGCGACCCGTGCAAGCTACTAGTACATCAATCATGGAAAGCAAGCCCCGCAGATACCGTTGTGATTGGTCGATAATCCTCGGTAGGCGTGTTAGCATACGAATGTCAACTCGTGAATAATTCATATCGGACGATGGAAACCCAGGTTCCAAAAGGCCTCGAGACTAAAGTCGCTCGATCGCGCGTTCACCCGGCCGTGTTGATTCTTTTCGTCGCCGGCTAGTCTCATCTCAGGCACAGCATGACGAGGAAAATAGCCAAGTCACGAGGCCTTGTCAAATGGCTAGGCAACGGCATGATTAGGTAACGATCACGGTGCCCTCTCGCGACATTAAAACGTCCACAATCTGCGGTTTAGTATCCCTTTAACATATATTGCGATACCATGCACCACCTTGTTTTCCAACGCGAGATTTTGAGAATGTTACATATCCTGGAATTGAAAATGAGTCAAGCGGTGTATATCTGACCCACCACGTCTCAGTGATCGCCAAAACATCGACATCATATTGATTTGCGACGATAAACAACTCATCAAACCTATTAGTAATTGAACGAACATTAGATAACAGAACATAAGGGAAGTCACAGGGATGTTCTCCATGAGTAGATTGTATAAATTTCACATATTTCAAAATTCCTGGACATTTCCTTTCAGCCTTTTTTCTCTTTTTAAGATTTTCATTAGAAAGCATCAAATTCTTCAATTTCCTACACCAACTTTTGCCACTGCGACGAGATGTTCAAAGTTTCAACTATTTTCCAGGTTTCAGTAATTTGTTTTCATAGGTGCTACTTCTTAAATTGTACTCAGTATTTCCGGCACGTATGTTCTGGAACAGTGTTAGGTGCCGAGTTTGGGTGAATATCCCCACATGATAACAGTTCAAGATTGAAAGTTGACATAGAGTGGACATAATATATGATAGGAGCTTTGAAGTATTTGTGGTAATGTAATGTTTTCCCACAGATTCGTTCAGGAGCAAAAAAAGATGAGACCGTTTGTGGTTGTGTGCAACATATGCACAGTGCATATAGCACAAGAGGGAGAACATGACGAATGAGTTGAGGCTCATCATTCATTGAGTCCTACACTTTGTTGGAAGTAGAAAAGTTTTCCAAGTTGGGTGACTTTCAACAAAAGCAGGGGTGCACGGAACAAAAGATTAAGCTACATGAGAAGGTTTTTGCTTGGTAATGGCGTTCTCACAGTGCATATAGATATGGCGATTGGCAAATTATCTGCCATCCAGAAATACGCAAGACTGAAGCAATAAAAACCTCTCAAATTTGTCCTGTAAGGTCCTTGTAGTGTCCAAATGGCAAAATCTTCTGGCACATCATACTGGAAGAAACCCCACAATATATCTCAATAAGATCAATCATTGTTAAAGCTCAATAATACCATGGTCTGCCTGCTAGGTTCTAGAATGAACAGTTATACAACTCAAAATGGTCAATCAACTCGCTTGATCGTACCCCCTCCCCCAAAAAATTGAAGGTCACTATAGACAGAATATTGATGATGATTTCAGCTACCTGTTCTAATAGAAGATAAAAAGGCTTAGACTTTGAATTACCCATGTAAATAAAATGGAAAGCGTCAAACTAGAAACGCAAAGATTGTCTATATCATTTATAAAGAGGTGTCAAAAAGGGCGACGGTTTTATAGTGCAGAGTATAGTCTTATTTATGGAAAGGGTGGAGATACCCCCATCCATTTTAAATTATTTATATGCGAGTATAATTATTACGTTCAGGCGCTCTTGATTGAAATTTTTTACATTCTTCTTGGCTCAGCCACGGCACCTCAAAATGTTCGGCTTATTACACCATAAGGCAGTATATAGTATAATTATATGGAAATAGCGATGCATAATTATGCCCCCTTGTGGCTCCCCTCTCTCTCTCGTCCAATTTGCCCCTATCAGTGGGTTATCTAGCAGGCACGTAGCCAGGGGGGCGATGGGGGCGGTCGCCCCCCTCCCAAAACGCAAAAAAAAAAAAGAAAAGCGAGAGCGAAAAAGCGGGGGGAAGTGAGAGAAAAAAAGCCTAAAAAGTTGCTACGAGCCGTTATCTTTCTATCCAAATTTGTTAAAACGGGAAACTACCACCCCCCCCCCTGCGCTCCCACCGTTGTTAAATACAGTGCTGTATTGCGTCCAAATAATTGAAAAGCAGTCAGGGCATCGAACAAACTTTTCGCCTGAAAAAGGTGCAACACGAGCCGTCATCTTTCTTTCATATTTGTCAGAACGTCAAAGCTTTCGCGCTGATCGCGCTGGAAGGAAGAAACTCCCCCTCGATCCCTGTGCCCCCCCCCCTCCTTATTATAGTGCAGTATTGCACCCAAATAATTGAAAAGCAGTCAGAGCGTCAAACTAACTTTCCGCCTAAAAAAAGGTGCTACGATCCGTTATCTTTCTCTCGAATTTGCTCAAATGTCAAAGCTTTCGCGCTTCGCGCGGGAAGGGGGAAACTCCCCCTCCCTGCACCCACTCCCCTGGGGAGCACGTTGCTCATCAGCAATTTGCTCAACCGCACCCCCTAAAATGAAATCCTGGCTACGCGGCTGGTATCTAGACCTTCACGAGGGGCAAAATATCTGAGCCGATGGTGATCCAGAAAAAAACGCTTTTCCAGGCCCTAACTTGCGTGGGTATAATGGGAGGGTAGAGCGACAGCTGCTCCTTTTTATTCATTCTCGTACTCCTTTTTCCAATATTCTCTATTCCCTGTCTGTTAAAATAATCCGTTTTTTGTTTCATAATTCATATTCTTCATGTTCCCCTCTTCTTCCATTTCTTCTTTTGCCTCATAATAATACTATCTTGACTATAGGCCCCTATTTTATCTCAGGAACCACAAACAATTGCATGTTTATGTGGCCTTTATTTTACTTCCTTGTGGATCCCTCATGTATAATTGCTTACAATTGCCTACAGTTTCCTGCTAAAATAATAAATGAACTCGAAATAATTAATTAATAATTGATATGCTCGAAACAATAACACACTCCAAATCCATTTTTTTTAAATTAAAATTTTGTATGTGCTTAAAAAATAACGTCTTCCCGTATTTTTGTTTGTTCAAATATTTTACAATCTAATCATTCCAGGGGCCAGAGTTTTGTACAAGTTCTGCTTCTTTTGCTGGTCTCTTTTTTCATTTCTTTTCTTACTTTAAATCACACATTTAAATAACTATACACATGTATTTAAATCGTTTTATTATCTAAATTGATTCTAATGAGTAATATTGTTGTCATGCGTTTCTCCGGTATTCATGTCACCCATACACTATGTTTATGATGATTACTTGCTGATTTGTGTTTTTATTATTACTGATTTGTGTTTACATTTTTATTGATTTGTATGTTGACTGCTGAAAATTGAATTCTAGAAGACCAGCACTCACAGTACGTATTACTCAAACAATTTATGTTGATTGTATATATTTTTTAAAGTAAAGACTGGTGCAGTGCGTAATATAAGAATCAACACCATGAATATTCATTAAGATCAAGTTAATCTCCTTTTTACAATTAAACAATTCTTTTTTTGTGGTTGAATGAGAATTTAAAGGAGTTTAAAATATTTCCTAATTCATTTAAGCAAAAATAAGAAGATAAGACAATTTTTAATTGTCACTCGATTCAAAACAAATCATAACTTGACATTTCAGGAAAATTGTCAACCATTTTTCTTTTTAAGATGCTACGATCAAGTATATATAAAATTCGGAGCCCTTTCAATAGTTGTCAACTTAAAACGTATGTAATGTAATATTGTTTGTTGGTGATGGTAGTAGATATCTGATTAAATTTTAAATTGAAAGAGTGTCAGATGGGGTACAAGTATAATCATGTCAAAAGTTTTTGTTTTAATTGTTATCTATCATGATTACAATATTTACGTTAATGTAACTCAATTTAACTGAGTGAGTAAAAGTTTATTAAGCAAAATAAGCAAATTCTACTTAAAATTCCCTGTTACAAATACGTAAAATAATCAAGGCAATCCGTTGACAAACTTTTTTTGAGTAATCTCAACGATTCTTTTTTTACAGTGTACTTGATTGGGGAAATACCCAACAATCTGTATTTGACAGACTTTTATAACAAAAGAAGTCTCTCCGTATTATCTGCAATTCCGCTATACTCTCACACACAGACCCGTTATTTGTTGATAGCAGACTATTCAAAATGAATGACTTGTATCTATTTCATTTGGGACAATTTATGATTAACTACAGTAGGAAGACCTTTCCACATATATTTGATGCCATGTTCCCCCAAAATCGGTCATTTCACGATTACCCAACTAGACGGTCTAACGAGTTTCACCTACCACTCTTTAAAACTTTATTAGCGAAGAAGACATGATTTTATGTATGATGGTCCTAGATTTTTGAACTTTTTAAGTGAAGATTTTAAAAGTAGTCCTTCCCTGAATTATTTTAAGAAAATAATGAAATATTTTTGCTCAAATCTTATAATAATATACAATAATAACCTGATAACAGCTGGTATCTTATTTTTTCCATTTAGGTCTTTGTCATCTGCTCAATTTACTGAATTTCTGTATTGGTCTTATGATCTTAACTTGCCAGAATCACAAATATAACAACCTCCTTTTTCGGTCATGATTTGTCCTGCTTTTCCCTTTTTCCCTTTTTCCTGTTCCTTTTCCTTTTATCTGTTTTCCTTTTCCTTGTCGTTTCGTGTTTGTTTGTTCTGTAACACCGTTTTGTGTTCTCCAAGTCTTCGTAGGCACAATTTGAAACAATTTTATTTTCCCTGGGGGATCCACAAATTACAAGCACTGCTCTTTAGTGGATCCCCCACATTTCCTAAGAAATTAAGAATTTCTTTTAATTATTCATTATAATAATTTATTTATATATACTTCTAAACTTATCAAGGAAAAATGAATTTGTACATATATTTTTGCATATTTTCTGTAAGAATATCTGTAATGCCATTGTGTTTTCTTTCTGTTGGAAATGAAATAAATACGAATTTGAATACGAATTTGAATTGTGTAAGCTTACCACCTTTGGGCTAACAAAGCAATATTTGGAACTCTAAGGTGGTATCGGATCCGAATATCGACGTGATCGAGTTATCTACTTGAGTAGGTTTTGCAATTACAAATTCCTTCAAAAGTACCCCCCAATAAATTATTTTTTGGAAGTGCTTCCTTATCTAACATTGTTCAGTATACATCATTCGACAACTGTACCAGTTTTGGTTCTTTTAGACAAAAGTGCACAATTCAGCCAAATTTTGGAGCTTATGACGCCGAACTATTACTTTTGTTATCAGAATTCAGTGCATGGGATTGTGCTTCCCCCTTTCTTTAAAGGGAAAGTCCACCTGGTTTTAAAAGAAGCAGAGAAATTTAGGAAACAGATCAATGAAGGTTTGAGCAAAATCTGATAAGAAATAAGGAAGTTATGAATTTTTGAAGTTGCAATCAATCAAACACAAATTGGCAACTCCGTGACGTATCTTGCGAGCTCCTATCCCATTTGCCCTGTATCCAAAAAAATAATTAATTTCCATTTTCTCTCAAGAAAATATTCAATCATACATGCTCTTTCGATAAGCATTGCTGATACATGTATGTTTTCACACAACACATGTATGAAACAAATCTATTCCTTCATCAAAAACTAAGAAAATAAACAATTATGAGATTTTCTGTAGTGAGCAACGAGTGGGAGAGGAGCTCGCTATACTCTCACACACAGACCCGTTATTTGTTGATAGCAGACTATTCAAAATGAATGACTTGTATCTATTTCATTTGGGACAATTTATGATTAACTACAGTAGGAAGACCCTTCCACATATATTTGATGCCATGTTCCCCAAAAATCGGTCATTTCACGATTACCCAACTAGACGGTCTAACGAGTTTCACCTACCACTCTTTAAAACTTTATTAGCGAAGAAGACATGATTTTATGTATGATGGTCCTAGATTTTTGAACTTTTTAAGTGAAGATTTTAAAAGTAGTCCTTCCCTGAATTATTTTAAGAAAATAATGAAATATTTTTGCTCAAATCTTATAATAATATACAATAATAACCTGATAACAGCTGGTATCATTTTTTTTCCATTTAGGTCTTCGTCATCTGCTCAATTTACTGAATTTCTGTATTGGTCTTATGATCTTAACTTGCCAGAATCACAAATATAACAACCTCCTTTTTCGGTCATGATTTGTCCTGCTTTTCCCTTGTTCCCTTTTTCCTGTTCCTTTTCCTTTTATCTGTTTTCCTTTTCCTTGTCGTTTCGTGTTTGTTTGTCTGTAACACCGTTTTGTGTTCTCCAAGTCTTCGTAGGCACAATTTGAAACAATTTTATTTTCCCTGGGGGATCCACAAATTACAAGCACTGCTCTTTAGTGGATCCCCCACATTTCCTAAGAAATTAAGAATTTCTTTTAATTATTCATTATAATAATTTATTTATATATACTTCTAAACTTATCAAGGAAAAATGAATTTGTACATATATTTTTGCATATTTTCTGTAAGAATATCTGTAATGCCATTGTGTTTTCTTTCTGTTGGAAATGAAATAAATACGAATTTGAATACGAATTTGAATTGTGTAAGCTTACCACCTTTGGGCTAACAAAGCAATATTTGGAACTCTAAGGTGGTATCGGATCCGAATATCGACGTGATCGAGTTATCTACTTGAGTAGGTTTTGCAATTACAAATTCCTTCAAAAGTACCCCATAAATTATTTTTTGGAAGTGCTTCCTTATCTAACATTGTTCAGTATACATCATTCGACAACTGTACCAGTTTTGGTTCTTTTAGACAAAAGTGCACAATTCAGCCAAGTTTGGAGCTTATGACGCCGAACTATTACTTTTGTTATCAGAATTCAGTGCATGGGATTGTGCTTCCCCCTTTCTTTAAAGGGAAAGTCCACCTGGTTTTAAAAGAAGCAGAGAAATTTAGGAAACAGATCAATGAAGGTTTGAGCAAAATCTGATAAGAAATAAGGAAGTTATGAATTTTTGAAGTTGCAATCAATCAAACACAAATTGGCAACTCCGTGACGTATCTTGCGAGCTCCTATCCCATTTGCCCTGTATCCAAAAAAATAATTAATTTCCATTTTCTCTCAAGAAAATATTCAATCATACATGCTCTTTCGATAAGCATTGCTGATACATGTATGTTTTCACACAACACATGTATGAAACAAATCTATTCCTTCATCAAAAACTAAGAAAATAAACAATTATGAGATTTTCTGTAGTGAGCAACGAGTGGGAGAGGAGCTCGCTATACTCTCACACACAGACCCGTTATTTGTTGATAGCAGACTATTCAAAATGAATGACTTGTATCTATTTCATTTGGGACAATTTATGATTAACTACAGTAGGAAGACCCTTCCACATATATTTGATGCCATGTTCCCCAAAAATCGGTCATTTCACGATTACCCAACTAGACGGTCTAACGAGTTTCACCTACCACTCTTTAAAACTTTATTAGCGAAGAAGACATGATTTTATGTATGATGGTCCTAGATTTTTGAACTTTTTAAGTGAAGATTTTAAAAGTAGTCCTTCCCTGAATTATTTTAAGAAAATAATGAAATATTTTTGCTCAAATCTTATAATAATATACAATAATAACCTGATAACAGCTGGTATCTTATTTTTTCCATTTAGGTCTTCGTCATCTGCTCAATTTACTGAATTTCTGTATTGGTCTTATGATCTTAACTTGCCAGAATCACAAATATAACAACCTCCTTTTTCGGTCATGATTTGTCCTGCTTTTCCCTTTTTCCCTTTTTCCTGTTCCTTTTCCTTTTATCTGTTTTCCTTTTCCTTGTCGTTTCGTGTTTGTTTGTTCTGTAACACCGTTTTGTGTTCTCCAAGTCTTCGTAGGCACAATTTGAAACAATTTTATTTTCCCTGGGGGATCCACAAATTACAAGCACTGCTCTTTAGTGGATCCCCCACATTTCCTAAGAAATTAAGAATTTCTTTTAATAATTCATTATAATAATTTATTTATATATACTTCTAAACTTATCAAGGAAAAATGAATTTGTACATATATTTTTGCATATTTTCTGTAAGAATATCTGTAATGCCATTGTGTTTTCTTTCTGTTGGAAATGAAATAAATACGAATTTGAATACGAATTTGAATTGTGTAAGCTTACCACCTTTGGGCTAACAAAGCAATATTTGGAACTCTAAGGTGGTATCGGATCCGAATATCGACGTGATCGAGTTATCTACTTGAGTAGGTTTTGCAATTACAAATTCCTTCAAAAGTACCCCATAAATTATTTTTTGGAAGTGCTTCCTTATCTAACATTGTTCAGTATACATCATTCGACAACTGTACCAGTTTTGGTTCTTTTAGACAAAAGTGCACAATTCAGCCAAATTTTGGAGCTTATGACGCCGAACTATTACTTTTGTTATCAGAATTCAGTGCATGGGATTGTGCTTCCCCCTTTCTTTAAAGGGAAAGTCCACCTGGTTTTAAAAGAAGCAGAGAAATTTAGGAAACAGATCAATGAAGGTTTGAGCAAAATCTGATAAGAAATAAGGAAGTTATGAATTTTTGAAGTTGCAATCAATCAAACACAAATTGGCAACTCCGTGACGTATCTTGCGAGCTCCTATCCCATTTGCCCTGTATCCAAAAAAATAATTAATTTCCATTTTCTCTCAAGAAAATATTCAATCATACATGCTCTTTCGATAAGCATTGCTGATACATGTATGTTTTCACACAACACATGTATGAAACAAATCTATTCCTTCATCAAAAACTAAGAAAATAAACAATTATGAGATTTTCTGTAGTGAGCAACGAGTGGGAGAGGAGCTCGCAAGATATGTTAAGGAAGTGCCAATTTGTGTTTGATTCATTACAACTTCAGAATCACTGATCTGTTTATCTCATTTTTCTTCCTTAATTCAAATCAACTTAACACCAGGGTGGACTTTCCCTTTAACAAAACCTTGGATCCGCCCCTGGTTGTGGTAATGAAAATTCATATTATAATCTTGAGAGACACTGGCCAAGAGTAATTCTGAAGTGTCACTGCACAGGCTTCAACAGTCATACGATCAAAATACGATTCAAAATTCAAATTCAAATTCGTATTTATTTCATTTCCAACAGAAAAAAAGACAATGGCATTACAGATAATGTTACAGAAAATATGAAAAAATAAACGTACAAATTCAATTTACCTTGATAAGTGTAGAAGTACAAATGTACACTGTACATATATAAATACATTATTATAATGAATTATTAAAATTCTTAATTTCTGAGGAAATGTGGGGGACCCACTAAAAAGCAGTGCTTGTAATTTGTGGATCCCCAGGGAAAATAACATCGTTTCAAATTGTGCCTACGAAGACTTGGAAAACACAAAACAGTGTTACAGAACAACAAACAAACACGAAACGACAAGGAAAAGGAAAACAGATAAAAGAAAAAGGAACAGGAAAGATGGGCAATGGGAAAGCAGGACAAATCATGACCGAAAAGGGAGGTAGTTATGTTGGTGATTCTGACAAGTTAAAATCATAAGACCAAATAGAAATTCAGTAAATTGAGCAGATGATGAAACTAATTTGGACGAACATTACCTGGTGGCTGTGTGGAGATGAGATGAAGCTAGCCTGAATTCCCTTTGAATGGCGGCAAGAAGATCGGAGCTTTCTTTGACGTCATCTCGTATCGCGATCACCATGTCGACATAGCCTCCATCAGCATCAAGCTTGATCCGCCCAGCATTGGTGTGTTGGATGACCACGAGCAGAAACAGCGAAAAACCCCTGGCATTCATATTTAACTCCGTCTGGAAACACAGAATGATTGTTATAGTTTTAAATGGTGTTGTTTAAAATTAGCATTGTCCTTGATACCATTATATATTCATATTTTCAGTATTCTTCTTCTTCTTCTATCTTCTTCTTCTTCTTCTTCTTCTTCTTCGTCTTCTTTTTATTATTATTGTGATTATGATCATTATTATTATTATAATTATCATCATTATGATCATAACAAATTTGTCAAATGTTAGATTGGACACAAATTTACGTTTACCATTTAAATGTATTTCCTTCTGCAATTCCTCCTTACCGGTAATTAATATTAAACATTTAATAATATGCAATTATACGACAGTGTTGAGTAGTAGGGGGAATACAGAATTTGGTAAATGGAGGCACAAGAAGACATATAGCAGGGGCTCAAAGAAGCCTGTCTGGACACACAACGTGTGGGCGTAACGGTCATTAAAGGGCATGTAATAGGACGGTCTGTGTGGAAGTAAAAAAGTATAAGAATAACATATGATGGTGAAAGTTTGAAAGAAATCGGACGAGGAATAAGAAAGTTATGGATGTTTCAAAAATGAAATCACTATATTCTATGCAAATCTCAAATTGGCAGTTTGGTGAGTCGATTGTGACGGCTTGCGGACAACTCCCCATATTGGCTTTGAAAACGGGCGCGGGTCAGTGTGCTCCTCCCTAAATTCGGTATTGGAATAGAAATAAGAACATGCGACTTCAGTTTTGTGCCGGGGAAAACAATAAAATTGCATCCACCCAACTGATCAGCTGAACAGATACATGCAAACCAGATGTAAATTCCAGCTTTCAATTAGAGTATTATGGCAGTTATTGCAAGAAAAGATTTTTGATGCACATAACCCGACATTGGCAGTCAAAGTTTGATAAACTATACAAGTGAGGGAGAAAGCGACAGAGCTCTACAGAAATTTTTCGAAATTTAAACCCTCAGAGATCACAAAGTTGGCTCATTTAAATATTTTCTCGCTAAGACTAATTTTCAGGAACTTTTTAAAAAGTTCATCGTTTTGAAATATGAGTTAGATAGCTAATGAATATTCAATAGCATGAAAGCCAATCACAGAAATGGAATCAGACCAAGCCTCTCCTAATGAAAAATAAATTTAGATTGCTAATGAATATTCACTAGCAAAAAACCCAATCACAGAAACTGTCTCATGAAAAAGCCCCCGTGTACAAAGTGAACGGCAAAAAAGTGTGTCAGGGGTGTCAGAAAAAAGTGGGTCACCAAATGGAAACACCCGGCAGCAACGGTGCTCGATCCCTTTAAAAAAATACTCCAACTCTATAAACGTTATAGACGACCCCTCCCACCCCACCCCCCCCCCCCCCCCCCCCCCTGCTCCACACATTCTAAATATCTCCGCAATGATGGCTCTGGTTTTTTTTTAACATATACCAAATATGTCCCCAAAGAGGGTTAAAATGAAATTATGTTTACACACTTCAAACATGTATTTTGAGTATCAAAACTATTTATATTTTTGAGAAATGCAAAGTTTGGAGCTTAATCTATCTCCATATTTAGTCACACATGAACATTGAGTTTTACAATTTTACTCCACAATATAGCATATCTCATAACTGTGATATTAAACTGATTTGTTACAAATTATATCAATGATATATAATATTTATTTGGAATGTGCTTATTCATGGAAGATTTTGAGTTTCTATCTTGAAAAATATAGGTTTTACATCACTTGAAACTTAAAAATATCCCTAAATTTGAGGTTTGACAACTTTTCGACGCTTTTTGTGGACGCAGTTGTGTAGTTGTGCGGTTGTGTAGCACACACTGTGGGGGTGACCCCCCCCCCCCCCCGCATCTCACCATCTGAAACTATTTATTTTGAGGAAAGAGAAAGTATTTCAATAGAAATAGAAAATATGATTTTAAAAAGTGTAAGGAAGTATATATTTTTAAGTTCTCAACTTGACTATATATTATAACTAATTAGCCGCTAGAATCATGAATGGTGATCCACCCACCGCCCTATAAGCATGATGAGGAAATGGAGCTAAGAGCCCGGGACCATGCATGTGCACAACACGTGATTAATAAGGCGTGAAAATTCGATTTGTGCTTTTCATGGAATGTGATTTCCAGACAGTTTTTGTTTGCTTCTTTATAGAATTCTGGTCTGATTCAATCTTCTCTTATTTGCATGATACATTCATCCAATGCTAAACAGGCTTCGATGAGGACCAGTATCCAAATAGAAACGAAACGAGTCGGCATGATCAAGGCCAGTTTCAGACCAAATGCAATCTCAGTGCAGGCTGCAGCTCCAGATAGGCTTTAAATATCTTATTCTTACCGGGCACCGTAATTAGCAGTGATCAAAATCAAAGATATACTAGACATAGTTTGATTTTGAAAGACGGATAAGAAATCTCAGGAAAGTATGAGAAAAGATTAGTTTAGGTCTTATTTATGGGATGTCAAAATCGTAATAATTTAATCAGTCTTACCTCGCTTGATATCCAGGGATGGTGACGTCAAAATCGATACTGTATTTATAACCGCTGCTGACTATTAAATAGCCATTCTTGCAAAACACCACGGGGAAAATAAACCCTCTGTCAAATATTACTGATCTGGAGAGTACATGCAAGAACACTATAAAACTCCGGTGTCGTTTATATAAAACACGTGGTCAAAATACATGCAGCACATATAGCGCCAGTGGTAAACGAATATCGATACAAACCGAAGTGGGGGAAATAATCATATCTTCGCGCCGCAGCCTTTCATGATGCCCAGCCATCATCACGCACAATAACGAAGTGGGGATTCCCCAAGGCCATGAATAATGAATGTTGCTGGTCGGTACCGTGGCGACGCGGCAGTGGGCAGATCGTGTGGCGGTGGCGTATTTTGTATAAGTATAACGAATACAAAATCCGCCGGCAGATCATTAGATCTCGCCTGTGGAACACCCGATCGTCCTTACAAAATTTGGCACAAAGATCACCTAGTATAATATATCGAGAGAAAGACTGCAATGTCAATCTTCTTGAAAATAGCAGAGTCTCTTTGTTGAATATGAAAACATGATGAATAAAAGCTTTAAGAGGAGAAAGCATGAAAGATAAAGATAACGCATTTTTCCATTTGTTCTGTGATAACTCCTTGGTTTTACATAAAATCCGAAAAAGAATGAATGTAGTTGTAGTATCACAAAGGTTTGAAAGCAGCGCAGTAATATGAGACAGTCCAGAATTCACAGGGAAATTTGTTTGGCGGCGGTTCCAATGCAGACCCCCTCGCTTAGATCAGTCAGAGGCAGAGTGTCTTTACTTAATATAGACCGTAGGCCTACCTCTATTCATAAAGTGACTAGTCTAGTGAGTGAGTCTAGATCTACATTAGATCTAATACATGTTAGATCTAACACTAACAGTTAGATTTTTGACATCATTATGAGATAAAGAGTACCATACATGAAATAGTTACAGTTAATATATTATTTGTCAAAATGTAATGGCTCACTTACACGTAACAGTGTAGGCTAATTCAAGTCCATCTTCTTCACACGATCACGCACTGCATGTACTGTACTGTATATACCATACATAGACAAATGAAATAATATAGACGAAAGGTAGCACCCGCGGATTTGCCTCATTTGCATATAAGCTAACATGTACAGCGTCACCATTCAATCTAAATGGTGACGCTGTAGCTTATATTAATGTATAATTTGGATTTTTGTCATTGTTTTCTTTAACTTTTCGTTATTTTGAATATACAGTGTAATTATAATGAGTAAATGTATAAATATCTTGTTCTTTGTGCGGAGTTGTTCACATGGTGCATTGCAGGGCAACAAGTAGAAATTATTCCTCACCCGGCGGACAAGAAGAAGAACGAAATTTGCAATTATGAATTTGCTATCCATAATTTTCGTGCGGGAAAGCATGCATTTATCATTTAAGGATGAGAAAAAGTTGTCCCTCCACTGAGCCTCCTGGTAACCACTGGATGGATACCTTCTTATGCTTTTCTTCAACTGGCAGGCAGGCCTTGGAACAGACTCAGAGCTTTCATTTGATAAGTGTTGCAGCGATGGCTTGCTTAGCCTTTGCCCATTTTCGATACCCTTGAGTGAAAATTTCATTTCTTTCTTTATTTATTTCCGTTTTATTTACACAGGGTAGCCCTTGCAGTTATGAAACTGATTTACAGCAAATCAGGTTTGCTTCTTATTCGTTTCTCTAAATGGGACTATCTGCTTACATCGCAAGGGTGAAGGGGCCAATACACCTTACATTTTTTTATCTACACAAAACACTCGACCGCTAGGAGCATAAATGCATGCTCCTAGCGGTCGACTCGTGTTTTGTGTAGATTGGGTTGCCCCAATAATTTTTCAAGTGACCACCCTCCCCCTAAAAAAGAAACAGGAGAAACAAACAGAATATATACATATATATATATAGGCCCTATTTTATATGGCACGAAAAAGAGACAAGTCATGATAACGAACTCGACCTGCACTCATCAGGTTATCACGCAGGTATATAACAAATTACTTGAAATCAACTATATTATACTCGATGAACCCGGAAGCAACCCAGACGCCGTAATTTCTACTTGCAGGCATTGTTGCATCCTTTTACAAATTGTACTATTCCTATGTGAAATAGGACATATTTCTATTGCATGTTAACACAATATAGACTTTCAAAGTTTCATTCATATGTTGTATTGAAGTGTTTTTTGGTGTCAATTGCGTGATTTTAATGGTATTTTACTGTAAATGGGAAAAATGGGAACAGTAATTTACTGTATGAATTCTACAGTACCTGGGGTAAATGGGGGAATTTTACAGCAAATTACTGTAGGAAATATACAGTACATCACTGTAATGTAACAAAAATTACAAGTTGTAAATTTTACAGGAAAATACAGTACATTTTACGGTATTTCCCTGTAGATATTCAAAATTTACGGTAATTTACTGTAGGACGAAGTTACAGCAGCTTACCGTAAAATAAAATTACGGTAACTTACCGTGCAGCAGAGTTGCCGGTAATTCACCGTAAAATCTACAGGAAATTTTTTACAGTGTGGGTCTTCTTGCCCCTCCTATGATAATACCCTTGCGCCACCCCTGACAAAGGAGTCAATGAACGTTTAAGTGAGTGTGTCCTAACCATATGGCCTGTGCACGTGAAGCATGCATGTTGCTTTAATGTTCATAGTTCAACAGCCCTGCTTGCTATAATAGTCTGAATTCCTGAATGAAGTGCCATAAAGCATTGTAAGGACATCACATACACACACATTGACTCCTGTACAAGGGTTGAAAATATGACAAAATCTGGAAGCTACTTTGAAAAATAATCTTGAATTTAATTAAACTGATTCATATATAGATTAATCACCTCCAACCAGGGTGTCGAAGAATAAGAACTATATACTGGGCAGTGGCGTATCTAGGGATTATGGCGCCCGAAGCAAACAATTCAGTTGCGCCCCAACCCCCGAGTCCCCAAACTTATTTAAGTTATTGTAGAAGTGACGGAACAAGGCGACCGAGTGGCAATTTTGTCCATTTTTAACCCTAAAAAGGTAATTCCCTGTGCATTTTACTCAGGAAATTTTGCAATTGAACTACTGCTATTGAGCAATCGAGAATTTCGAATTTAGTACATTGATGAACGGTTTTCTATTTACTCACTTCTAAAACTGGGAGCAAAAATAACGAAAACCCTTGAAAAACCCTCATTCAAATGTTGCAAATGTTGCAAATGCTGTTTTATACAGTTTATTGTGGCGCAATATATCTAACAAGATTCAGATGAAACTTATTACATGATAGCGAGCAAAACAACGACAATTACATTTTTATTTTTCAAATTTTGGACCCTTTAAGCTGTTTGAGAACTATATACGGGGGGCACAAAATTACGAGATCCTTAAAGCTAATAATTAGGCAAGGGAGCAAAGCAACTGAGCTTTTGAAATTTTTTGCATTTCCAACCCTCAAAAAAATGTATTTCTAATGCATTAACCCTTCGGATTTTTTTTTTTTTTTTTTTTGGGGGGGGGGGGGGCGCATAATCCGTATTATGATTTTTTCTTCATTTATTCCGTTTCGGTTTTTTTTCTCTTTTGGGTTTTTTGCGCCCCCTCCAAGTGCGGCCCGGGGCACGTGCTCCCTGTCCCGCCACTGATAGTGGGGGCGCAAAATTACGAGATTCTGAAAGAAAATAATTGTGCGAGTATGCAAAGCGACCGAGCTTTGGAAAATTTCCGCATTTCAGACCTTCAAAATCTACATTTAGATTAAGATTTTTTTTCATTTCCCCCTTATTTTCTTTGTCTCCTTTGCTTTTTTTCGCCCCTCCTAGTGGCGCCCTGACCCCTAGATACGCCACTGAGCGAAGCGACCGAGCCGGGGGAGGGAGTTATCCCCCTCCCACACCAGGGACTTTTTCAAAAATCTGTCAAAATCAATTTGAGTTTCATCATATCCACCTTAAGTGACGTCACATTGTATATTGCGATCGGTTTAGCCACTACCAGAGCTAGTGTATCAGTATCTATTTGTTTTTAGAGAATATGGAAAGTAAGTTTGAGAACCGTTTTATATTTTCATCCGTTTATCTTCAAAAATGGTTGTTTATTACCCATTGATAACCGGTTGATAACGATGATCACTTACAAATGGGGGAAGGGGGAGGGGCACAGCTGGCCCATCCCGGTTTAAAAACCAATTGATACAGGTATGCAGCCCCAAAATAACATATGCATCTTCGTCCAAAAAGGCACTTTTCTTTTCCGCTGGACAGATATTTTTCAGAATTGTTCCCCACCTTTTGAAAAATCCTAGATCCAGTGGATGATGAAAATCATGATGATATTTATTGGCGTAGCTAGGGGCACTGGGGAGTGCGTACTCCCAATTGAATAGTTGAAAGGAGAAGAAAAAGGAAATATAAAGATCTATATGTACAGAGAGAGATAAAGATAGAGAGAGAGAGAGAGAGAGAGAGAGAGGGGGGAGAGAAAGACTGAAAGAGGGAGGAGGAAATCGTCAAGAAAAGAAGATAAAGCTACATGTACCTACTCCCATATCTCCCTTCTCTTGATGACCTTATTCTATCACATTTCATTCCCAGAGTAAGACCAGTGCCCCACCACCCCCCCCCCCCCACACACACACGACAATTTTGTTTTTGCCAGCCCTCCAAAAGTCGCTCAGTAGGGGGGGATGTATCAGATGTTTTCCTCCATAATTCTCTGACAAGCAAAAAAAAAAAAAAAAGGGATTTTTCGCCCGTATTGCCCCCCCCCCCCCCCCCGCCACGCCACTGCCCGATGACCTATTGTCAAAAGTTGTCAGGCGGCAGTCTGCCCCCTGCCCTCCTTCCCGGCTACGCTAGTTCTGCCAATAATATACCCTGGCTTCAGCTAGACTACCATGATAATAGAGACTTGATGAGCCGCAAAAAGCAACATTCCTTCCCTTTGACCCTAACGTTACCCTAAAAAAAATTGTTGTGTTCGATTCATTCTTAGATTTGACTTGTGGGCAAACCGTATCCTGGTGCACAATGGACTTGCCATCTGGGCCACATGGACTACAGTCTGTCTATCGCTCTCAAGTACACGTTTGGAGTCGACGAGTAAGTCAATTCACCGGTGGTTTTGGAGGGACACAACTGGCCCGTGCCCCCTTTCAAACCCAAGTGGCAGGCGCGTAGCCGGGGGGGGGGGGGGCTATGGGCGGTTGGGCGCCCCCCCCCGAAAACAAAACAAAAAACAAAACAAAACAAAAACCCGCCAACTAAAAAAAAAAAAAAAAAAAAAAGCGAGAGTGAAAATGCGGGGGGAAGTGAGAGAAAAAAAGGCCTAAAAGGGTGCTACGAGCCGTTATCTTTCTCTCAAAATTTGCTAAAAAATTTTCGCCCGAGAAGGGGAAACTCCCTTCCTCTCCCTGCGCCCTCCTCTGTTACATACAGTGTAGTATTGCGTCCAAATAATTGAAAAGCAATCAGGGCGTCGAACTAACTTATCGGCTAAAAAAGGGTGATACACGAGCCGTTACCTTGCACTCAAATTTGCACGAACGTCGTGGTCATACGCTCACAACCGCCCCTAAAATTAAATCCTGGCTACGCGGTTGGCAAGCGGTATACACAGCCTCCAAAATGTGCCCCCTTTTCCAAATTTTTGACAGTCTTAAAAAACGCAAGAAAATGTGATAAACTTTTTGAGTAGAGTAAATTATGTGGAACGATAGTGGGTTAATATAGGTTTTCCCGACCAATTTCGCACGTTTGTCAGTGTGTTTGATAGAAAGTTCATTCAATTTAGCAAAAATCCTCGTTACGGCGCATTCTGTCTTTCGAAATTGCAACTTGTACATTCAATTTAACATTTCGAACAATGAAATCTGCACATGTGCCTTTCGAATTCATAAAAGGGGTCTTCAAATTGACACGTGCTCTATATTCAGTCAAATTCGCCAACACCGGTCGAAGGGGTTATTTCAGTCATTCAATTTCGTGGATGGGCATCCAAATTCCCAACATTTTCAGTCAAATTACCTCATAGTTTTTATTTCCATTTTAAAAGGTGAGAACATATGTATTTAAATGTGATTTTTGTTTCGGCCACACACTGTTGCAGTAAATAACTCGAATTTGTTGTTCTGTAACGCCCCTCTTCTTTCATACATGCCATAAGGCATATATATACCAGTACGACAGAGCCCCTTCATCTTCTTCGGTACAGTCATGGCAGCACAAGTTAGATACAGGCGCATATCTCAACAAGATAGAGAAAGACTTATAGAAGCATTTGAGGGACATAACCTTGACTACCTAGAACTGGCCGACACGCTCGGAATAAAGCGCTCAACGGCCAGATCAATTGTGGCCACATATCTCCGGACCGGGAGACGCAACAAGCTGCCAAGGGGAGGCGAGCGAAACGTGAAAATGGATGACGAAATGAGAGCTCGTCTCCAAGCCACTGTAAGCAGTAACCCCTTAGTCACCCTTGAGCAACTGAAGGTAGATCTACGGGCAGCTCTTCCGCAGAAGCCCCCGGTATCCGTCTCTACTATTGCTAGAGCACTTGACTTAACGCTCATCACGACGAAACTGGCCGAGGATGTCCCAGATGCTAGAAATTCACCGAGAATCCTAGACACGCGCATGGAGTACGCACAGTGGTTTATGGCCGAGAGTGTCGTTGCACACTGTGTCTACATTGATGAGACCGGCTACAACTTCTGGACCAGACGCTCTTTTGTAAGAGCCCCACGCGGGGTCCCTGCACATCGGGTCTTACATGGCCAACGCGGTCGGCAGTGCAATGTCACTTTTGCAGCTTCAAGTGAGATTGGGCTCGTTCCGCACACTATTGCAGTGGAAACGGTGACGAGGGAAACTTTCGAGGCTTTCCTGGCTACCACCGCTCATGAATGCGAGAATGTCTTCCCCCTGATGAGGACGTGTACCTGATTTTAGACAACGCACGTCCTCGTGTAAGAGCTCAGCTACCTGGTAATGCAAGCCCAAGGATTCATTTGAAGTTTCTTCCTCCGTATTCTCCATTTCTCAACTGCGTGGAGATGGCCCATTCTGCGTTTAAGGCAGCCATCAAACGAGATCTGGCCCGCCCGGAGTTGCAGCAGAGGGTAGGCGACAGAGAAGCAGCACAAGAAGCTGGGGTCAACATGCAGGAGTGGAGAATCAACCTTGTTCAGCAGGCAGCTCGACGAAATACGGACGCAATAACGCAAGAGAAAGCCATCCGGTGGTTTAACCACACCCAGACATACCTCCCAAGATGCCTGGCTCGCCAACAAATTGATGGCTAGAACTGATCTAAGAACTGTATTCTTTATTCCTAATGATGGTTAGCATTAATGTAACACCCACCCAATGCAAATAATGAAAGACATATGAAAGAAATAATCATGATGTAAATTGAAACCTCCACACACAATACACCATTGAAAGAATAAAGTTGCCAAGATGATACAGGAATAAAGAATAATCCGAAAATATGAAATATTCTGATCCTCATACAAAATTATGATGAAAGAATTGAAAAAAAGTAGAAGAATAAACGCTTAAAGACGTCTGCTAAATTGACTTAAGTACGTGTTAAATTGGATGCCTAGAAATGAATTCGAATGAACGAGCGCACTATATTTGTGATCACGTGACTACATAATTCTAAATTGAATGAACGATTTGCGAATTCATGCTTGTTTAATGAATTTCAGTTGAAAAAGTATTAATTAGAATGAGGTTAAATGTAATCTGAATGCTCCAAAAAATAATTTTAACGAATAAATAATGAAATTAAAATACCGAGCGTGTCCTCTTGGCTAAATTTGGCTAAATTGAATGAATGCTCTATCAAATGGACTGACAACTAGAAAGGCCGTCAAAGGCGGCAGACCCACGCCTTAACCCAATAGGTTTTGTTTTGTTGCGATTATTTTTGTAAGCAGGCCATTCAAAGGGGATAACAAGAGGCACATCTCCCCCCCCCCCCCCAATAAATTTTGCCATATCCAGGTCATAGCTTTGTGTGTCCCCACCCTTGAAAAAATTCTTCTGAAAAAGATATTTTATTATTGAAACATCCCTCCCCTAAAAGTAATTGATTAGACATGTCAGAGAGCGTGGCGTGGTGAGAAAAAAAATGTTAGCAATTTGTATTCAGTGTTCAGTCATGTAAGTGTTAGTAAATGTATTCATGTTCTATCTTTAAATTACATTGCAATTGGGGTTGTTTTTTTTTTTCATCGGGCTTGGATAAAATAAATATGACGACAAAATAAGTTGGATCTCGACTTCAAAATGCATGCGAGGCACAGAGCTTACTCACTCAGCTCAGTCACCACCCATCAACAAAGTCAAAGTGGATACTGGCGTGCATGTATTCGGCGAACCTCGATCAGCCACCAAATTTTGCAAATCCACACAAATTAAAAAGAAATCCAGTGTTTGTATATATTTTACAACTACGAAATCCACTCAAACAGACATAAATGAGTTATAAACTAACTCAAATCTCAAATGACAGGACCGTTATAACCCAAAGAAAAAAGTTCAATCCTACTACAGTCAGTAAGGCACAGGCACTGTACTCCCTGGGGTTATGTACTCCCTAGCCCGACCAGATCGCCGTCACTTCGCGACAGCGCTGTGTATAGTTATGTACGTACAGCTAGCTACACAGCCCACTCACTCAGATCAATACACGCGAACGCTCGCGAGTGCGATAGACTCACTCACGTCGAACAAACTCACCAGATTTTCACCGAAAACAATTAAAATCACGTACTACACGTCCACCAGGATAAAATAAATCACAAAAACTTCCACAACAAAGTGGAAAGAACCGGGGAAAATAAACAGAAATGCACAGAAGATAAGAAATAGAGGAGAAGCCGTAGGGGTAGGGTAGCCTGAATCTAAATGAATTTGTAGTTAAAAAAGGTATCGCGCGCAATCCCTTGTTGCTGGGATACGTTGGCTTTGAATATTCATTGCAGGCTCGTACGGATTTGAAGTGAAATGGCAAATAATGGGTCTAAAAGTCTTCTAAAATTCATAAACCTGAAATAGACTTTTGGTGAGACGAAGTAATGAGTGTTTTGATTGGCCAAAATATTTCTGCATCTGCAGGCGAAGTTTGGGGTCATCAATCTTTCTAGTTTCTTTCCTGTCACTATCTGAACTGAAGTTCCTATACTTTACTACAGGGTCAAAACTTCAAGGTCACACAGAATGTGCAGGGGTCAACCAATCATCACCAAAATCTAATCGATTCTTTCCTGTCACTTTCTGAACATTCCCTGAAAATTTGGTGCAAATCCGTTCACCCGTTCTCTTGTTATCTTGTACACAAACAAACAAACAAACAAACAAACAAACAAACAAAAAAAAAACATACGGAGCCCTTTACATAACCCTGCCGATTTCATCGGCGTGGGTAAATACGGAGCCCTTTACATAACCCTGCCGATTTCATCGGCGTGGGTAAAAAACAAACATACGGAGCCCTTTACATAACCCTGCCGATTTCATCGGCGTGGGTAACAATACGAAATTGGCCGGGAAAACCTATAATAACTACAGGGCCCTCTGGAAGAGCAGTACTAATACTGATGAAGCTTTAATAATTATTATCATATTTTCCATTTATATATCGCAGCTATACTATACAAATATACTCGACTGCGCTTTACAAAGTATCATTATTACTCGGCTACCCTGGGTAAACATTGGTGAACACGACCAAATTATAATGATGATTATCATCATTATCATGACAGAGATACAACCGTCTACATCTGTTTAGGGATCCTAGCTTCACAACTCGTCACGTATTTCATCTTGGATTGCTTCATCTATGACCGCTACTTCCGATATATTCTCATCGTATACCCGGCTGCCGTGTGGGCTTTGGGTGGGACAAAAAAATTTTTTTCCCCAAACTTCCAAAAAACGCTCAGTATAGGGGTTATGGGGCCCAGTTTCCCTCCATAATTCCCTGACAAGCAAAAAAAAAAAAAAAAAGGGGGGCAAGGGCGTACAAAAACAATTTTTCACCCTTTTAATTTTTTTAACTCCGAAAATTATTGGGGGGGGCAAATGGGGGGGGGGGCAAAGCTTCTGACCCCCATGCCCCCCCCCCCCTGGTGCCGCCACTGAAGGGGGGGGGGGGGGGTTGTCGGGCTGAATTTTAGGTAGCTCAATTTTTACCAAGAATAAAAAGTTTTCAAGATTTTCAAATTTGAGATTTGCCGACAGCCTATAAAAATGTAGAATTTTCTGACGGAAATTTTAAAGGCAGGCGTCACATCCCTACTCGCACCTCTATCGACACCCCCAAATAGTCAATCGGAATATGAGACTAGTTTGGTCTTCTTTCCTTAACATTACTGTAGTTTTCTTTACCACATAATATAACTCATTGACATTTTAATCAATCTTTTCCATCCTGTGATTTTGCTTGTCAACTTTTACACTGTAAAAACTGAAGTGCTACTTTTTCGGTGCTCGTATAGTGACTGCACCTGAAATGCTGTTTTAACACTTGTAGTGTGCTAATTCACCAGCAAAAAATGTGACCGTGGCGAGCCTCGAACCAGGTTCCGCTAATTGAGAGGCGCTGACCTTACCGATAGACTAACGAACGCTTCTTGCAATCCAGCTTATTCATGGGAGTCAAGTAGATAACATGAACTATGTGGTGTCGTAAATTCACTATGTAACAATATGATCTGCTCTAAATCGTACGACATGTAGGAAGTGAGTTAGTCTAGCGGCAATGCCAGCAATTCTCGATCTGCGGACCCTGGTTCGAGGCTCGCCAGAATCACGATTTTTTTTTTATTTTTTTTAGCAGTTTAAGGAGCCAGTCCAGCTCCCGTGAAAGTGCTGAAATAGCACGCTGTGTGCATTCCAATAGCACTCTGAGTGCAGTCCCTATGCAAGCCCTCAGAAAATGCTAAATTCAGCAGTCCTGGTGCTGAAAAGAGCACTTAAGTTTTTAGAATGTAATGATTTCAGGTTGAGTTAAATTAATTATTCTTGAAATTTGTGTTTTCACATGTGTTTTCACATCTCAGTGAGCGATGGAATTTATATTAATCTATAAAATTACATTTATTGTTATTATTTGTGATTTTCGAAGTTATAATGATAAAGACTCTGAGTGTAATTATTCACGTCATCTTGTGATGGTAATAAATTTAGATGAAGTTTGGTGTTTTGATGGAGATTTTTCCTGATTATGACACTGATACTGATAATGGTGATGATGTCAGTGATGATGATGAAGATGATGATGTTGATGATAAAGATAATGGTGGTGATGTTGATGATGATGGTAGTGATAATGATGGTAATGTACATTGTAAAAACTGAAGTGCTACTTTTTCGGGGCATGTATAGGGACTGCACCTGAAATGCTGTTTTAGCACTTGTAGTGTGCTAATTTACCAGCAAAAAAAAATGTGACCGTGGCGAGCCTCGAACCAGGTTCCGCTAATTGAGAGGCGCTGACCTTACCGATAGACTAACGAACGCTTCTTGCAATCCAGCTTATTCATGGGAGTCAAGTAGATAACATGAACTATGTGGTGTCGTAAATATGATCTGCTCTAAATCGTACGATGTGAGTTAGTCTAGCGGCAATGCCAGCAATTCTCGATCTGCGGACCCTGGTTCGAGGCTCGCCAAATTCACGATTTTTTTATGAATGTTTAGCAGTTTAAGGAGCCGGTCCAGCTCCCGTGAAAGTGCTGAAATAGCACGATGTGTGCATTCCAATAGCACTCTGAGTGCAGTCCCTATGCATGCCCTCAAAAAGTGATATAGGCCTATACAGCACTTAAGTTTTTACAGTGTAATGACGAATATTGGGATGATGATGATGATGATGATGATGATGATAATGGAGATGATGGTGATGGTGATGATGATGATGATGATGATGATGGAGATGGTGATAATGGTGATGATGGTGATGGTGATGATGATGATGATGATGATGATGGTCACGAGAGGAAAAGGGAGAAGGAGAAGCAGCGAAGTAAGATTAGGATGAACCTGACTGGCCATGGTGATGCACATTACAGTAGCTTAGAAGGTGATGATGCTGTGGTTTGTAGATGTGAGAGATTATTTGGATGGTATTTTAGTGTGTCATTATGTTAATCACTTTTAACCATTTCAGATTCAAAGGGACAAATTTTTTCTTATTCTCTCTCTAGCTCTTGCTCTTCACATTCTCTTTCCTTCTCCCCTCTCTATCTCTCTCCTCTCCCTCTCTCTATTTTGAAAGAAATGATATAAAATGTTAAGTACAAAATTTTCGAATATCCATTATCCTTGCCCCACCCCCCTGTCATATGGGTAATTTGGATAGGAAGATTGACAGACAGCTGCCCCACTGCTTAATAAAACATTCACAATCATTTAAGACTGGATTTGAACCTATCATCATCATTATCAGCATTATTATCAAGAGTAACATCATCATCATCATCATCATCAAGACCTCCATCATCATCAATGCCATCTTCACATGCAACAGCTTAACCATTATCATTTCAAACTCGTCCCATTGTTTATCTTAGCGTCACCAAAAAGATTACACTCTTCCTTGACCGTAACCAATAATTGACACATAATTATTGTATCCCCCGAACTAGTGTTCGGGGATACTATGGATTTGGCATCGTCGCGTCGCGCCGCGTCCGTGTCCGCCGCAGAGGTTTTTTTTGTGAGCGCTCTACTGGCTGCAGTTTTTGTCGGATCACCTTCAAATTTCACATGGAGGTGCATTATGGTAAGATGAAGAAGCCTATTGTTTTTGGTGTGGGCGGAGTCATGGTTGCCATGGTAACCATATTTTTAAAGAAATAGTAAAGATTTTCTTGTGAGCGCTCTACCGGCTGCAGTTCTTGTCGGATCACCTTCAAATTTCGCATGGAGGTGCATTATGGTAAGATGAAGACGCCTATTGTTTTTGGTGTGGGCGGAGTTGACATTGTTGCCATGGTAACCATATTTTTTAAAGAAATGGTAAAGACTTTCTTGTGAGTGCTCTACCGGCTGCAGTTTTTGTCGGATCACCTTCAAATTTCGCATGGAGGTGCATTATGGTAAGATGAAGACGCCTATTGTTTTTGGTGTGGGTGGAGTCATCGTTGCCATGGTAAAACCATATTTTTAAAAGAAATAGTAAAGAATTTCTTGTGAGCGCTCTACCGGCTGCAGTTTTTGTCGGATCACCTTCAATTTCAAAACAACTAAAAAATGACAAAAGTACAAAAAGGTAAAATTTGTCAGCAGTGATACCCGAGGTCCCAAATTGCCACTTTATCCATTTCAGTCACAACATTGATTCAAATGGGGGATGGGTGACGGGTTCGGGGGATAAATGTACTCGGACTGTTCCCCCCCCCCCCCCCCCCCTCCGAGTGCTCTAGTTATAATAGTTATGTTGAATTGTATCATATTATATGGAACATCATAAACATCACCTATAATATAAAATTCCCTTATTCATCGCTACCATCGCTATCATCGCTTTGCCAAGACATTAATCTACATTTGCCATTCTCCATCCAGGTGTAGTAAATGGGTACCTGGTAGGAATCTATTCCTTGAATGCTTTCAGCGCCTTATAGGGCAGCTGGGCTAAAGCCAGGGTAATATTGGAGCGCCTTGAGCACCATTGGTGAATATGAGCGCTATATAAATATCCGATATTATTATTATTATTATTATTATTATTATTACCACAAATTAACACCATGAAGATAAGCTTCATAAAAAATAAGACCATCTGACTTCGTTTGAACTTTTGTAAAGATGATTATTATTTGGTTCTTGCATCTTGTTATTATTTTCGAACTACAAAATTATAGTGTTTTATATCATTTTCGATGGGATAGCAAATAGATACATAATTATAAGGATTCAACAATAATGATCACGTTCAAATGGAAATTAAGAAAGTATATTTCTTCATTCACCATAATTATTATTCATTTATTTACAACAAGTTTATTGACTCAACATAATTAATTAATCGGTAACATAGACCGTGGGAGGAAAACACAAAATACCAAGTAACTTCTCATTTTTAATAAACATTTTCGGAAAATTTTCATTTAAAAAGGTTAGACCAAAAATGAAATTCAAATGAAGCCGATAACTCTGTATCAGACGTCACAGAAAATAATTGTTTTTGCCAAATACCAGGCAGTTTTCTATTTTCCAAATGGAATGACGACGATACAATATGCTTCACTTCAAACATAATCACGTCTGAAAGAAACATTATTATTATGATTTCCTGGACCGGAAATTTAATCTGTAAAGCGGATAAAGAAAAAAAAACAGAAAGAAAATAAACATATTCCAGATGATTTAATGGTTCATTCCGTCGTTGAACCCTTCGTGAATAGGCAACGCCATCGACCATAGGTCTAACGCGATTAAAGTATAAGGAGACTGTTACTTATCATTCATCAAGCTATTTTTTTCAAAAACGGAGTCATTAATGCACATTAGCAAAGTTACTGCAATGTCAGAAAAGTCAGAAAGTTCATGTGTTAACGTTGTGAATGTTTCCTGCCCCAAAAACCAGTTAGGAAAGAGCATTGTTAATGAAATAATCCCATATTGTGCTTGATGATTCCTATCTGAGTTGAATAACTAAACCATTCGTGAATATTCAACACCATCGGCTTTCCTCTGGCGATAAAGCACACGGGATCCCGAACGAGGACGAGGATTGTTTTCACGACGAAGAAGACGAAGACAAGAGCGAATAGTGTTGATCCGATGACAGCCTGCGGACTGGTTGCTCAGGGAAGCGACAAGGATTCCGCCAAGCGACCACATCGCAGCCGGGTATACGATGAGAATATATCGGAAGTATAGCGGTCGTAGACGAAACAATCCAAGAAGAAATAGGTGATGAGCTGGGTAGCGAGGACGGCGAAACATATGTTGTTGTCTCTCTGTAATACAGAAGAGAACACAAAATTGGGATTTCTTAGATCCTCGAGATGACGTAAGAGTCTTTATTTTAATCTAAACAAATTCTGAAATAATATATTATAACGAAATCGTCTAGGCTACGTTTAAAGGAATTTCATTACTCTGTTATTTATACATACTCATCTTAGATCATGCAGATAAACGGATCTGTTTACTGGCTACATTTTAAAAATTATTTCTTGTGGGTAAAATATAAACATCTAATAAGTTTGTCAAAAATAAGTAGTAACATGTTTGATGTAAGCAGGCTTTTTGATTTGCGTTGTCGAAACAATACATTAAAGACAATGATTGCTTGATGAATGAAAGTTTAATGTCATTCGCCAATTCTTTTTTTATTTCTATTTTTTCTTTCTATATTTTAAAATAATTTTAAAAAAATTTATAGGGGGGGGGGGTCTCTATTTCAAGGGAATGGACATTTAGGCGTGGTTTGGAGATAGCTTAATTTGAAATAAGTGGTGGATTCAGGATAATTTGAACATCCGCGCCCCCTGATTAAGTTGGATGTTTTAACATCGATAAGATTCAGAACTGAATCTACAAATAAAGGATTAAGGCTGATTTACTTTACAAGTTAATGTATCGAGGGAATGGATGACGAATAAGAAACAACTAAAAGTCGCAGAATACGTCCGCTCAAGATAGTTTTTGCATAGTTATAGTAATATCAAATCAAAACAGAATATATTATGTTAATGCTCTCTCTCAAAAAAAGAAATCGAGTGATCACTGACGTGACTCCCCAGGCGAGTGAAAATGGAATGAAAATAGATTGACTCTTTTCTTTTTAGAGAGCACTCGATATTCACTCAATATTCACTCCTAAAAAAAGTGATCACTGATGTGAAAAAAGTGATCAATGACGTGAAAATAGAAAAGAGTGAAAATTCACTCTTTTCTTTTTATAGAAATTATCCACGCCACTAAAAGAAATTACACTATCTTGTATGCAACTTTAATATGATAGAATTTTATTGTACAAAATATACATGCAACTTTTAATGATAACTCAAAAAAGAGGTTTAGTTGGTCAAATTGTCAATATTTTTCTCATTCTTAGTTTGGCAGCTCTTATCTCTGTAATTTTTCATAGAGGAATATGGTACTTTTCATGATATAAAGTGTATCGTGCACTGTAAAAACTTAAGTGCTGTATATAGCACTTTTTGAGGGCATGCATAGGGACTGCACTCAGAGTGCTATTGAATGCACACAGCATGCTATTTCAGCACTTTCACGGGAGTTGGACCGACTCCTTAAACTGCTAAACATTCATTAAAAAAATGATTTTGGCGAGCCTCGAACCAGGGTCCGCTGATCGAGAATTGCTGGCATTACCGCTAGACTAACTCACATCGTACGATTTAGAGCAGATCATATTAGTTATGTTCACACGTAGTACATAGCATCGATGCTATGTTAGCATCAATGCTATGTAAGTTTCAAAAATATTTCCAGTACGTTCAGACAGGCCGTGATCGACTTGCTTCTATCACCCACTCGTGACTATTCATCGCTCACCCGCTGCCAAAACAATAATTACTGCGCCACACAGAGTGACCCGAGTATAATTGGTATGCATGGTCAAACGCGCGGAAGTTATATGTCTTCATAAATCAACATAATAACACAATAACAATTCATTTGTAATATCGATAATACAATCAAGTAGCAAATACATTTGTTATAATCCTTAATTTTAAATAAACCTTGTACATGTCAAAATTGACTGAACTCCAATCTTATGCCAAAATAAAACACATGCATGCACACTATATTCTCTGGTAAGCACATGTAAATCAATATCTAAAGACCACATCATACTTTAGTTAAGGTCTGATTCTGAAAGAGCAGATTCTCAGCTTTAAAATGATATATAACTCATTGGATGTTCATAACTCAATGTACAAAGAGAAGAATGCACAGTCCCTCATAATGTTACTTCTTAATAAGGGTTTAAAGTTTGCAGTCTATTGAAGCACTCTGACTTGCAAAGTGTTGTGCTAAGGTGACAAATGGAGGATTAGAACTCAATGAAAATTTCTATGAAGGGATTATCAGATTGTCCTTAAACTTGGCATACTACATAGACATATCCTGTTTATCATAGTGCACAAGTATCAATGCAAGAACTTACTCCGGAAGATTTATGGGAGATTAAAATGAGACAAGTATTCAGGGTCGTGAAAAAGAAAAGTAATACAACAAAATCCAGAGAAGACACACATAAGTCTGATAAAAAGCTGGCAAAAATACCACTTCTAGATTGTTTGGTGCCTCCACATTTTAGATTACTTAGAAAAAAGTATACTCTTTCAGGAAATACCCACAACTAAAATTTGACCATGCATGCCAACCAAAACACATTGATCTCTAACTGAAAATCACACAGTGCGACTTTTGGGTGGTTTTGTGGTGCCTGGTCACATATACAAAAAAGAAAAAGATAAAAAGAAGGACCCCCCCCCCCTAAAAAAAAAAAAAAAAAAAAAAAACCCTTCCTTACCACACAGTATACACATTACCCTACTGTACCCCTATATACATCACATGAATACATACACTACATTACAGTACCAGATGAAACAGACAGAATAATAGAAAAAAAAGTAGGGAAGAGGGTACATCACATGAATACATACATTGAATTATATTATAGCACCACATGAAACAGATATAATTATAATAGCAGCGAGTGAAGATAACAGCGATTGCGCTCACACGACAAATAGTCACAAGCGCGGTGGGTGGTCTACCGCAAAGCGTCGATGCTATGTCGCTGGATCCTGAGATTTACTCCTGCTAAACTCGCTGCAAGAATAGTTTGGAAACTCGCTTCTATCTCGTGACTATCTGCGTTCAGACAGCGTTTGGTCTCGACACTATCTGGTCTTCACCAAAATAGCATCGACACCTCGATAGCATCGATGCTATCGCTCTACGTGTGAACGTACCTAATGTTACATAGTGAATTTACGACACCACATAGTTCATGTTATCTACTTGACTCCCAGGACTAAACTGGATTCCAAGAAGCATTCGTTATTCCATCGGTAACGTCAGCGCCTCTCAATCAGCGGAAACCTGGTTCGAGGCTCGCCACGGTCACATTTTTTTTTTTTGCTGGTAAATTAGCACACTACAAGTGCTATAAACAGAATTTCAGGTGCAGTCACTATACATGCCCCTAAAAGTAACACTTTAGTTTTTACAATTTGGGGATATTAATCAGACGCAATAATTTAGGAAATTTAAAGCGGAAAACGGTATCAAGCAGAAATTTATCATTTCACTCTGCTGAGGATTGGAATCTGCAGTCTGTTTTTATGATATATGATGATATTAATATTATATTAATGATAGAGAAATGCTTATATCGGGAAATTTGTAATGGATTCCATGGAGCTAGTGGAACCATCTGGAAGAAAAAAAAAAGAGATCCAGAGTGAAAACTTAAGAACATTCATTTCTAAGAAAGAAAGAGATAAACTCGAAATAAAAAAAACACACACACACACACTTTTTCCCCCATCTTTTTATTAGAGATTTCATTGAAAATACATCAGTACACATAAATCAATATAAACAAACAAAGAAATCTCAACAAAAGTACATACATAACCAAAACCAAAAGCACACCCCTATACCCCATGAATATTTCCATAATTTGTTATTCTGATCTCATCACAAACTGCGATTCTTTTTGCACTTAACTGATAACAAAACACAATTCTTTTCCAATAAACTTAATTCATGAACAAGTCATACATTGACTGAAGAACAAACCAAAATTGAATGAAGACACTTACATAATATAACAGACGTTGAAATATCCCCCCCCCCCCCACACACACACATCATCATCATACACATACACATCACTCATCATACACACCCACAACGCACACACACACACACATACACACACACCAAAATGGCTTAAAAATGGTTCTCAAAAATCAAATCATTTCATCACATCCATTAGACAATTTTGAAATTTATTAATAACATCGTAGAATCCAACTCCTTAAAAAAGAAGAAATTCATAAAAACGCAGATATAATATGTTAATAATTAGCTATCACACACTATATAGATTACAAAATGTAAACTGATAGTCATTTGCTGATGTAATATAAACCCTGATTCTAACTTTACTAGGCCAGGTTATAGGAGATCGTAATTATATTTTCCTATTTCGCAATAGGTTATGGAACTGATTTACGTTAAGATTTACCTCTTTCCTTTATCCGGGCGATTGTTTGCAAGTTTTTTTTTTCATAATTGGTTTATGTTTGTACGTCTTTCAGCAGGATACGATGTGAGCAAAGTCCATTAAGAAATAAGAGCACGCACAAACTGAAGGATGAATATGGAGAGACAGAGGGGAGAAAGGGAGAGAGAGAGAGGGGGGGAGGGAGAGAACGGGATGTGTGACAGAAAAGGGGAGATAGAGGGAGAACAAGAGGGGTGACAGGAAGAGGGAGAGAAACAGAGAAAGAAAGACGGTGACAAAGAGGGAGGGGTGGAGAAATGAATAAGAAAGAGCTATAGGAAAATATAAAAGTAGGAAGAGAGGGGAGGAAACAGAAAGGGAGAGAGAGAGAGAGAGAGAGAAAGAGAGAGAGACTGACAGTGATGGGACGGGGGGGGGGGTCTCGCAGAGGGTCGGATTATGAAACTATTTTTTTGACCTGATGGTGATTTTGTAAATGATGTTTTGGCAAGCCACGTCTCCTATCACGTGCTTGTAATGACTATTAGCAAACAATGAACCAAGTTGAGGTATAAAGAGCAGAGCAAGTCAAAGATTAACAGCATTATAATCTGGTTGTTTGGTCTGCCGCTGACTGGTTTAGTGTGGACACGTGAAGGTAAGTTTGCCTGTGATTTTATAGACATAAAATTAGTGGTATTGTTGGGAGCGGATAATTTTTTTTTTTATACATGTAGCATATAAATGGGGAATAGATCATTTTGTTTCAAGGTGTATACGATTGACCAATGTCGTCCGTACGGTGATATATTCTAAATCTGTAACGTCATGTAGGTGAACAAGTGCACTTTATCACTATATTTTTATATATTTTTTACTATTAAAGCTATTGGTTATGGCAGAAAAACCTCAAGTTATCAATATACAGATTAAGCTCTGCTAATAATATCCAATGCCCTCTGGAGGCACACAGGGAAGTAATAAATGTGATATGCACCATAAAAAAGCGAACTGTTGTTATTTTATATCAGTGTGATTGCAGGACCCCCAGGGAGAACAGTATATAATACTGATGAGGCTATCCTGGGTAAATAAGACATATTATTATTATTTTTATTAATATTATTATTACTATTTATTATTCTATATAATGGCCTACCAGTGAGACAGGTCTTCCCTCTAAAGTCGGGCAAATCCATGCCAACGAATTTCTATAGAGGACAATTTGAATTCGTAATTAAATATCATAATTGATAGGATTGAAATAAATTGAATATATCATAAAGAAAGTAGATGGAAAGAGAGGGGCTATATGTGAGATTGTTACTTTGCTTCGACGGGAGCCCGGATAGCTCAGTTGGTAGAGCACTGGTCATGTAATCCAGGGTCCCGGGTTCGAATCCCGGTCGTGGCATTGTAATTTTCTCACATTTACTTTCTTTATGATATATTCAATTTACTTCAATCCTATCAATTATGATATTTATTATCATTATATTTATTATTGTAGTAGTAGTCGTAGTTATCATTATTGTTGTTATCATCGTTATCATTATCATCATTATTATCGTTATCATTTAAGACACAAAAAATAACATTAACCCACGAATAGCCAAGAATCGTTCGGTTTGTAATCTGTTTGTCGATTTAACTGAGTTATAACGTGCGTCTTAATTTGGGTGTATTAGTGCACCCAGATTCAAATATAATTCCATATCTTGCCAATATAACATTTTTTGATAAAAACTATGCCTTGCAGTTCAGTTCATTTTTTTTATTCCACTTTATGCAAACATACAAATAGATAATACATAAGCATATAGACCAGGCTATACAATTGCATGCGTATATGTATACTCTACTTTTTAGGATGATAAAGTTTTTCATAATATGTAATTAAAGCCTTTAATTTGCAAAACAGTATCGTAGAAAAGGCATATTCGAAGAACGAGTAATTAATGAGTGTTGCCCTTATCTTATGAATTAGTTTCAACCCATTTATTCTGGAAAGTCAGTTTCGTATCCCGAAATCGATTAATGCGAACTCCCTTTCAGAGGCGCTAGGCGGAATTTATCTATCAGCCCACGGGCGGATTGGGGGAGGGCGGGTGTGCTTGTCAATTTTTTTTTTTAGTAATATGACTCTGAAAAAAAGTGTGACAACCTTGTTTTCGGTGATCATAGAGATAATGCAGGTAGTATTCTTTTCTTTTCCCTTTTTCCTCAAAATTATGAGTCTTTCAACGTGGGGGGGGGGGGGGGTTACACACCACTCTATAATGTGGTGGCTACAAATCACGAATTTGAATGGGGTATCCGACCAAATTTGCGGACAAGTTAGCA
>CM046857.1:29402695-29555513 GCA_025617745.1 Heliocidaris erythrogramma | reverse complement strand
TATATATTTACCAATAAATCTATAGAGATTTCAAAACAGAAAATGTGTCATGGGAACCCCGGCCCCCCCACTCAGTATTAGTTTTAGGTACGCCGTATGCTTTGTTTCCCTCCCTTTGAAAGCACCCCTATCTCAAGGCTGCCAAAATTTCTGAACTCCCCCCCCCCCCCCTATCGCGGGCTTTGCGCGGGCTTTCCTGCCTTGATACCCCCCTAAATTCAGAACACTGCTCAATGTACCCCCTATCTCAGGTGAGCTCTCATTCCAACCCCATATCTCAGGACTGACACCAACCCCCCCTCCCAAGTAAGCTGTCATTACAATACCTTGGAAGAGATGTTTTTTTCTACTTTTCAAAATGATATAATCCTGGCTGAATGAGCTATCAAAACTAGCAGGAATTTCAGGAATTTGATCCTGGGATTTGATCAATTTTTCAAGATATTTCATAACCCCCCTTTTTCAGAACGTATCAGAACGATGTGCATGGATTGACGTCTGTATTTTGCATGTCATTGAACAGTAAAATAAAAAGCATCTCTTAAACTGTCTATAGCAATTTGTTTGAAGTCTGTAGCATCTGGAATAGTGGAGATAGGCAAAATCGAACAAAAGGTACGAAACACGGACAAAATGGCGCCTGGACCGTCATGCATGAGTGATACCGGAAAATGAAGAGTTCAGTGCATTACATGGCATGCCAAGGAACATGCATACGAAATTTGAATCGAAATGGACAAGGGGAAAGGACCTAGACAGTGATCACAACCACTGCATGCAAAACAAATTGGCCACAATGGAAATATTGCCTGGATGGCATGCCATAGTTCCGTAGGTAGTGGCATCTATGCAGGATATAAAATTGCAATTAAAACAAAGCCCTTGATAGATATGAAAAATCTGGCTTCGAGAGTCTCTTCATTTTGCCTCGAAGCATGTACCTGCAAAATTTCAAGAAAAATAAAAATCGTTCAGGGGGCCAAATGCCGGAAACCGATTTGCCCCATAGACAATACGTGTAATACATGTGCAGGATCCGTATAATGACCCGACTTCAATCGCGATTTACTCAAAATATTCTGTGAGATCATTATCTTTTCTTGCATCCCTAACGAGGGAATTTTATTGCGGTCATTGTGAGCCTACTGCGACTAGCGCGCGCCATTTAAAATAAGCATATTATGCAATATTATGTAATGCATAGTAAATTAAAGTTTTTGCGTAATATCTTCGCGATGACGTCCGATTTCAACCAAATTTGGTTAACAGTTGTAAAATGCGAAATTACACATACCCACCAAATTTCAGAGACGTACGATGAATGTTGACAAAATTAGAGCAAGTTGTCTTTATTTCGGCATTTATGCAAATATTGTGATTTTCAAGTGCAATTTTCTCAAAGTCGGTCAGTGATGAGGTATATATTTTTTTATTTGGCTGAAAAGGGTATATCTTGAAGTATCTAAATCCAAAAAAGGGGACGGGTTTACCCAGGCATGACGGAGATACGGCCACACGAAGAGAGCCGTTTTGAAAACTTTAGAGGGCGCTCTTTATATAATGCCTAATCAGAAATGCATGAAATCTGGCAGAAATGTGTGCAACGCCAAGACCAAGACATGGCAAAAATCAATTTATATGACAAAGTTATAGGAATTTTTAATATTCGGGAGTGAAAATTTCAAGAAATTTAGCGTTTTTCAATATGGCCGATTGCGGACTTAAATTTACAGTGTGAAGATGGCATTTTTCGTATTAATTTTTTATTAGAATGTAAAGAGCAACTCTTGGACTATCTATAGGAATTTGTTAGAAGTCTGTAGGATGTAGGATAGCTGAGATAGGCAAAGAGAACAAAAGGCATGAAAATGGCCCCAAAACGGACAAAATGGCGCCTGGACGGTCATGCATGAGTGAGTTCGAAAGACGAAGACCTCAGTGATTTAGAAGGGATGCCAAGGAACATGCATACGAAATTTGAAATGAAATGGACAAGGGGAAAGGACCTAGACAGAGCTTACAAACACCCTGTGCAGAACGAATGGGGTCTGAGGTCTAAGAAGAAGAAGACGAAGAAGAAGAATAAGAATGCAAAACATGAACGAGACTAATTACGTCAATCTAAATAAGAATGCAGAATGTGAACAAGAATAGAAGATTGACTTACGTCAATCTAATAAGAATGCAAAACATGAACAAGAACAGAAGATTGACTTACGTCAATCTAATAAGAACGAGAACAGAAGATTGACTTACGTCAATCTAACAAGAACATGTGCGCAGATCAGGAAAATTATTAAGAGGATATGTGGTAGGGTCAATTGCGTTGTGACCTCATCAGTTAATCATCAGTCACCCAAGATCAGCCAATCGTATGTACATGTGTACCTCTCAGTTGAGCACTTGCACACAAGAGTCATTAAGGATAGTTTGCACTTAATGGTTGGTCTAGGTCAATCACTGTTTGATTAAAGGCTGACACTATATTTCTCGAGGTGGTAGGGATGGCTTGTGAGCACGACTGCAAATCAACCATTTAAGTGTTCTTGCATCTTTAGTTGCACAATGTTTAATAGTCTAATAGATATAGACATGAATACATGAATTTTCATTTCTTTTGATAAATGTATTACATTATGCTCTTTTTATTGTAATATGATTTTGTACAGGTCCGTACAAACATTTTGTACAGGTCCGTACAAACATTCGTACGTATGTAGAGGAGCAAACCCATCGTGAGCCTCACGTGATGATCATGGGAGATCGTGCCAAACCCGAACAGGCCTTTGTGATCATCAAGGGACATGCTCTACCATGTTCTTCATTGTTGAAAACAGTAGACACCTGATTTGAGCTTACGTACGTCCTTGGCGTTAACTACTGCTGGAAGTGCAACCATGCCTATGATTTCTTGCAGAAGTATGTCTACGATCTATGGCAAAAGGGCTGGACAACTACACCATCAGTAGTTTTCGGGAATTATGTGATTTAGGAGTGAGAAAGGTACAGATGTTTAGAATACGGGGTATCTGTTCAAAAGCATCCAGAAAAATTCAACAAAAAAATTGGGGTATAATGAATGCCCAATATCTTATAAACCTACATGTAGTTAAAGTTTCAGGCCAGTGTATTATACATGCATCTTAAGTACATACCCTAGTATTACATTATGTACTGAACAATACATATACAGTACATGATGGTTAAAGTTTTGTTCACCTCAACTTCAGAAAGGAGCACGTGTCCAATGATGATGTAGTTGGATAGGAATTTTCTTAACAGGCAATGGTTGCAGTCTGTTTGAAGATATCTCAAGGACTGATGAACTTGCTTCTTGTAATTTGCCATTTTAACTTCCACTGAGAGTGTACATTGGTGACTGCCTTTGTTATGCATTTTAAGCCCACCGCACTCTGTACAATTCTCTTCATCTTGATTGAGTCCAATGGTCGCAAGGGGCAAAATCACAGGTTTTGTTGGAGCTCAAATATCAGTCGTGAACAATCCGCACTCGTCGAGACCACGATGCATGATAATTCGACATGTCACAATTTTCATTCCACTAGCCCCGAATCGAATGTGACATCATAGTGCTTTGGTGACGTGGCAAACCCGCAGCTCACAAACGCATGTGGCTCTAATTGGCCTTGAAATGGTGTGGGATAATTTGGGGTTCTTTATTAAGTTGTTGCCTCGTCGGGCAAGCTTTAAGGTTGTCAGAAATAACCTTTGTTAAGAAGGTATGCATACAATTTGAATATGTTAATATAAACCGGTCTCTATATTGTAAAAAGCTCATGTTTGCCTTTTCTATATTAGATGGTGTGCTTTTATTACATGGATAGCAGGGGAGAAAAGAGAAAATAAATTATTTGAAAAGTAATACAGAGACGACACCGATATAGAATCAACAATTTGCTCATACATTATTCATCAGATCAAATGCAATTCAATAAATGAGTGTCTAGTATGTGTTTGATTGGTCCACAACTAGTGTTCTATCAGGGATGAGGCTGAGGAGATTGAAAAGCTAATTAACGTGAAGGCTGCAAATATGTTATTCATAGTTAAAAGGTCTATTTTACAAATGGATGTTTGATCTACAAAATATTTGTCATATATTTCTTAATATTTTTATGCCTCCGCCCACCGAAGGTGGGTGCCGGAGGCATTATGTTTTCGGGTTGTCCGTCCGTGCGTCCGTCCGCCCCGCGATATCTGAAGAATCATTTGAGGTAGGAACCTCAAACTTGGTACTAGTATGTATCCCCATACGAAGATGAACTGATTAGATTTTGGGGTAAGGAGGTCAAAGGTCAGAGGTCACAGAGGTCAATTTACATGAAATTACATAAAAATTCTTGGTTTTTAGCACCGTTACCACGATATCTCAAGAACTGTTTGAGGTAAGAACTTCAAACTTGGTACTAGTATGTTTCCCTATACGAAGATGAACTGATTAGATTTTGGGGTAAGGAGGTCAAAGGTCAGAGGTCACAGAGGTCAATTTACATGAAATTACATAAAAATTCTTGGTTTTTAGCACCGTTACCACGATATCTCAAGAACTATCTGAGGTGAGAACTTCAAACTTGGTACTAGTATGTTTCCCTATAAGAAGATGAACTGATTAGATTTTGGGGTAAGGAGGTCAAAGGTCAGAGGTCACAGAGGTCAATTTACATGAAATTACATGAAATTCTTGGTTTTTAGCACCGTTACCGCGATATCTCAAGAACTGTTTGAGGTGAGAACTTCAAACTTGGTACCAGTGTGTATCCCCATAGAAAGAGGAACTGATTAGATTTTGGGGTAGGTAGGTCAAAGTTCAGAGGTCACAGAGGTCAATTTACATGAAATTACATGGAATTACTGTTTTTAGCACCTTTACCGCGATATCTCAAGAACTATCTGAGGTGAGAACTTCAAACTTGGTACCAGTATGTATCCCCATAGAAAGATGAACTGATTAGATTTTGGGGTAAGTAGGTCAAAGGTCAGAGGTCACAGAGGTCAATTAACCTGAAATTACATAAAAATTCTTGGTTTTTAGCACCATTACCACGATATCTCAAGAACTGTTTGAGGTAAGAACTTCAAACTTGGTACTAGTATGTTTCCGTATACGAAGATGAACTGATTAGATTTTGGGGTAAGGAGGTCAAAGGTCAGAGGTCACAGAGGTCAATTTACATGAAATTACATAAAAATTCTTGGTTTTTAGCACCGTTACCACGATATCTCAAGAACTGTTTGAGGTAAGAACTTCAAACTTGGTACTAGTATGTTTCCCTATACGAAGATGAACTGATTAGATTTTGGGGTAAGGAGGTCAAAGGTCAGAGGTCACAGAGGTCAATTTACATGAAATTACATGAAATTCTTGGATTTTAGCACCGTTACCACGATTTCTGAAGAACTGTTTGAGGTAAGAACTTCAAACTTGGTACCAGTATGTATCCCCATAGAAAGAGGAACTGATTAGATTTTGGGGTAGGTAGGTCAAAGTTCAAAGGTCACAGAGGTCAATTTACATGAAATTACATGGAATTAGTGGTTTTTAGCACCGTTACCGCGATATCTCAAGAACTATCTGAGGTGAGAACTTCAAACTTGGTACCAGTATGCATACCCATAGAAAGATGAACTGATTAGATTTTGGGGTAAGTAGGTCAAAGGTCAGAGGTCACAGAGGTCAATTTACATAAAATTACATGAAATTACTGGTTTTTAGCCTTGTTATCAAATATTTCTAGAAGAGTTTGAGCCATCAACTGAATTTAGGCGGAGGCATATATAGGAGACGCAGTCGCATTCATCTTGTTTTTAATTATTTTCGTATACCTGCTAAGCCGAGCCTCCATAAAAACCATCTACAGTCCCAATTCTCCCTACCGCATATATTCAGTTCAATTGATTTCCTTGATATTTTCAATAAAACTGATGGGTCAAATGTCCAAATATCGACCAAATGTCGACCTCTGCATTTCCGCTTTGCGCAATGTAGCTGCCTGAAGACGCTGAACTTTACACTAAGAAGTATCGAGCACAGCATGTGATTTTAAGTAGGGCATGCACTTGTACGCGTTTTGCAATGAACATGTGCATTCATAAAACAAGAACATGTGCGCAGCTCAGGAAAATTATTAAGAGGATATGTGGTAGGGTCAATTGCGTTGTGACCTCATCAGTTAATCATCAGTCACCCAAGATCAGCCAATCGTATGTACATGTGTACCTCTCAGTTGAGCACTTGCACACAACAGCATCACGTTTTCACACAATCATATTAATATCAACTCACAAATTTTCAATCACTGAATAACAGTTGCTTTGTCAGAAATGAGCAAGATATTGCTCAACAGAGAGGTAGGTACATACTATTGTCTCTTGACATTCCTATCATTGACAAATTTGTATATATTAAAACGGGGTATGTATGTCATTTTAAAGTTATATATCAATATTACTGTACAGATTTTAGCCAGAAATTGTCTGATATCAAGTTACAAAGAGTATCAGAGGTTTCTTGCATTATATCCTTGGATTTGTTGTTGTTTTGACATGGTTAAAATGGTGATGGAGACTCTTCTGCAGAGTATGGTAGTAATGGGATAACAAAAGTTAGTTTTCACAGTATTGTACACTATCATCTGCAAGTGATGATCATTTGTGATACCCAAAGAGCCAATCATGGCAAATATTGCTGGCCACTTGTGTATGATTATTCACCAAGAAAAGCTGCTACATGTAACTATATTGATGCATGTAAGCATAATTTTCTGTGTCTCTTTCAAAGAAAATTGCAATTTTAGGCAAAAGTAGAATGCAATATTCCTGAAAGCATGCTTCTGGAGTTCTGGAACTTTTGTTGAAACACTACAACTTATAATTTCTATTTTTTTAGACTTTGTAATACAAAAATGTGCATATATAAGTGAGAAATTTCATTTATTCATTTGAAGTCTAAAATATCAATGTTTTGAATACTTATAATATCATTATGATCCCAGTCATCACACAACGTTCCAGTATACAGTGACGTGCATGATTGACACAGTTGAATAGTGCATTTCCAAAAATTGTGATATAACCTGCAATATAGAATGGATGATTATTTGCTGTATGGAAGTCATGCGTCGTGTAATTTGGATTAAGATTTTGATACTGTTATAAATGAACCTTGGGTTTATTCTACTGTTGGCATGTTATAGAGCGTTTATCTTACAGGTATATTGGAATAAGTTTGCCAATAATTAAATTATTTTGTGATGTCTTTTTTCAGTATTCATGTAAAATTGATGGTGCATTGAATTCTATGTATATTCAAATATGCAGTTAGAAAATATAATGCATTAACGGATGATCAGATTTTTACGAGTCATATTTTATTGCATTTATTTTCTAATGGCTTATGTTATACAATTGGTCTAAGATTTATAATCATTTTGTGCAGAATGTGTCAAGCTGACCAGGTTCCTGCATCAAATTTGATTTGATTACTTAATCAAATGAATTGACTAGATTTCTAGTCAAAACATATGATTAGATTTTCCAGATCATTTTGATCAGAATAGTGCAGGTGCCCGGCTGACTAGTTATCCTAATCAAATCTGATAAAATCTGGTCAAATCTGATCAGTTTCTGGTCATATTTGACAAGTTTTCTAGTCAAAATATATTTTGTGCAGGTTCCCAGCTAACAAGTTACTCTGATCAAATCTGATCAATTCCTGGTCACATTTAACACGTAATCTTGTCAAAATATTTGACTAGATTTTCCGGATCATTTTGATCAGAATAGTGCAGGTGCCCGGCTGACAAGTTGTCCTCGTCAAATCTGATCAGTTCCTGATCATATTTGACCAGGTTTTTTTGAGAGTGATAAAGAGAGGTGCACAGTACTCTAGAATTGGTCTTATGTAGCCAAGGTACACGGTAACCAGATCACAAAGAGGTAGGTTATATGTGTAGAAGTTAACAGAAAGCCGAGTGGGGAACGGGTCTCAGTATCTGTATGAGTAAAAGCACAGAGGTGCCCGCTCCAAAATTAAGGAGGCCCTCTACCGTCTACACGAATGAATTCCAGGGACTCTGCAACCTTCCCCACTTAATTTTTGTCATCGTCCCGTGATGACAAACCAAAAACTGATTTAGTAACAAAACAACAAATCGTTAAAACTATCCCAGATAAAAGTCCTGATATCTTTGGGGTGGGACCCCCTTGATTCGGAAGAAGGGAGGTCGTTGTCCACTTCGTCAGGGCTAAACCCAGCACCACCAATTCCACCTGTATTCCCTAGTTGACGGAAGACATAACCTCCAGCGGCTATTGAGGTTGAATTCCCCACTTCCTGATTCATCGGAAATGACCTCCTGCACAGAGTCTGTAGCCCCACTTGGTAGCCAAGGACAGAGCTTGAGTTGAGTTCGGTGCAAAACCTTCTCCTCTGACTTATTCTTCACAACGTATACTGGTCTGTCTGGAAAAGGTTGTTTGACCACCATAAAGGGTTCTTCCTCCCAGGCATCCTGGATTTTGTGTCGACCCTTCAAGGTCTGTTTCCTAACGAGAACATATTGACCCAGCGCAGGCGGTGTCTCAAATCCTTCTTTGCCTGCTTGACCTGTCTGGCAGCAATGGCAGTCTAGGCTTGCTTAGCGGCCAGGGCTCTCGCAGTCTTCAATCGATGCTGATATTGCCCGATAAAGCCGCCCATTGTTCTGTATCGCTGAGCTTCCCTACCTAGGTTAATATCACCGGGGGCACGTGCGTTTCTCCCGACCATCAGGAAAAATGGGTCAACACCAGTTGATGAATGTGGTGCGTTGTTATATGCAAACATCAGCTCAGGCAAGTATACTGTCCACTTTCTCTTCTGTGCTTCACGTAGGGTGACCAACATGTTATGTAATTTCCGGTTAAAACGTTCACATTGTCCGTTTCCGGCAGGATGGTACGGGACAGTGTGACTCTTCTGGATACCGTACAATGCACATAGTTCCCTCACTATATAAGCCTCAAAGAATCTTCCTTATTCATGTTTCACCAAAATCCTGGCGACAGTAGCAGCGCACTGATCCTTAGTTGGCAATGCCCAAGCGTACTTGGTGAACACATCCGTGATCACAAGTACATTTTCATAGCCGTCCTGAGATGGTTCAAGAACTGTAAAATCAATGGCTAAAACTTCCATGGGTGCGTTGGCGGAGAGACTAGAAAAGGGTGCCTTTGTCCTCCTCGCCGGGGGTTTACTCAACGTACATCTCTTACACCTGCGACACCACTCCTTCACATCATGCGCCATCTTCTGCCAGAACTTTGGTAGCTAGCATGCGATACGTCTTCTTGTGGCCAAAATGTCCTCCAGAATCGTGGTATCGACTGAGAGCCACATCTCTTAGGCTTGCCCATCCTTTGGAGACTCCACTCTCCTTACCAAGACACCATCTTCAAAAGAGAGTCTTTTCCACTCCTTCAGCAGGTCCAATACATCACGCGACAGTTGCTCCCGCTCCTGTCTGACGGGAGCTGTACCTCGGCGGACAAACCCTCGAACTTCCTGTAAAACGTCATCAGTCTGCTGCTGTACCTCTATCTCTTGCATTGACAGTCCGGGTAAGCATGGCGTTCCTCCCTGTCGATTCACCTCGGTATGGTTACACACTGCTTGGGGAACCTGCGTGCCTGGAGAATGTACCTCAAACGTGGCCCTCATGGTGTAACTGGTCACTTCTCTCTCCTCTAGCGCTGTGTAATTGACAGCTACTGGTATGTCTAGATCTGGTTCTAGTTCCTTCTCTTCAGTTGAAATCTTGCAAACCCTCCCACACTCTGATGCATGGCGATCCTGACTACATTCTTTACCTACATAGAGATGACCAAGTGGTGCAGCATCGGGTAAAACAATGTCACAGTCACTACCGTTGTGTAGGACCAGTGGAAATTTCCCTTCTCGAACACTGACGAAGGACGGAGGCAAAGTCACTCCACTTGGAATAGCCCCATCTTGATCTGGCTCCAGAACAGCGTCAAAGGTAACTCCAATCTCAGTGCTGCTCTGTCCCTCGATAATGACAGACTGCCTTCCAGACACTATGATGTCACTCCCTCTCAGGTACGCTCTACCAACTCCACCACTCTCATCACCTAGTCTGGCCCGGTCACTGATGATTTTCATCACCCCTTGCACAGCTCGGGCGTAGGCTGGTTGAGTCTTGTTAGATACCCTTGTCCTGAAGTTTCCATTCGCTCCCAAAATTCCTGAAGAACCGCTTCGCCCCATATAGAGCACGAGGACCATTTGTAGCTTGGGTGACTGAAGTTGCGGGTAGTACCTCTCTGACGGCCTTAACAACCATGCTTGTTCTGGAGGGCTGCCTGTCGGGCACCATCGTGGCAATGGACCCGAGACTCTTCTTGTCCTGACCTCCGAATGGCAAATTCCCTTCACTCACGGAAGTCCAGATCCTTATTGAACTCATATCTATCCCTGCTGGCGTTCCTCAGTACCTGATCCTCAAGACCTTCGATGAACTGCTCAATGAGAATTGCGTTAGGATCCAAGTAAAGCTTGGGCTCTCTCCTGCAGAGGCTGTTGAATCTCCTCTCAAGGTCCCCCCTCTTCTGTCTCCTTTCAAGGAAGAGTCTTTGTAGTTCTCCAAGGTTACGCAATCTGGCATAGGAATCCCTCCCGAAGAAATGTCAAAATCTCCTCTGCGGTCTTTCCTTCCTTCTGGAGGGATTGAACCTCTACCCTTGGGACTCCTCTGACAAAATCCAGGAGATAGGCGACCTTTTCCTCCTCTGCAATCCCATATCTGGAAAAGGACCCATTCACGCTGATTACAAAATCGTCAACCTCAGCTGCTTTCCCATCAAAGATGGGGATTTTCCTTTCAGGTGCCATCACCAGCTTGGTGGGCTGCCTCTCAGATAGCTCTTGAAGCTGTCTCTTTAGCTCAGTCAACTCCAAGTTCTCACCATCGCTACTCCCTACAGGACTGAAAGGACTATATACCACCTGTTCCTTCCATCCACTAGGTGGCTCACGGATTTGCTCTCTTCTTCCCACCATCATCCCCTGTATAAATCAGGCCATTTGCACAAGGATGCACCCCTTGTAAAACTTCTAACAACAGGTGTCCTTCCCTTTCTAAGGGATACTCAGAGATGTCCCCTGGGGAATCCTCTATCTTAATGAAAGACATCTTCAAAATACTGTGTAATAGAAAATGGGAACTCTAAATCAGGGGATCTCAAAGGGTAAAGTACTGAATCAACCTAAAATAACTTTCTACTGACTCAAACCAGCTTACTCTACCTCTATCAGTGCAATCCCATATTATTATCCATTAAACCCAATATATGAATCCATGCTGTTGAAATCTAAATATGAAACACATAAATAACAAACATCATTAACAAGCTTACCTATTACCACTTCATAGCTGATGGTATTGCATCCTTATAACAAAACCTTGAAGGTGATTTATGCAAATGTATTTAAAAGTTCCATATAAAGTCACTTGAGCGTCCTTCCCTCTGATACAACCTCGAAGATATGTGTATAATAAAAGTCCGTATAAAGTCACTTGAACATTCGGTGTATATTGCTGATATCCTGACAAATCTACTGAAACAATGGAAATCCAATGCAAAGTCACTTGAGCGTCCTTCCCTCTGATACAACCTCGAAGATGATATGTGTATCATAAGTCCTGTATAGAGTCACTTGAACATTCTCTGTGTGAATTGCTGATGTCCTGATAAATCTTGTACTGAAACAATGGAAATCCAATGTCTGTCTCTGTAAAACTTAATGGTACAACTGTCCCTTGGGTGAACTTGCACTTTAGAAGACATCAACATCTAGACATCGTCACCAACTAACTGTCACATCCCAGCATTATCTGCTGGCCAAACACCCTTTTTCTTCAGTCATCCACCTCGAACAAGCTGGTCACCACTCTGCTGAAAAGGCATAGGAGTGCTACTCAGAGACCCATTCCATCCCATCCCCGTCGCCAAAAAGATGTAGAAGTTAACAGAAAGCCGAGTGGGGAACGGGTCTCAGTATCTGTATGAGTAAAAGCACAGAGGTGCCCGCTCCAAAATTAAGGAGGCCCTCTACCGTCTATACGAATGAATTCCAGGGACTCTACATATGTTTTTAATCTCCGTAGCATAAATAGTTTTCTGTTACCTTTCTTAATAGTTTCTGTCACATGAGCATTCCATTAAGGTCAGTTTGAATCATGACGCCAAGTATCTTTACCTCATTTACATACGTCAATGCATAACACTGGTGGTTGAATGGGTTGTTTAGAAAAAGAAAATGAAATTGAACAGTATTTTGATGGGTTCATTTTCATATAATTTTCCAAAGTCCATGCATGGAGACATTTTAATTGACTTTGTAACTGGGATGTTTGTGTTCTTGTTCTACATTCTACCAACGTCAGATCATCAACGTATTTAAAATATGACATACCACAATTTTTACAGTCATCGTTTATCATGACGAGTAACAAAATTGGCCCAAGTTTAGTACCTTGGGGTACACCTACACCATTGTGTTTAGGTTGAGATAATTGACCTTTATACTTCACAGCTTGCTGACGTTTGTCAAGGAAGTTAATTACTAATGAAATTAACCATGGTCGAACATGATGATCTACTAACTTAGTAACAAGCAAATTGTGGTTGATTCTATCGAAAGCTTTCGAAAAATCAGTCAAAAGTATTGTTGCTACAGAATGTGGTTTTTCAGCGTTACTGTATAAGGCATGTACCAATCCAATCAGATAATGACAAGTTGACAAATGTCGTCTATTACCAAACTGATTTTGATTTATTTTGTCAGTTATGTCATCCCACATCCATTTTGCAATAAATGATTCTGCAATCTTAGCAAAATACGATGTTAATGCAATTGGTCTAAGTTCATCAATTTTAGGTGGGTAAGACTTAGGTACAGGTATGACTTCAGCATATTTCCACATCAGGGGGAAATGCCCTGTTGAAAACTTAAATTCAGTATATGTGCAAAAGGTGTGCTTAACTCCACAGCAATCTCAAGAATCACACGAACCGGCAAATCGTCAGAGACACTTGCTTTCTGTAACTTTATTTTGGATAAAAACTTGTATATTTCATAGGGTTGAATAATAGGACATTTAGAAGGCGACGGTAAAAATGCAGGTAACAAATGCTTGTTAAGATGAGGTATGTCAGACCCAATCTGTAGAAAATGATCATTAATACAGTTGGCCTCCTCTTTAAAATTATTAACATGATCAGTTGAGAGGCCAGGAATATTGATGGTTAGTTGGTCTTGAGGTCCATTAGTAAGCAACTTTATCTGACGATACCAGTTCGCAGGATTCTGTGTTTTCACTTTACGAACTCTTTTATTGTAAAAGTCCTTTTTTGCATTTCTTATTGCTAATGAGACTTTATTCCTCAAATAACGCCAGAGGGCGTGATTATTTAAATGCCAAGCTCGTTGTCTTTGTAGAATTAAAGATTTAATATTGCAGTTCATCCAAGGTTTATCATTCTCATGTAAAGAAATGGCTTTTACAGGTATTTATCAACTGTTGATAATACATTCGTTTTTACAGAATTGAAAAATAAGTCACATTTGGCAGAAAGATTGTCAGTCAAGTAAAAATCGTTCCACGAATGGCTTCTTAACCGAGTGCCGAAACTCCGGATTCCACTGTCTCGTAGGGGGCGCACATACCGTTTCTTAGTTTTATTTTTATTTTGCGACTCACAAATCCGTTCATGATTGGAAGGACACAACAAGACACAATTGTGATCGCTCATGCCTACCGGAGCAATAATCTGAATGTCACAGTATAGATTATGACAAATTACTGATAATCTTATCTAAAATGTTGGTTCCTCGTGTTGTAACGTGACTATCTGTCTAAAACAATAATTTAAAAGCAATTGACTATCATCCAAGTCGTTGAAATCTCCTAGAATTGAAATTGCTGCATCTAGGTACTTAATAACCTATCAATTGAAGTTGTCAAGGGCTCAATGTACTCATTCGCCATGACATGTCGCAGAGGGAAATATATCACACATACGATGATACAAGAAACATGCATGGTCGCATTATTATCCACTGAACCGCAATATCATTTGGGATATGTATTTCTAGTTCACGAGGTTTAAACCTGTGCTTAAAGGGATACGCCACCGGGCGGCCGTGGGGAAAGTCAGGATTGCGTAAGCCCCATTCACTCGTACACAAAGTTTGTGCGTCGAACGCGTCCGTTGGACTAAGTGGGATTACATTTCGACTGCACGAAGCCGACCAAATCCGACCGAATCTCGCACGAGAGCTCGAGCTCAGGCGGAGGGTGCATGTTTGTGCGGCGACCAGTCTATATCTGAGGTTTGCGCCCCGCAGGGCAACGGCTAGCCTTTTGACAAGGCCCTCGTGACTTGGCTATTTTTCTCGGCAAGTAAGCTAGTAGTGGCTGCATAACAAGACTAGCCGCCCAGCCCGGTGAATGCGCGATCGAGCGACGTGAGTCCGAGGGCCTTTTGGAACCTGGCCTGTATTTCTTATGTTATCCTTTGTTCCTAGCGAGGATCTGCTACCTTATAGGTAGGAGCCAATCAGCAAACGTATCTTCGCATGACGTCAGCATACATTTGGTATGCAAATTCGCCTTCATCTCGAGCTAGCGCGACCCGTGCAAGCTACTAGTACATCAATCATGGAAAGCAAGCCCCGCAGATACCGTTGTGATTGGTCGATAATCCTCGGTAGGCGTGTTAGCATACGAATGTCAACTCGTGAATAATTCATATCGGACGATGGAAACCCAGGTTCCAAAAGGCCTCGAGACTAAAGTCGCTCGATCGCGCGTTCACCCGGGCCGTGTTGATTCTTTTCGTCGCCGGCTAGTCTCATCTCAGGCACAGCATGACGAGGAAAATAGCCAAGTCACGAGGCCTTGTCAAAAGGCTAGGCAACGGCATGATTAGGTAACGATCACGGTGCCCTCTCGCGACATTAAAACGTCCACAATCTGCGGTTTAGTATCCCTTTAACATATATTGCGATACCATGCACCACCTTGTTTTCCAACGCGAGATTTTGAGAATGTTACATATCCTGCAATTGAAAATGAGTCAAGCGGTGTATATCTGACCCACCACGTCTCAGTGATCGCCAAAACATCGACATCATATTGATTTGCGACGATAAACAACTCATCAAACCTATTAGTAATTGAACGAACATTAGATAACAGAACATAAGTCACAGGGATGTTCTCCATGAGTAGATTGTATAAATTTCACATGTTTCAAAATTCCTGGACATTTCCTTTCAGCCTTTTTTCTCTTTTTAAGATTTTCATTAGAAAGCATCAAATTCTTCAATTTCCTACACCCAGCTCTTTTGCCACTGTGACGAGATGTTCAAAGTTTTAACAATTTTCCAGGTTTCAGTAATTTGTTTTCATAGGTGCTACTTCTTAAATTGTACTGAGTATTTCCGGCACGTATGTTCTGGAACAGTGTTAGGTGCCGAGTTTGGGTGAATATCCCCACATGATAACAGTTCAAGATTGAAAGTTGACATAGAGTGGACATAATATATGATAGGAGCTTTGAAGTATTTGTGGTAATGTAATGTTTTCCCACAGATTCGTTCAGGAGCAAAAAAAGATGAGACCGTTTGTGGTTGTGTGCAACATATGCACAGTGCATATAGCACAAGAGGGAGAACATGATGACATCAGTCTCATCATGCTCATCATTCATTGAGTCCTACACTTTGCTGGAAGTAGAAAAGTTTTCCAAGTTGGGTGACTTTCAACAAAAGCAGGGGTGCACGGAACAAAAGATTAAGCTACATGAGAAGGTTTTTGCTTGGTAATGGCGTTCTCACAGTGCATATAGATATGGCGATTGGCAAATTATCTGCCATCCAGAAATACGCAAGACTGAAGCAATAAAAACCTCTCAAATTTGTCCTGTAAGGTCCTTGTAGTGTCCAAATGGCAAAATCTTCTGGCACATCATACTGGAAGAAACCCCACAATATATCTCAATAAGATCAATCATTGTTAAAGCTCAATAATACCATGGTCTGCCTGCTAGGTTCTAGAATGAACAGTTATACAACTCAAAATGGTCAATCAACTCGCTTGATCGTACCCCCTCCCCCAAAAAATTGAAGGTCACTATAGACAGAATATTGATGATGATTTCAGCTACCTGTTCTAATAGAAGATAAAAAGGCTTAGACTTTGAATTACCCATGTAAATAAAATGGAAAGCGTCAAACTAGAAACGCAAAGATTGTCTATATCATTTATAAAGAGGTGTCAAAAAGGGCGACGGTTTTATAGTGCAGAGTATAGTCTTATTTATGGAAAGGGTGGAGATACCCCCATCCATTTTAAATTATTTATATGCGAGTATAATTATTACGTTCAGGCGCTCTTGATTGAAATTTTTTACATTCTTCTTGGCTCAGCCACGGCACCTCAAAATGTTCGGCTTATTACACCATAAGGCAGTATATAGTATAATTATATGGAAATAGCGATGCATAATTATGCCCCCTTGTGGCTCCCCTCTCTCTCTCGTCCAATTTGCCCCTATCAGTGGGTTATCTAGCAGGCACGTAGCCAGGGGGGCGATGGGGGCGGTCGCCCCCCTCCCAAAACGCAAAAAAAAAAAAGAAAAGCGAGAGCGAAAAAGCGGGGGGAAGTGAGAGAAAAAAAGCCTAAAAAGTTGCTACGAGCCGTTATCTTTCTATCCAAATTTGTTAAAACGGGAAACTACCACCCCCCCCCCTGCGCTCCCACCGCTGTTAAATACAGTGCTGTATTGCGTCCAAATAATTGAAAAGCAGTCAGGGCATCGAACAAACTTTTCGCCTGAAAAAGGTGCAACACGAGCCGTCATCTTTCTTTCATATTTGTCAGAACGTCAAAGCTTTCGCGCTGATCGCGCTGGAAGGAAGAAACTCCCCCTCGATCCCTGTGCCCCCCCCCCCCCCTCCTTATTATAGTGCAGTATTGCACCCAAATAATTGAAAAGCAGTCAGAGCGTCAAACTAACTTTCCGCCTAAAAAAAGGTGCTACGATCCGTTATCTTTCTCTCGAATTTGCTCAAATGTCAAAGCTTTCGCGCTTCGCGCGGGAAGGGGGAAACTCCCCCTCCCTGCACCCACTCCCCTGGGGAGCACGTTGCTCATCAGCAATTTGCTCAACCGCACCCCCTAAAATGAAATCCTGGCTACGCGGCTGGTATCTAGACCTTCACGAGGGGCAAAATATCTGAGCCGATGGTGATCCAGAAAAAAACGCTTTTCCAGGCCCTAACTTGCGTGGGTATAATGGGAGGGTAGAGCGACAGCTGCTCCTTTTTATTCATTCTCGTACTCCTTTTTCCAATATTCTCTATTCCCTGTCTGTTAAAATAATCCGTTTTTTGTTTCATAATTCATATTCTTCATGTTCCCCTCTTCTTCCATTTCTTCTTTTGCCTCATAATAATACTATCTTGACTATAGGCCCCTATTTTATCTCAGGAACCACAAACAATTGCATGTTTATGTGGCCTTTATTTTACTTCCTTGTGGATCCCTCATGTATAATTGCTTACAATTGCCTACAGTTTCCTGCTAAAATAATAAATGAACTCGAAATAATTAATTAATAATTGATATGCTCGAAACAATAACACACTCCAAATCCATTTTTTTTAAATTAAAATTTTGTATGTGCTTAAAAAATAACGTCTTCCCGTATTTTTGTTTGTTCAAATATTTTACAATCTAATCATTCCAGGGGCCAGAGTTTTGTACAAGTTCTGCTTCTTTTGCTGGTCTCTTTTTTCATTTCTTTTCTTACTTTAAATCACACATTTAAATAACTATACACATGTATTTAAATCGTTTTATTATCTAAATTGATTCTAATGAGTAATATTGTTGTCATGCGTTTCTCCGGTATTCATGTCACCCATACACTATGTTTATGATGATTACTTGCTGATTTGTGTTTTTATTATTACTGATTTGTGTTTACATTTTTATTGATTTGTATGTTGACTGCTGAAAATTGAATTCTAGAAGACCAGCACTCACAGTACGTATTACTCAAACAATTTATGTTGATTGTATATATTTTTTAAAGTAAAGACTGGTGCAGTGCGTAATATAAGAATCAACACCATGAATATTCATTAAGATCAAGTTAATCTCCTTTTTACAATTAAACAATTCTTTTTTTGTGGTTGAATGAGAATTTAAAGGAGTTTAAAATATTTCCTAATTCATTTAAGCAAAAATAAGAAGATAAGACAATTTTTAATTGTCACTCGATTCAAAACAAATCATAACTTGACATTTCAGGAAAATTGTCAACCATTTTTCTTTTTAAGATGCTACGATCAAGTATATATAAAATTCGGAGCCCTTTCAATAGTTGTCAACTTAAAACGTATGTAATGTAATATTGTTTGTTGGTGATGGTAGTAGATATCTGATTAAATTTTAAATTGAAAGAGTGTCAGATGGGGTACAAGTATAATCATGTCAAAAGTTTTTGTTTTAATTGTTATCTATCATGATTACAATATTTACGTTAATGTAACTCAATTTAACTGAGTGAGTAAAAGTTTATTAAGCAAAATAAGCAAATTCTACTTAAAATTCCCTGTTACAAATACGTAAAATAATCAAGGCAATCCGTTGACAAACTTTTTTTGAGTAATCTCAACGATTCTTTTTTTACAGTGTACTTGATTGGGGAAATACCCAACAATCTGTATTTGACAGACTTTTATAACAAAAGAAGTCTCTCCGTATTATCTGCAATTCCGCTATACTCTCACACACAGACCCGTTATTTGTTGATAGCAGACTATTCAAAATGAATGACTTGTATCTATTTCATTTGGGACAATTTATGATTAACTACAGTAGGAAGACCTTTCCACATATATTTGATGCCATGTTCCCCCAAAATCGGTCATTTCACGATTACCCAACTAGACGGTCTAACGAGTTTCACCTACCACTCTTTAAAACTTTATTAGCGAAGAAGACATGATTTTATGTATGATGGTCCTAGATTTTTGAACTTTTTAAGTGAAGATTTTAAAAGTAGTCCTTCCCTGAATTATTTTAAGAAAATAATGAAATATTTTTGCTCAAATCTTATAATAATATACAATAATAACCTGATAACAGCTGGTATCTTATTTTTTCCATTTAGGTCTTCGTCATCTGCTCAATTTACTGAATTTCTGTATTGGTCTTATGATCTTAACTTGCCAGAATCACAAATATAACAACCTCCTTTTTCGGTCATGATTTGTCCTGCTTTTCCCTTTTTCCCTTTTTCCTGTTCCTTTTCCTTTTATCTGTTTTCCTTTTCCTTGTCGTTTCGTGTTTGTTTGTTCTGTAACACCGTTTTGTGTTCTCCAAGTCTTCGTAGGCACAATTTGAAACAATTTTATTTTCCCTGGGGGATCCACAAATTACAAGCACTGCTCTTTAGTGGATCCCCCACATTTCCTAAGAAATTAAGAATTTCTTTTAATAATTCATTATAATAATTTATTTATATATACTTCTAAACTTATCAAGGAAAAATGAATTTGTACATATATTTTTGCATATTTTCTGTAAGAATATCTGTAATGCCATTGTGTTTTCTTTCTGTTGGAAATGAAATAAATACGAATTTGAATACGAATTTGAATTGTGTAAGCTTACCACCTTTGGGCTAACAAAGCGATATTTGGAACTCTAAGGTGGTATCGGATCCGAATATCGACGTGATCGAGTTATCTACTTGAGTAGGTTTTGCAATTACAAATTCCTTCAAAAGTACCCCCCAAATAAATTATTTTTTGGAAGTGCTTCCTTATCTAACATTGTTCAGTATACATCATTCGACAACTGTACCAGTTTTGGTTCTTTTAGACAAAAGTGCACAATTCAGCCAAATTTTGGAGCTTATGACGCCGAACTATTACTTTTGTTATCAGAATTCAGTGCATGGGATTGTGCTTCCCCCTTTCTTTAAAGGGAAAGTCCACCTGGTTTTAAAAGAAGCAGAGAAATTTAGGAAACAGATCAATGAAGGTTTGAGCAAAATCTGATAAGAAATAAGGAAGTTATGAATTTTTGAAGTTGCAATCAATCAAACACAAATTGGCAACTCCGTGACGTATCTTGCGAGCTCCTATCCCATTTGCCCTGTATCCAAAAAAATAATTAATTTCCATTTTCTCTCAAGAAAATATTCAATCATACATGCTCTTTCGATAAGCATTGCTGATACATGTATGTTTTCACACAACACATGTATGAAACAAATCTATTCCTTCATCAAAAACTAAGAAAATAAACAATTATGAGATTTTCTGTAGTGAGCAACGAGTGGGAGAGGAGCTCGCTATACTCTCACACACAGACCCGTTATTTGTTGATAGCAGACTATTCAAAATGAATGACTTGTATCTATTTCATTTGCGACAATTTATGATTAACTACAGTAGGAAGACCCTTCCACATATATTTGATGCCATGTTCCCCAAAAATCGGTCATTTCACGATTACCCAACTAGACGGTCTAACGAGTTTCACCTACCACTCTTTAAAACTTTATTAGCGAAGAAGACATGATTTTATGTATGATGGTCCTAGATTTTTGAACTTTTTAAGTGAAGATTTTAAAAGTAGTCCTTCCCTGAATTATTTTAAGAAAATAATGAAATATTTTTGCTCAAATCTTATAATAATATACAATAATAACCTGATAACAGCTGGTATCATTTTTTTTCCATTTAGGTCTTCGTCATCTGCTCAATTTACTGAATTTCTGTATTGGTCTTATGATCTTAACTTGCCAGAATCACAAATATAACAACCTCCTTTTTCGGTCATGATTTGTCCTGCTTTTCCCTTTTTCCCTTTTTCCTGTTCCTTTTCCTTTTATCTGTTTTCCTTTTCCTTGTCGTTTCGTGTTTGTTTGTCTGTAACACCGTTTTGTGTTCTCCAAGTCTTCGTAGGCACAATTTGAAACAATTTTATTTTCCCTGGGGGATCCACAAATTACAAGCACTGCTCTTTAGTGGATCCCCCACATTTCCTAAGAAATTAAGAATTTCTTTTAATAATTCATTATAATAATTTATTTATATATACTTCTAAACTTATCAAGGAAAAATGAATTTGTACATATATTTTTGCATATTTTCTGTAAGAATATCTGTAATGCCATTGTGTTTTCTTTCTGTTGGAAATGAAATAAATACGAATTTGAATACGAATTTGAATTGTGTAAGCTTACCACCTTTGGGCTAACAAAGCAATATTTGGAACTCTAAGGTGGTATCGGATCCGAATATCGACGTGATCGAGTTATCTACTTGAGTAGGTTTTGCAATTACAAATTCCTTCAAAAGTACCCCATAAATTATTTTTTGGAAGTGCTTCCTTATCTAACATTGTTCAGTATACATCATTCGACAACTGTACCAGTTTTGGTTCTTTTAGACAAAAGTGCACAATTCAGCCAAGTTTGGAGCTTATGACGCCGAACTATTACTTTTGTTATCAGAATTCAGTGCATGGGATTGTGCTTCCCCCTTTCTTTAAAGGGAAAGTCCACCTGGTTTTAAAAGAAGCAGAGAAATTTAGGAAACAGATCAATGAAGGTTTGAGCAAAATCTGATAAGAAATAAGGAAGTTATGAATTTTTGAAGTTGCAATCAATCAAACACAAATTGGCAACTCCGTGACGTATCTTGCGAGCTCCTATCCCATTTGCCCTGTATCCAAAAAAATAATTAATTTCCATTTTCTCTCAAGAAAATATTCAATCATACATGCTCTTTCGATAAGCATTGCTGATACATGTATGTTTTCACACAACACATGTATGAAACAAATCTATTCCTTCATCAAAAACTAAGAAAATAAACAATTATGAGATTTTCTGTAGTGAGCAACGAGTGGGAGAGGAGCTCGCTATACTCTCACACACAGACCCGTTATTTGTTGATAGCAGACTATTCAAAATGAATGACTTGTATCTATTTCATTTGGGACAATTTATGATTAACTACAGTAGGAAGACCCTTCCACATATATTTGATGCCATGTTCCCCCAAAATCGGTCATTTCACGATTACCCAACTAGACGGTCTAACGAGTTTCACCTACCACTCTTTAAAACTTTATTAGCGAAGAAGACATGATTTTATGTATGATGGTCCTAGATTTTTGAACTTTTTAAGTGAAGATTTTAAAAGTAGTCCTTCCCTGAATTATTTTAAGAAAATAATGAAATATTTTTGCTCAAATCTTATAATAATATACAATAATAACCTGATAACAGCTGGTATCTTATTTTTTCCATTTAGGTCTTTGTCATCTGCTCAATTTACTGAATTTCTGTATTGGTCTTATGATCTTAACTTGCCAGAATCACAAATATAACAACCTCCTTTTTCGGTCATGATTTGTCCTGCTTTTCCCTTTTTCCCTTTTTCCTGTTCCTTTTCCTTTTATCTGTTTTCCTTTTCCTTGTCGTTTCGTGTTTGTTTGTTCTGTAACACCGTTTTGTGTTCTCCAAGTCTTCGTAGGCACAATTTGAAACAATTTTATTTTCCCTGGGGGATCCACAAATTACAAGCACTGCTCTTTAGTGGATCCCCCACATTTCCTAAGAAATTAAGAATTTCTTTTAATAATTCATTATAATAATTTATTTATATATACTTCTAAACTTATCAAGGAAAAATGAATTTGTACATATATTTTTGCATATTTTCTGTAAGAATATCTGTAATGCCATTGTGTTTTCTTTCTGTTGGAAATGAAATAAATACGAATTTGAATACGAATTTGAATTGTGTAAGCTTACCACCTTTGGGCTAACAAAGCGATATTTGGAACTCTAAGGTGGTATCGGATCCGAATATCGACGTGATCGAGTTATCTACTTGAGTAGGTTTTGCAATTACAAATTCCTTCAAAAGTACCCCATAAATTATTTTTTGGAAGTGCTTCCTTATCTAACATTGTTCAGTATACATCATTCGACAACTGTACCAGTTTTGGTTCTTTTAGACAAAAGTGCACAATTCAGCCAAATTTTGGAGCTTATGACGCCGAACTATTACTTTTGTTATCAGAATTCAGTGCATGGGATTGTGCTTCCCCCTTTCTTTAAAGGGAAAGTCCACCTGGTTTTAAAAGAAGCAGAGAAATTTAGGAAACAGATCAATGAAGGTTTGAGCAAAATCTGATAAGAAATAAGGAAGTTATGAATTTTTGAAGTTGCAATCAATCAAACACAAATTGGCAACTCCGTGACGTATCTTGCGAGCTCCTATCCCATTTGCCCTGTATCCAAAAAAATAATTAATTTCCATTTTCTCTCAAGAAAATATTCAATCATACATGCTCTTTCGATAAGCATTGCTGATACATGTATGTTTTCACACAACACATGTATGAAACAAATCTATTCCTTCATCAAAAACTAAGAAAATAAACAATTATGAGATTTTCTGTAGTGAGCAACGAGTGGGAGAGGAGCTCGCAAGATATGTTAAGGAAGTGCCAATTTGTGTTTGATTCATTACAACTTCAGAATCACTGATCTGTTTATCTCATTTTTCTTCCTTAATTCAAATCAACTTAACACCAGGGTGGACTTTCCCTTTAACAAAACCTTGGATCCGCCCCTGGTTGTGGTAATGAAAATTCATATTATAATCTTGAGAGACACTGGCCAAGAGTAATTCTGAAGTGTCACTGCACAGGCTTCAACAGTCATACGATCAAAATACGATTCAAAATTCAAATTCAAATTCGTATTTATTTCATTTCCAACAGAAAAAAAGACAATGGCATTACAGATAATGTTACAGAAAATATGAAAAAATAAACGTACAAATTCAATTTACCTTGATAAGTGTAGAAGTACAAATGTACACTGTACATATATAAATACATTATTATAATGAATTATTAAAATTCTTAATTTCTGAGGAAATGTGGGGGACCCACTAAAAAGCAGTGCTTGTAATTTGTGGATCCCCAGGGAAAATAACATCGTTTCAAATTGTGCCTACGAAGACTTGGAAAACACAAAACAGTGTTACAGAACAACAAACAAACACGAAACGACAAGGAAAAGGAAAACAGATAAAAGAAAAAGGAACAGGAAAGATGGGCAATGGGAAAGCAGGACAAATCATGACCGAAAAGGGAGGTAGTTATGTTGGTGATTCTGACAAGTTAAAATCATAAGACCAAATAGAAATTCAGTAAATTGAGCAGATGATGAAACTAATTTGGACGAACATTACCTGGTGGCTGTGTGGAGATGAGATGAAGCTAGCCTGAATTCCCTTTGAATGGCGGCAAGAAGATCGGAGCTTTCTTTGACGTCATCTCGTATCGCGATCACCATGTCGACATAGCCTCCATCAGCATCAAGCTTGATCCGCCCAGCATTGGTGTGTTGGATGACCACGAGCAGAAACAGCGAAAAACCCCTGGCATTCATATTTAACTCCGTCTGGAAACACAGAATGATTGTTATAGTTTTAAATGGTGTTGTTTAAAATTAGCATTGTCCTTGATACCATTATATATTCATATTTTCAGTATTCTTCTTCTTCTTCTATCTTCTTCTTCTTCTTCTTCGTCTTCGTCTTCTTTTTATTATTATTGTGATTATGATCATTATTATTATTATAATTATCATCATTATGATCATAACAAATTTGTCAAATGTTAGATTGGACACAAATTTACGTTTACCATTTAAATGTATTTCCTTCTGCAATTTTCCGTGCAGTACGTTCCTCCTTACCGGTAATTAATATTAAACATTTAATAATATGCGATTATACGACAGTGTTGAGTAGTAGGGGGAATACAGAATTTGGTAAATGGAGGCACAAGAAGACATATAGCAGGGGCTCAAAGAAGCCTGTCTGGACACACAACGTGTGGGCGTAACGGTCATTAAAGGGCATGTAATAGGACGGTCTGTGTGGAAGTAAAAAAGTATAAGAATAACATATGATGGTGAAAGTTTGAAAGAAATCGGACGAGGAATAAGAAAGTTATGGATGTTTCAAAAATGAAATCACTATATTCTATGCAAATCTCAAATTGGCAGTTTGGTGAGTCGATTGTGACGGCTTGCGGACAACTCCCCATATTGGCTTTGAAAACGGGCGCGGGTCAGTGTGCTCCTCCCTAAATTCGGTATTGGAATAGAAATAAGAACATGCGACTTCAGTTTTGTGCCGGGGAAAACAATAAAATTGCATCCACCCAACTGATCAGCTGAACAGATACATGCAAACCAGATGTAAATTCCAGCTTTCAATTAGAGTATTATGGCAGTTATTGCAAGAAAAGATTTTTGATGCACATAACCCGACATTGGCAGTCAAAGTTTGATAAACTATACAAGTGAGGGAGAAAGCGACAGAGCTCTACAGAAATTTTTCGAAATTTAAACCCTCAGAGATCACAAAGTTGGCTCATTTAAATATTTTCTCGCTAAGACTAATTTTCAGGAACTTTTTAAAAAGTTCATCGTTTTGAAATATGAGTTAGATAGCTAATGAATATTCAATAGCATGAAAGCCAATCACAGAAATGGAATCAGACCAAGCCTCTCCTAATGAAAAATAAATTTAGATTGCTAATGAATATTCACTAGCAAAAAACCCAATCACAGAAACTGTCTCATGAAAAAGCCCCCGTGTACAAAGTGAACGGCAAAAAAGTGTGTCAGGGGTGTCAGAAAAAAGTGGGTCACCAAATGGAAACACCCGGCAGCAACGGTGCTCGATCCCTTTAAAAAAATACTCCAACTCTATAAACGTTATAGACGACCCCTCCCACCCCACCCCCCCTGCTCCACACATTCTAAATCTCTCCGCAATGATGGCTCTGGTTTTTTTTAACATATACCAAATATGTCCCCAAAGAGGGTTAAAATGAAATTATGTTTACACACTTCAAACATGTATTTTGAGTATCAAAACTATTTATATTTTTGAGAAATGCAAAGTTTGGAGCTTTATCTATCTCCATATTTATTCACACATGAACATTGAGTTTTACAATTTTACTCCACAATATAGCATATCTCATAACTGTGATATTAAACTGATTTGTTACAAATTATATCAATGATATATAATATTTATTTGGAATGTGCTTATTCATGGAAGATTTTGAGTTTCTATCTTGAAAAATATAGGTTTTACATCACTTGAAACTTAAAAATATCCCTAAATTTGAGGTTTGACAACTTTTCGACGCTTTTTGTGGACGCAGTTGTGTAGTTGTGCGGTTGTGTAGCACACACTGTGGGAGTGACCCCCCCCCCCCGCATCTCAGCATCTGAAAAAATTTATTTTAAGGAAAGAGAAAGTATTTCAATAGAAATAGAAAATATGATTTTAAAAAGTGTAAGGAAGTATATATTTTTAAGTTCTCAACTTGACTATATATTATAACTAATTAGCCGCTAGAATCATGAATGGTGATCCACCCACCGCCCTATAAGCATGATGAGGAAATGGAGCTAAGAGCCCGGGACCATGCATGTGCACAACACGTGATTAATAAGGCGTGAAAATTCGATTTGTGCTTTTCATGGAATGTGATTTCCAGACAGTTTTTGTTTGCTTCTTTATAGAATTCTGGTCTGATTCAATCTTCTCTTATTTGCATGATACATTCATCCAATGCTAAACAGGCTTCGATGAGGACCAGTATCCAAATAGAAACGAAACGAGTCGGCATGATCAAGGCCAGTTTCAGACCAAATGCAATCTCAGTGCAGGCTGCAGCTCCAGATAGGCTTTAAATATCTTATTCTTACCGGGCACCGTAATTAGCAGTGATCAAAATCAAAGATATACTAGACATAGTTTGATTTTGAAAGACGGATAAGAAATCTCAGGAAAGTATGAGAAAAGATTAGTTTAGGTCTTATTTATGGGATGTCAAAATCGTAATAATTTAATCAGTCTTACCTCGCTTGATATCCAGGGATGGTGACGTCAAAATCGATACTGTATTTATAACCGCTGCTGACTATTAAATAGCCATTCTTGCAAAACACCACGGGGAAAATAAACCCTCTGTCAAATATTACTGATCTGGAGAGTACATGCAAGAACACTATAAAACTCCGGTGTCGTTTATATAAAACACGTGGTCAAAATACATGCAGCACATATAGCGCCAGTGGTAAACGAATATCGATACAAACCGAAGTGGGGGAAATAATCATATCTTCGCGCCGCAGCCTTTCATGATGCCCAGCCATCATCACGCACAATAACGAAGTGGGGATTCCCCAAGGCCATGAATAATGAATGTTGCTGGTCGGTGTGGCGACGCGGCAGATCCACAGAACTCCTAAAGACGTAGAAGGCTCGTGCGGGGGCGAAATTGTAGGCATTGTTCGTACGTGATCACGTGATATCCGCCATGTTGGTTAGTCCTTCGCTCTCCAGCTCCGGATTCATGAAGCTCGTCGCGTCAAGGGCATTCATTCAGTAGGCCTACAAATTGTTTGATCAACACTAGGGTTATATGAAATCTTACTGAAATTGCTAGATTTTGTTAATGCTAGTATCCAAATGAACCAAGACAAAAAGGGAGGGAAGTTTCTCTCGAAATACATGAAATATATTATTGCCAGTGTTATCAAATGTTGCTTTGCTGGGCATTTTCATGCTTATTTGTTATTATAGAAATGCAGTCATCATCCACTCTTGTTGCTCATTTTGATAATTTTACTGCACTACACTTACCATTTCAAACAACTTTGATCACTGAAATGATTCTCATGGTTCTGGCAAATGAAAGTGGAAATTTATGTTATTGTATTCATATCATGATGCAAGACTTCATGCTTGTAAGAGTTCGATATGAGGTGTGCTCATTTCAGTACGTTGCAATATATATAGACCTCAAGAAAATTCTTTGTCTTTACAGATCACTCTTATGATCCAGACATTTGTGTTTTGTTGAAGGTTGTCACTCTAAATAAGAACATTAAAAAAATCAAGTCCAACGAAGTGTCACAAGTCACGACTGTCAAATTGGAAACAAAAGGTAGCTTTCGGAGAGGACTACAACTTAATCATTAATCATTAAAATTCTAATTTGACAAAAATAAAGTCATTACAATATTCTAATTCGAAAAAAAAAATCGCCAGACCTCCAAAATTCGCCCAGTGTGTGTGTATGTGTGTGTGGGGGGGGGTGTATAGGGGTCCAGTTTCCCTCCATAATTCTCTGACAAGCAAAAAAAAAAAAAAAAAAAAAAAGGGTTTCATTCTAAGGGGGGGGGGCACAATCCACAAAAGGGGTCCTCTATCCTCAAAATGCATACTTTTCTTCCAAGGGGAGGGCTATGATGATTATGCTTTTGATGCCTTTGCTGCATGTGCCAATTTCCAGTTTTATGGCAAAGTTATTTGCCCAGTTGCAGATAATCTTTGATTATTATACATGTAAAACAAACAGCATAGTCATGGATATTAATGATTTTTTTCCCATGTAGGTTACTAAATTATAGAAATTACAAACATTGTCAAATGATATTCCATGGATGGTAAGGACCAGCTTTAATTGAGATGATCCGGGGGCAGTGAATTCTTACTGTAAACAATAAGCACATCATCGTATTCATCTGTTTCTTAATATCGATTAGACACACTCAAAATCTGCTGGATTTTATCTTGGTACTCATATAGTGAAGGGGCATGAACAATACAAAAAAAAAAAGGAATACAATGAAAGGAGAATCTTGAGCCTGGCTTGTAAAAATACAAACGTTTATTCAAAGTAAAAAGAATTACAGTTGAATAAAAGTTGATTCAAGCGGCGGCTAAGCAATGCGTCTACTCAGAAAGTGGGAGGAGGGCTATAGACTTACCCCCCTCCCCCTCCCCGTTCCCCTGCCAATCTGATTAATCCACAATTTTAAAAAGTTCATCGATAAAGTCCTGACTTATTTTAGGATTATAATCAAAGATAAAAAGAAACATGGCAGAGTATGTTGAACACATCCTTAATTAAAAAAATCAATTAGGCATCACGGCCCCGATATATGGAACTCCTTACCTGATTCGCTTAAGTTACGGACTTCACTTTTTTCTGTTAAAGCCATTACAAAAAAAAAATCACCTTCTTAATCAAAACAGTAATTAAAGTTACTATTTAATATTGTTAGAAAAAAATTAACCATTTATTGAGGCATCAAATTAAATTTCAAATTAAGCAGAGGCTTTGTACAATCACTCATTTCACATATAGCACGGCCACCTGCACATTACCCTTCAATTCATATTCATCCTTCCTTCTCTTCTCTTTCTTTTATTTCTCTTCTTTCATTTCCTTTCCCGGGGCCGTCGTCATCTCAAGCTTATGTTTACGATGTCGGTCTCCTGCATCATTTCACTCTCCTTAGCATAGAATCGCACCACTATTCTTGTTATTACATTTATATATTATTTTGTTAAACGATCAAGATTTTTGTCAAAAGTAATTATATTATGTCTATTACGTAGATTATGTATATTATCCTATTATTCTGAATATATACTGACCCACAATAAAAAGTTCCCACGATTTTATAATGGTATATCATATTTATATTGACAGACACAGAATGACAATGAACCAAGGTGGAAAGATTGACCTTTTATTGAAACATTTCACTAATTTCGGAAGACAATGCTGTCTCTTGTCAGCGCGCATTACAGCGCAGAACACAACAAGTTGAAAAATGAAAGTCACAAATAACCCCTGGTGTTTGTGGATGGCAACATCACTGCACAGCGCTATGTGGACGATATCCTGAGACCACACCTGGTGCCATTCCTGCAGAACAACCGAGGACTGCGCATCTTTCAGCATGATAATGCCCGACCTCATGCTGCACGGCTAACCACTGCATTCCTGAAGGGTGAGAACATTAACACCATGGAGTGGCCGGCGATGTCCCCTGACCTCAATCCCATTGAGCATCTGTGGGATGAGCTTGGGAGGCGCATTGCTGGCAGGGTCAGGACTCGTGCGTGCACAACTGATCCAGACTTTGCAAGGTGAATGGAAAAGGATTCCACAAGATTTCATTCAAAGACTGGTGCGCAGGATGCGTCGTAAATGCTATGCCTGTCTGCAAACAAAATGGTGGCCACACACACTATTGATCTGTGACTTTCATTTTTCAACTTGTTGTAATGCGCACTGACAAGAGACAGCATTGTTTCAATAAAAGGTCAATCTTTCCACCCTGGTTCATTGTCATTCTGTGTCTGTCAATATAAATATGATATACCATTATAAAGTCGTGGGTACTTTTTATTGTGGGTCAGTATACTTTACTTTGTACTTAGAACTAAAACAGTGCCAAAAAACCCAAAGTTGAATATATCATAAAGAAATGTGAGAAAATTACAATGCCCCGACCGGGATTCGAACCCGGGACCCTGGATTACATGACCAGTGCTCTACCAACTGAGCTATCCGGGCTCCCGTCGAAGCAAAGTAACATATAGCCCCTCTCTTTCCATCGAGCGTAGGGGGTACATCCATACCAATTCCATGCGTATGCTATAGATAATGGCCTACCAATGAAAAACCCAAAGTTGTTGGCCTTTTTATATCAGATGAAACTGTACAAAAAGTATAACGTTTTACAAGTCATGTACATGGTACCAAAAAAGCAAGTATATTTTTTGTTGCTTTTTCCGAGGGGTGTGAAGAAGGATGAATGTGAACAAACGAACTCGGACTACTTTCTTGAAAGGGAACTAAAATGATAATAGTGATAGAAAAAACAACTGTTTGATATTACTCGAATTTGAGAGAATACAATTTTAACCTTTGTGTCCGAAAGAGACCCCCCCCCCCCCCCTCCTTAAATGTACATGATATTAGTTGACGTTACTTATGTATGAAAGAGCAGCTGAACTTCAGTGGAAAAGCCAACTTCAAAATTTCAAGTGATGAAGGCACAAGGCCCTTTATTTCGATAAAGAAGATCCGATATAATATAAATAGACATTGAGAAGCACACGGTCTGGTGGGTTAGTTGAAAAGATCGAGGACTAAGCAATATGACGGCGTGTGTGCACTCGAGCGAATCCTACACCGGGTATTACGGCGATACCGCGATCTGTGCGTTGTGAATGGGTATGAGCCTTCTACGTCTTTAGGAGTTCTGTGGGCAGATCGTGTGGCGGTGGCGTATTTTGTATAAGTATAACGAATACAAAATCCGCCGGCAGATCATTAGATCTCGCCTGTGGAACACCCGATCGTCCTTACAAAATTTGGCACAAAGATCACCTAGTATAATATATCGAGAGAAAGACTGCAATGTCAATCTTCTTGAAAATAGCAGAGTCTCTTTGTTGAATATGAAAACATGATGAATAAAAGCTTTAAGAGGAGAAAGCATGAAAGATAAAGATAACGCATTTTTCCATTTGTTCTGTGATAACTCCTTGGTTTTACATAAAATCCGAAAAAGAATGAATGTAGTTGTAGTATCACAAAGGTTTGAAAGCAGCGCAGTAATATGAGACAGTCCAGAATTCACAGGGAAATTTGTTTGGCGGCGGTTCCAATGCAGACCCCCTCGCTTAGATCAGTCAGAGGCAGAGTGTCTTTACTTAATATAGACCGTAGGCCTACCTCTATTCATAAAGTGACTAGTCTAGTGAGTGAGTCTAGATCTACATTAGATCTAATACATGTTAGATCTAACACTAACAGTTAGATTTTTGACATCATTATGAGATAAAGAGTACCATACATGAAATAGTTACAGTTAATATATTATTTGTCAAAATGTAATGGCTCACTTACACGTAACAGTGTAGGCTAATTCAAGTCCATCTTCTTCACACGATCACGCACTGCATGTACTGTACTGTATATACCATACATAGACAAATGAAATAATATAGACGAAAGGTAGCACCCGCGGATTTGCCTCATTTGCATATAAGCTAACATGTACAGCGTCACCATTCAATCTAAATGGTGACGCTGTAGCTTATATTAATGTATAATTTGGATTTTTGTCATTGTTTTCTTTAACTTTTCGTTATTTTGAATATACAGTGTAATTATAATGAGTAAATGTATAAATATCTTGTTCTTTGTGCGGAGTTGTTCACATGGTGCATTGCAGGGCAACAAGTAGAAATTATTCCTCACCCGGCGGACAAGAAGAAGAACGAAATTTGCAATTATGAATTTGCTATCCATAATTTTCGTGCGGGAAAGCATGCATTTATCATTTAAGGATGAGAAAAAGTTGTCCCTCCACTGAGCCTCCTGGTAACCACTGGATGGATACCTTCTTATGCTTTTCTTCAACTGGCAGGCAGGCCTTGGAACAGACTCAGAGCTTTCATTTGATAAGTGTTGCAGCGATGGCTTGCTTAGCCTTTGCCCATTTTCGATACCCTTTGAGTGAAAATTTCATTTCTTTCTTTATTTATTTCCGTTTTATTTACACAGGGTAGCCATTGCAGTTATGAAACTGATTTACAGCAAATCAGGTTTGCTTCTTATTCGTTTCTCTAAATGGGACTATCTGCTTACATCGCAAGGGTGAAGGGGCCAATACACCTTACATTTTTTATCTACACAAAACACTCGACCGCTAGGAGCATAAATACATGCTCCTAGCGGTCGAGTACGTGTTTTGTGTAGATTGGGTTGCCCCAATAATTTTTCAAGTGACCACCCTCCCCCTAAAAAAGAAACAGGAGAAACAAACAGAATATATACATATATATATAGGCCCTATTTTATATGGCACGAAAAAGAGACAAGTCATGATAACGAACTCGACCTGCACTCATCAGGTTATCACGCAGGTATATAACAAATTACTTGAAATCAACTATATTATACTCGATGAACCCGGAAGCAACCCAGACGCCGTAATTTCTACTTGCAGGCATTGTTGCATCCTTTTACAAATTGTACTATTCCTATGTGAAATAGGACATATTTCTATTGCATGTTAACACAATATAGACTTTCAAAGTTTCATTCATATGTTGTATTGAAGTGTTTTTTGGTGTCAATTGCGTGATTTTAATGGTATTTTACTGTAAATGGGAAAAATGGGAACAGTAATTTACTGTATGAATTCTACAGTACCTGGGGTAAATGGGGGAATTGTACAGCAAATTACTGTAGGAAATATACAGTACATCACTGTAATGTAACAAAAATTACAAGTTGTAAATTTTACAGGAAAATACAGTACATTTTACGGTATTTCCCTGTAGATATTCAAAATTTACGGTAATTTACTGTAGGACGAAGTTACAGCAGCTTACCGTAAAATAAAATTACGGTAACTTACCGTGCAGCAGAGTTGCCGGTAATTCACCGTAAAATCTACAGGAATTTTTTTACAGTGTGGGTCTTCTTGCCCCTCCTATGATAATACCCTTGCGCCACCCCTGACAAAGGAGTCAATGAACGTTTAAGTGAGTGTGTCCTAACCATATGGCCTGTGCACGTGAAGCATGCATGTTGCTTTAATGTTCATAGTTCAACAGCCCTGCTTGCTATAATAGTCTGAATTCCTGAATGAAGTGCCATAAAGCATTGTAAGGACATCACATACACACACATTGACTCCTGTACAAGGGTTGAAAATATGACAAAATCTGGAAGCTACTTTGAAAAATAATCTTGAATTTAATTAAACTGATTCATATATAGATTAATCACCTCCAACCAGGGTGTCGAAGAATAAGAACTATATACTGGGCAGTGGCGTATCTAGGGATTATGGCGCCCGAAGCAAACAATTCAGTTGCGCCCCAACCCCCGAGTCCCCAAACTTATTTAAGTTATTGTAGAAGTGACGGAACAAGGCGACCGAGTGGCAATTTTGTCCATTTTTAACCCTAAAAACGTAATTCCCTGTGCATTTTACTCAGGAAATTTTGCAATTGAACTACTGCTATTGAGCAATCGAGAATTTCGAATTTAGTACATTGATAAACGGTTTTCTATTCACTCACTTCTAAAACTGGGAGCAAAAATAACGAAAACCCTTGAAAAACCCTCATTCAAATGTTGCAAATGTTGCAAATGCTGTTTTATACAGTTTATTGTGGCGCAATATATCTAGCAAGATTCAGATGAAACTTATTACATGATAGCGAGCAAAACAACGACAATTACATTTTTATTTTTCAAATTTTGGACCCTTTAAGCTGTTTGAGAACTATATACGGGGGGCGCAAAATTACGAGATCCTTAAAGCTAATAATTAGGGAAGGGAGCAAAGCAACTGAGCTTTTGAAATTTTTTGCATTTCCAACCCTCAAAAAAATGTATTTCTAATGCATTAACCCTTCGGATTTTTTTTTTTTTTTTTTTTTTGGGGGGGGGGGGGGCGCATAATCCGTATTATGATTTTTTCTTCATTTATTCCGTTTCGGTTTTTTTTCTCTTTTGGGGTTTTTGCGCCCCCTCCAAGTGCGGCCCGGGGCACGTGCTCCCTGTCCCGCCACTGATACTGGGGGCGCAAAATTACGAGATTCTGAAAGAAAATAATTGTGCGAGTATGCAAAGCGACCGAGCTTTGGAAAATTTCCGCATTTCAGACCTTCAAAATCTACATTTAGATTAAGATTTTTTTAAATTTCCCCCTTATTTTCTTTGTCTCCTTTGCTTTTTTTCGCCCCTCCTAGTGGCGCCCTGCCCCCTAGATACGCCACTGAGCGAAGCGACCGAGCCGGGGGAGGGAGTTATCCCCCTCCCACACCAGGGACTTTTTCAAAAATCTGTCTAAATAAATTTGAGTTTCATCATATCCACCTTAAGTGACGTCACATTGTATATTGCGATCGGTTTAGCCACTACCAGAGCTAGTGTATCAGTATCTATTTGTTTTTAGAGAATATGGAAAGTAAGTTTGAGAACCGTTTTATATTTTCATCCGTTTATCTTCAAAAATGGTTGTTTATTACCCATTGATAACCGGTTGATAACGATGATCACTTACAAATGGGGGAAGGGGGAGGGGCACAGCTGGCCCATCCCGGTTTAAAAACCAATTGATACAGGTATGCAGCCCCAAAATAACATATGCATCTTCGTCCAAAAAGGCACTTTTCTTTTCCGCTGGACAGATATTTTTCAGAATTGTTCCCCACCTTTTGAAAAATCCTAGATCCAGTGGATGATGAAAATCATGATGATATTTATTGGCGTAGCTAGGGGCACTGGGGAGTGCGTACTCCCAATTGAATAGTTGAAAGGAGAAGAAAAAGGAAATATAAAGATCTATATGTACAGAGAGAGATAGAGATAGAGAGAGAGAGAGAGAGAGAGAGAGAGGGGGGGGGGGGAGAGAAAGACTGAAAGAGGGAGGAGGAAATCGTCAAGAAAAGAAGATAAAGCTAACTACTCCCATATCTCCCTTCTCTTGATGACCTTATTCTATCACATTTCATTCCCAGAGTAAGACCAGTGCCCCACCACCCCCCCCCCCCCCACACACACACGACAATTTTGTTTTTGCCAGCCCTCCAAAAGTCGCTCAGTAGGGGGGGATGTATCAGATGTTTTCCTCCATAATTCTCTGACAAGCAAATTTAAAAAAAAAAAAAAGGGATTTTTCGCCCGTATTGCCCCCCCCCCCCCCCCCCCGCCACGCCACTGCCCGATGACCTATTATTTGTCAAAAGTTGTCAGGCGGCAGTCTGCCCCCTGCCCTCCTTCCCGGCTACGCTAGTTCTGCCAATAATATACCCTGGCTTCAGCTAGACTACCATGATAATAGAGACTTGATGAGCCGCAAAAAGCAACATTCCTTCCCTTTGACCCTAACGTTACCCTAAAAAAAATTGTTGTGTTCGATTCATTCTTAGATTTGACTTGTGGGCAAACCGTATCCTGGTGCACAATGGACTTGCCATCTGGGCCACATGGACTACAGTCTGTCTATCGCTCTCAAGTACACGTTTGGAGTCGACGAGTAAGTCAATTCACCGGTGGTTTTGGAGGGACACAACTGGCCCGTGCCCCCTTTCAAACCCAAGTGGCAGGCGCGTAGCCGGGGGGGGGGGGGGGGCTATGGGCGGTTGGGCGCCCCCCCCCCGAAAACAAAACAAAAAACAAAACAAAACAAAAACCCGCCAACTAAAAAAAAAAAAAAAAAAAAAAGCGAGAGTGAAAATGCGGGGGGAAGTGAGAGAAAAAAAGGCCTAAAAGGGTGCTACGAGCCGTTATCTTTCTCTCAAAATTTGCTAAAAAATTTTCGCCCGAGAAGGGGAAACTCCCTTCCTCTCCCTGCGCCCTCCTCTGTTACATACAGTGTAGTATTGCGTCCAAATAATTGAAAAGCAATCAGGGCGTCGAACTAACTTATCGGCTAAAAAAGGGTGATACACGAGCCGTTACCTTGCACTCAAATTTGCACGAACGTCGTGGTCATACGCTCACAACCGCCCCTAAAATGAAATCATGGCTACGCGGTTGGCAAGCGGTATACACAGCCTCCAAAATGTGCCCCCTTTTCCAAATTTTTGACAGTCTTAAAAAACGCAAGAAAATGTGATAAACTTTTTGAGTAGAGTAAATTATGTGGAACGATAGTGGGTTAATATAGGTTTTCCCGGCCAATTTCGCACGTTTGTCAGTGTGTTTGATAGAAAGTTCATTCAATTTAGCAAAAATCCTCGTTACGGCGCATTCTGTCTTTCGAAATTGCAACTTGTACATTCAATTTAACATTTCGAACAATGAAATCTGCACATGTGCCTTTCGAATTCATAAAAGGGGTCTTCAAATTGACACGTGCTCTATATTCAGTCAAATTCGCCAACACCGGTCGAAGGGGTTATTTCAGTCATTCAATTTCGTGGATGGGCATCCAAATTCCCAACATTTTCAGTCAAATTACCTCATAGTTTTTATTTCCATTTTAAAAGGTGAGAACATATGTATTTAAATGTGATTTTTGTTTCGGCCACACACTGTTGCAGTAAATAACTCGAATTTGTTGTTCTGTAACGCCCCTCTTCTTTCATACATGCCATAAGGCATATATATACCAGTACGACAGAGCCCCTTCATCTTCTTCGGTACAGTCATGGCAGCACAAGTTAGATACAGGCGCATATCTCAACAAGATAGAGAAAGACTTATAGAAGCATTTGAGGGACATAACCTTGACTACCTAGAACTGGCCGACACGCTCGGAATAAAGCGCTCAACGGCCAGATCAATTGTGGCCACATATCTCCGGACCGGGAGACGCAACAAGCTGCCAAGGGGAGGCGAGCGAAACGTGAAGATGGATGACGAAATGAGAGCTCGTCTCCAAGCCACTGTAAGCAGTAACCCCTTAGTCACCCTTGAGCAACTGAAGGTAGATCTACGGGCAGCTCTTCCGCAGAAGCCCCCGGTATCCGTCTCTACTATTGCTAGAGCACTTGACTTAACGCTCATCACGACGAAACTGGCCGAGGATGTCCCAGATGCTAGAAATTCACCGAGAATCCTAGACACGCGCATGGAGTACGCACAGTGGTTTATGGCCGAGAGTGTCGTTGCACACTGTGTCTACATTGATGAGACCGGCTACAACTTCTGGACCAGACGCTCTTTTGGAAGAGCCCCACGCGGGGTCCCTGCACGTCGGGTCTTACATGGCCAACGCGGTCGGGAGTGCAATGTCACTTTTGCAGTTTCAAGTGAGATTGGGCTCGTTCACCACACTATTGCAGTGAAAACGGTGACGAGGGAAACTTTCGAGGCTTTCCTGGCTACCACCGCTCATGAATGCGAGAATGTCTTCCCCCTGATGAGGACGTGTACCTGATTTTAGACAACGCACGTCCTCGTGTAAGAGCTCAGCTACCTGGTAATGCAAGCCCAAGGATTCATTTGAAGTTTCTTCCTCCGTATTCTCCATTTCTCAACTGCGTGGAGATGGCCCATTCTGCGTTTAAGGCAGCCATCAAACGAGATCTGGCCCGCCCGGAGTTGCAGCAGAGGGTAGGCGACAGAGAAGCAGCACAAGAAGCTGGGGTCAACATGCAGGAGTGGAGAATCAACCTTGTTCAGCAGGCAGCTCGACGAAATACGGACGCAATAACGCAAGAGAAAGCCATCCGGTGGTTTAACCACACCCAGACATACCTCCCAAGATGCCTGGCTCGCCAACAAATTGATGGCTAGAACTGATCTAAGAACTGTATTCTTTATTCCTAATGATGGTTAGCATTAATGTAACACCCACCCAATGCAAATAATGAAAGACATATGAAAGAAATAATCATGATGTAAATTGAAACCTCCACACACAATACACCATTGAAAGAAAAGTTGCCAAGATGATACAGGAATAAAGAATAATCCGAAAATATGAAATATTCTGATCCTCATACAAAATTATGATGAAAGAATTGAAAAAAAGTAGAAGAATAAACGCTTAAAGACGTCTGCTAAATTGACTTAAGTACGTGTTAAATTGGATGCCTAGAAATGAATTCGAATGAACGAGCGCACTATATTTGTGATCACGTGACTACATAATTCTAAATTGAATGAACGATTTGCGAATTCATGCTTGTTTAATGAATTTCAGTTGAAAAAGTATTAATTAGAATGAGGTTAAATGTAATCTGAATGCTCCAAAAAATAATTTTAACGAATAAATAATGAAATTAAAATACCGAGCGTGTCCTCTTGGCTAAATTTGGCTAAATTGAATGAATGCTCTATCAAATGGACTGACAACTAGAAAGGCCGTCAAAGGCGGCAGACCCACGCCTTAACCCAATAGGTTTTGTTTTGTTGCGATTATTTTTGTAAGCAGGCCATTCAAAGGGGATAACAAGAGGCACATCTCCCCCCCCCCCCCAATAAATTTTGCCATATCCAGGTCATAGCTTTGTGCAGGGGCGGATCCAGGATTTAGTAAAAGAGGGGGCACAAAAATGAAAGTTTGTGAAAAGGTAGACCCGTATTTTTTTGGTCTCGCCAGCTTCTCGAAAAGTCGCTCAGTGGGGGGGGGGGGGTAGGGACGAAAAATTTTTTTTCGCCAAACCTTCAAAAATCGCTTAGTAAGGGGGTTCTGGGGTCCAGTTCCCCTCCAGAATTCCCTGACAAGCAAAAAAAAAAAAAAAAAAAAGGTCTTCACTCTAAAAGGGGGGGCACAATCGCGAAAATGGCGGGTCGTCTATGGTAAAAATTCATACTTCTCTTCCAAAATGGGGGCACGGGCCGGCTGTGCCCCCCCCTGGATCCGCCAATGGCTTTGTGTGTCCCCACCCTTGAAAAAATTCTTCTGAAAAAGATATTTTATTATTGAAACATCCCTCCCCTAAAAGTAATTGATTAGACATGTCAGAGAGCGTGGCGTGGTGAGAAAAAAAATCATTTAGCAATTTGTATTCAGTGTTCAGTCATGTAAGTGTTAGTAAATGTATTCATGTTCTATCTTTAAATTACATTGCAATTGGGGTTGTTTTTTTTTTTCATCGGGCTTGGATAAAATAAATATGACGACAAAATAAGTTGGATCTCGACTTCAAAATGCATGCGAGGCACAGAGCTTACTCACTCAGCTCAGTCACCACCCATCAACAAAGTCAAAGTGGATACTGGCGTGCATGTATTCGGCGAACCTCGATCAGCCACCAAATTTTGCAAATCCACACAAATTAAAAAGAAATCCAGTGTTTGTATATATTTTACAACTACGAAATCCACTCAAACAGACATAAATGAGTTATAAACTAACTCAAATCTCAAATGACAGGACCGTTATAACCCAAAGAAAAAAGTTCAATCCTACTACAGTCAGTAAGGCACAGGCACTGTACTCCCTGGGGTTATGTACTCCCTAGCCCGACCAGATCGCCGTCACTTCGCGACAGCGCTGTGTATAGTTATGTACGTACAGCTAGCTACACAGCCCACTCACTCAGATCAATACACGCGAACGCTCGCGAGTGCGATAGACTCACTCACGTCGAACAAACTCACCAGATTTTCACCGAAAACAATTAAAATCACGTACTACACGTCCACCAGGATAAAATAAATCACAAAAACTTCCACAACAAAGTGGAAAGAACCGGGGAAAATAAACAGAAATGCACAGAAGATAAGAAATAGAGGAGAAGCCGTAGGGGTAGGGTAGCCTGAATCTAAATGAATTTGTAGTTAAAAAAGGTATCGCGCGCAATCCCTTGTTGCTGGGATACGTTGCCTTTGAATATTCATTGCAGGCTCGTACGGATTTGAAGTGAAATGGCAAATAATGGGTCTAAAAGTCTTCTAAAATTCATAAACCTGAAATAGACTTTTGGTGAGACGAAGTAATGAGTGTTTTGATTGGCCAAAATATTTCTGCATCTGCAGGCGAAGTTTGGGGTCATCAATCTTTCTAGTTTCTTTCCTGTCACTATCTGAACTGAAGTTCCTATACTTTACTACAGGGTCAAAACTTCAAGGTCACACAGAATGTGCAGGGGTCAACCAATCATCACCAAAATCTAATCGATTCTTTCCTGTCACTTTCTGAACATTCCCTGAAAATTTGGTGCAAATCCGTTCACCCGTTCTCTTGTTATCTTGTACACAAACAAACAAACAAACAAACAAACAAACAAACAAAAAAAAAACATACGGAGCCCTTTACATAACCCTGCCGATTTCATCGGCGTGGGTAAATACGGAGCCCTTTACATAACCCTGCCGATTTCATCGGCGTGGGTAAAAAACAAACATACGGAGCCCTTTACATAACCCTGCCGATTTCATCGGCGTGGGTAACAATACGAAATTGGCCGGGAAAACCTATAATAATTACAGGGCCCTCTGGAAGAGCAGTACTAATACTGATGAAGCTTTAATAATTATTATCATATTTTCCATTTATATATCGCAGCTATACTATACAAATATACTCGACTGCGCTTAACAAAGTATCATTATTACTCGGCTACCCTGGGTAAACATTGGTGAACACGACCAAATTATAATGATGATTATCATCATTATCATGACAGAGATACAACCGTCTACATCTGTTTAGGGATCCTAGCTTCACAACTCGTCACGTATTTCATCTTGGATTGCTTCATCTATGACCGCTACTTCCGATATATTCTCATCGTATACCCGGCTGCCGTGTGGGCTTTGGGTGGGACAAAAAAATTTTTTTCCCCAAACTTCCAAAAAACGCTCAGTATAGGGGTTATGGGGCCCAGTTTCCCTCCATAATTCCCTGACAAGCAAAAAAAAAAAAAAAAAGGGGGGCAAGGGCGTACAAAAACAATTTTTCACCCTTTTAATTTTTTTAACTCCGAAAATTATTGGGGGGGGGCAAATGGGGGGGGGGGGGGGCAAAGCTTCTGACCCCCATGCCCCCCCCCCCCTGGTGCCGCCACTGAAGGGGGGGGGGGGGTTGTCGGGCTGAATTTTAGGTAGCTCAATTTTTACCAAGAATAAAAAGTTATCAGATTTTCAAATTTGAGATTTGCCGACAGCCTATAAAAATGTAGAGTTTGCTGACGGAAATTTTAAAGGCAGGCGTCACATCCCTACTCGCACCTCTATCGACACCCCCAAATAGTCAATCGGAATATGAGACTAGTTTGGTCTTCTTTCCTTAACATTACTGTAGTTTTCTTTACCACATAATATAACTCATTGACATTTTAATCAATCTTTTCCATCCTGTGATTTTGCTTGTCAACTTTTACACTGTAAAAACTGAAGTGATACTTTTTCGGGGCATGTATAGGGACTGCACCTGAAATGCTGTTTTAGCACTTGTAGTGTGCTAATTTACCAGCAAAAAAAAATGTGACCCTGGCGAGCCTCGAACCAGGTTCGCTGATTGAGAGGCGCTGACGTTACCGATAGACTAACGAATGCTCCTTGCAATCCAGTTTATTCATGGGAGTCAAGTAGATAACATGAACTATGTGGTGTCGTAAATTCACTATGTAACAATATGATCTGCTCTAAATCGTACGATGTGAGTTAGTCTAGCGGCAATGCCAGCAATTCTCGATCTGCGGACCCTGGTTCGAGGCTCGCCAAAATCACGATTTTTTTATGAATGTTTAGCAGTTTAAGGAGCCGGTCCAGCTCCCGTGAAAGTGCTGAAATAGCACGCTGTGTGCATTACAATAGCACTCTGAGTGCAGTCCATATGCATGCCCTTAAAAAGTGCTATATGCCTATACAGCACTTAAAGGCATTGAGTAACTTTGTTGGAGATCAGAAAAAAAAAATCTGAATTAGCTCATGCTGCAATGATAATTAGAAACCTTTAGGTCAGTCGGGAATCGTGTGACTTTTACAGGTCAATTGCTGATTTCATTATCAAGATATTTATGATTTAAAATCGAAATTTTATAAGCGTATGGCATGACGCTTATAACTTGTGACGGTCGGCCTACCTCCCTCTTTCGGCAAATGCACAGCGTAACGTCTATTTACATTGGCCTGCCGCTGTGGGGTGTAATGCTGACAGGGCTTGCAATACCAAGGATTGATAACTCGGCAATACTATCGCGCGCGAGAGAAAACTTGAGCGCTGGAGCTCATCCCGTGGGCCGGCAAGGGGCTAGCCTAGCCTGTCGATCGCCTGGCCTGGCCGGCGGTCGCTGGGGTAGTCGCGACATCGTGTGTGAGGAGAATTACCAAATTTTGATTATTGCATCTAGCCTAGCCTGTCGATCGCCTGGCCTGGCCGGCGGTCGCTGGGGTAGTCGCGACATTGTGTGTGAGGAGAATTACCAAATTTTGATTATTGCATGGTAATCCTACATACATGAATAACAAATGTTTTTGCCCGACAAGAAAGAAAGAGAAAGAGGAAACAAATGAAAAGGGGAAGGGGAGGTCGCACATTTTGAAACATGGACGAAACAACAATCCATAAGATCAGCTCTATACCAGAGACGTACTAGACGTTGTGTAAGGGAAGGAGGGGCCGGGGCTGGAGCTCGGAGGGAGAGAAAATGAGAGACATCGAGTGGAGGAAATACAGCCCTGTCGTCATTCACAATTATTGCCGTACGAGGCAGGGGCTAGCTGGTTTCAGAGCCCGCCACTCTGTTTTTATTTTCGGGTAACGGCCACCGCGCGCTCGCGGAGTACGAGTGCCCGCAGGTCCAATAAATTTATTTCTCGCTCTCGAGCGAAAATATCCCTCACATTTTCCAAACTAATTTCGGTTACTAGTCGTCACGATATACATTGTACTGGAAATAGTGCGGGGGCGGGCATATAGGCCTATGCGGTTGGATGCTTAGACAAATTTCCAATACTACAATCGGAGGATAGAGAGAAATGTGGGGAAAAGCCTTTTTTGTATCTTCAGAACAGCAGGATCATGCGATCGACTGAAGACTGATAAAACAATGAACACATAAGATTTTATTTTGTCTCCTTGGACGGGGAATTGATTAGGGAGATGTAATACTTGTCATAAGAGTGTGGCATCCCCCTGGCCCCCTCCCCCCTCACGTCAGTGATTTTTTTGGGGGGGTTTCTTTCTTTTTTCTTCTTCTAATATTTCTAATATTGGGCTATAGCCTAACATTCTGGAAGCTTGATTATTGATAATATCCAAGTCATATCAGGTTACCGTCATATCTGAAAAGTGAGAAAATTTTCATTACGCCAAAATCATCCAAATGTTTGTGGTAAATTTTCTCAAAATGAAACTTGATCCAGCCCCCTACCCTCATAGGCCTACACCTGATTTGCCAAGTCATCTTGCTAAGGAGTGTAAGCTTCTTGCTCTGACTGGGGAGGTGGAAGAGAGATCTCTCTTCTACCTCCCTGCTCTGACCAAGGAGTTATGACAGAACTCCTTGCTCTTTACATATAGCCAACACTTGTGAAATTTGTATTGCTGCTCTCCGTGGTTCACTTCGGCTTCATAAATATTCTTTTCACCAGGTAGCTGCAGAATGCTCTTTTTCAAAGACAGTTTAGACTGGGCATGGACATCAATTTCTGTCAGCAAACACCTCGCCCTCCCCTCTTTCTCTCTCTCTCTCTCTCTCTCTCTCTCTACATACACATCCTTACTCTAACACGTTCACAAGCTTCCATCTAATCACGATGTTGGTTCAGGCAAGGAGTTATCAAGTGTTTTTTAGTTATAAATTTGGTTTAGTAAATAAATACACATAGATGCAGAATACATGAAATGAAGAATAAAATTAATGCAAGAAGGTAGGCCTACCCATGCACTTATCTAGGGGAGGGGGGTGTCCAAACACCCCCTTTGACAAAAGGGGCATTTTTAGGTGGTCGAACACCCCCTTTTTGTGTTATTGTAAGTCGGCACACGCCTTTTTGATGTTAAAAACGCCGCCTTAGAATACCTGTTAACTTTTTTTAACACATATTGGATAATTTGAAAGTAACCCCCAAATAATGTTACTTTTTTTCTTTTTGTTTGGCTTGTCAGAGATTTTTTGGAGTAAAAAGACCCCCAAAATACTGATATATACACCCACCCCCCTCCCCCTTTTAACAAATCCTGGGTACGGCACTTGGCCTACTAATATTTCAAAATTCACTTTGGGATTGTGTTCACTCTTCACTATTCTCCCTCTCTTTCAATATCTCCATCACTGCGTTCTCCCTCATCCTCTTCTCATGATTTGTTTCTTCATCCTTTCCTTCCTTTCTCTCAATGGCTTGTTTTTACCGTGTTTTTTGCACCTCTCCATTTTCTCCTCTCTTATTCCCTTCTCCTTTCTGACCCTTCACAAGAAAAGGAAGTTCAAATTAAAGGAAAAAGTTCATTTTTTGTTTCAATAAGGGTATATTCAAATTACAATACAACAGAAATTACAGACTAACTGGTTCGGACCATTATGTGGCTCTGTATTGTTGGTAAGGGTAGGGATTTTTCAAGAAGGATATTATCAGTGGCAAAGGATCAACATTTTATTTTTTAAATAATATATCTGGACATAATATTTCTTGGCAGCAACAAGTGCTGAAGACAACATGCAAGTTGTCTTTAACACTTTTCCTAAAGATTCAGGAAAGGGGGGGGGGGCACAAGTTACACCCACTCATCCTATTACCACCATCACACCACCAAACCGACCAGTTCTTTGCCATTAAGGGTAATTTTGTTCTGGGTCTTGTGTCGGTCTTATTAGTGTGATTGAGGTATTAGGAAGATGGACAAGGAAAAAAGCCATCAATTGATAAATGTTAAAAAAAAAAAAAAAAAAAAGAGGCAAATTTCATTTTCTCTACATGTACAGGAATTCATTGCTACTGAATTGCCATTCACAATAATAAAATTCCATTTCTACTCTATAAAAAAGAGTCACAGCAAAATTGAATTAAGTTTAAATCACATTTCGATGGAGAACAAGAGCCCCAGGGGGCATGAAGCTCACCTGACGTGGATCAATTCACATCTGGTGCAGGGGTTCCTATAAGGCCACCCAGAAAAATTTCATGAACAACTTTCATTCTTCATGTATAGAGGTATCTCTATACACAATACCAAGTCTGAGCTTCCTACCAAGTTCGGTTAAATTCCAATCATTGGTTTTGGAGAAGAAGCTGAAAATGTAAAAAGTTTATGAATGGCGGACAACTTGCCCCAGCCCCCCCCCCCCCCTCCAGTATGTTACCCCCACAGACCCCCTATAGGGCCACCCAGAAAAAAATCATGAACTTTCATTTTTCGTCTATAGAGGTATCTCCATACACAATACCAAGTCTGAGCTATTCCTGATTCTGGAGAAGAAGATGATTGAAGCTTTTACACTTGGGGGCCCTCCCCCTGGGCCCCCCTGTGGGCCACATGTACCAATTTAGCAATTTTGGATCCCCTACCCCTAAGGATGATTCCTACCAAGTTTGGTTGAATTCCGATCGTGTGTTTTGGAGAAGAAGATCAGAATGTACATTTTGCCTGGCAGCACCCCCCCCCCCCTCTCCTGTGTGTTACCCCCACAGGGCCATATAGGGCCACCACTCAGAGAAATTTCATGAACAACATTCAGTCTTCATCTATAGAGGTATCTCCATACACAATACCAAGTCTGAGCTATGCCTGGTTCTGGAGAAGATGTTTGAAATTTACATAGCTTTTACAATCAGGGGCTCTCCCCCAGGGTAGCAACTTTGGGTCCCCTAACCCTATTAAAGGATGATTCCTACCAAGTTTGGTTGAATTCCGATCATGTGATCAAGAACATGAAAATGTAAAAAGTTAACGGACAACGGACGACGCACGACGGACGACGGACAAATTTCCATCGCAATAGCTCGCTCAAGCCTTAGGCTCAGGTGAGCTAACAAGAAAAGTCCAGGCCGGTCCACTCTTTGATATCGTCTTCCCATCGTTTCTTCTGTCTTCCTCTTTTTCTTCCACCTTTCACTGTGCCTTGCAGGATGGTTTTTGCAAGACCCGAAGAATGTGAAACATGACATATCATTTCAGTTTGCGCTTTTTCACAGTCATGAGGAGTTCTTTGTATGGCCCAATTGCTTGGTGGATGATGGTGCGGACCGTCTCGGTTATGTGGTCTTTATATGAGATTTTACAGAAGCATCTCATTTCCATTGCTTGAATTCGCCTCTGGAGGTCTGCTGTGAGGGTCCAGGATTCCCAGGCAAACAGGTAGATGGATAGGACGAGTGATCTCATCAATCGTATCTTGGAACTGAGCAAGACCAGGAAGTCTAACACCATAACTAAGCTGACAGTGGCAGGGAATCCAATCAGCACGTACAACAGTTTGGTGGTGCTGTAATAAAAGAAAAGATAGTTTAAAAAAAATGAATTAGAATTTCAATGAAATAGAATTTTTTTTCTTTTGTGAAAAGGCCATTGCCTGAATTCATGAATACTTCTGTAAGGGTATTACAAGCAACGTACATGGCCTCATGCCCAATCATAAATGGCAATACAGGCTACGCTTATTTTAAACCATAGTTTAGACCATGGGTTTACCCTCCTTTGTGAATTGTGGCCAATGTGTTTCTTAACAAGGTGTCAAGCTTTTCATAACACTTTTTTGGTCATGAACTGAAATGGAAACTGTCCTAAAGTGAAATATGCCAGTGTTGCGAACACAACATGCACTGGTCTACATGATGGTAGAGGTACCTTTTAAAAATATTCTAGTAATTTACACAGCAACACCTTGTGTAAAACTAACGTGCAAACAAATCAGACATGAACTAACAACTGCCTACAAAAAAATTACTTATACTAACAAAAATCTCTATATCTGACTGTAATACAGAATCCCATAAATTATTCATCATAAGAATATAAAATGTAAAGTAAATCCATCCTTCATCCACAAATATTTCTTTCATCATTCATCAAGACAAATTTACAAAATCTATAGGAATGCGGATATAAATATCATAAATTTGTCAACCGGGCGTCGCTAGCGGCAAATGCGCCACCTCTGTTGGCAACAAAAAAAGAGGGGGGGGGGGGGGGAGAGTGAGGGAAGAGGAAATATAGGGTAAAAAAGGAAAGGAAGGGAAAGGAAAATAAACACTAAAAAGAAGGAAAGGAATGGAAGAGAAAGAAGGAAAAACTGGTCAAATTTTTTTGCTCGCTCGCTCAAGTCGCTCGCAAAAAACATTGAGATGTTAATCTTTGGGCAAATGGCTGCCCCCCTGGGATTGTCAAAGTTCAGATGGTCACATTCGGGCAGCGAAGTGCTAGTATACATGTATATGGGTCTGTTCACAAAGTTGGGGCACCGAAACTTGACATTTTATCGTAAAAACATTGTAGTTTTAACCAGGGGCGGATCCAGGATTTAGTAAAAGAGGGGGCACAAAAATGAAAGTTTGTGAAAAGGTAGACCCGTATTTTTTTGGTCTCGCCTGCTTCTCGAAAAGTCGCTCAGTGGGGGGGGGGGGGGTAGGGACGAAAAATTTTTTTCGCCAAACCTTCAAAAATCGCTTAGTAAGGGGGTTATGGGCTCCAGTTTCCCTCCATAATTCCCTGACAAGCAAAAAAAAAAAAAAAAAAAAAAGGTCTTCACTCTAAAAGGGGGGGCACAATCTCAAAAATGGCGGATCGTCTATGGTAAAAAATCATACTTCTCTTCCAAAAGGGGGGGCACGGGCCGGCTGTGCCCCCCCTGGATCCGCCAATGGTTTTAACACTATGACTTACACCATTAAGTTGTTTTATATGAATGTACTTGGTGCCTCCAGGAAGCTTTTGAAGAACACAAGACAAATTGTTTTGAGGGGCATTTTCAAAATATTGACAAAAATATACTGGTGTTCCATGTTACATCCACAACCACCTTTTTTTTAGATTACCAGCATATCAACATGCATGATACCTTTATTACAAAGCTAAATCCTATTAGTAATGGGTACATTGTGTTATGGTGCTGACTTAATGAAGCAAAACTTTTAACAAAAAAATAAATATCTTCCCTGAGTTTATCATGAATGTTGTGGGTGTAACGGTTTCCAATCAAATGTCACAAGTTGTGGATGAACGAGACACCAAAGAATATCTGCAACTTTCATCAATAACTCTTGAAGTCAGTATATACTCTCATTGCAGTTGTTGTTGCATTGAATTAAATAGAGAACCTAAAGTAACCAGGCAAATATTTATCATCAAGAGCATTATGGATGTGCCGTTATGTCTCAAAATAAGACTTTGCGGATGTAACACGGACACAATGTCCGGTTACATCCACACGCTGGTTTTTCATAATTATTTCCAAAATACATTGTGGAACAACATGTTTATGTTTCTCAGATGCTTTTTATTTTCACAAGAGATAGAATGGCCAAGTAAGAAAATTCTAACTAGACTTTTTCATCAAATTACAGGGGATTACAGAAAAAAATGTCTCAAAAGGTGCCCAACTTTGTGAACAGACCCATATCCACATATTGAAGAAGAAAGGTTCCAGGATAATTACATACCGGTAACTTATGTAATTATCTGGCAAAATATTTAGAAATTGAAAAGCTGATATTTGGGCATAAGGCGTCAGTCCCCTCCTTACGAAATGGGCCTGTCTGATCAAGATCTCTATGTCTGCGATTTTCTTTTATTAATTTTTGTCGGGGGAGAGGGATTAGGGTGCAGCAGTTTTGTCGGCAAAAATGGGTATCGCATCCATTTGTTGGCAAATTTGAGTGTCACAATCCCATTCAAAATGTTCTATCAACGCCCCAGTTAGTCAAGCTCTTGCATGACAAAAACTTTAATGGAATAGACCCAAGTGGCAATAAACCAGCTGAATTTTATTTTTTTATTATACTTCATTTCTTTATTTTTTACATGTAGACCCTACTACTCCAAATACAAAATTGTTCTTTGTTTCATTCCTGTTCTATAATTGCACATCTCTCAAGTAAACATGGAAGGTGAGGAAAGAGGATATTTACCTGTAGGTGAGTGTAGATCTATTTGCATGTTTCTGGCATGACTGTGTCTGCTCCATCATCAAATAAGAGATGTCATGCATCTGTAAGCAAAATAGAATGACTAGTCAAATGTATCCATAACAGACTATCAAACCGTTTTCTTAGACAAGTATATGGATCTGAATGAAGACTAAAAATAAGAGTTTGTCGATATCTACTGAATCATATACATGTACCTGTGAACAGCCCACACCTCCCTGTCCTATTGCATATCCACTTATCCAGGGAAGTATTAGAAAACATTTTAAAAATAAAATTCAGTAGTATGAAGGGGTGGGTCCATATAACTGAAGTTTGCCATTGGATTTCTCCAAAAATAATATGCATGGAATAGCACTAACCAAGATAAAATATTTATTCATGCTTATGCCCAACATACATTGCGATTTCCCGAATATTGAATGCAAAATTTTTAAAATTTACAGATCAGATCTACCAGTAGTTGGAAACTATCTGTCCGGACACCCAACATAGGTATACTTAGTGATAAGGATTTCTCATTCTCATTGATAAGAACTGTCACATATAAATCCTATATAAATCAAGATTTTGAACTGCTAAGAAAACAATGCAATTACTCAATGGCATGATTGGTATGTAATATTCCACCAGATTGGAAAAGCGGCAAGAAGAAGATTCAAAATTCCTGGAAAGAGCAGAGTGAATCTATTTTTTCAAATCTGGAAGAAAGAAACAGATCTAACGATCCGGGGGGGGGGGGGGGGGGGGGGGGGGAGCACTCAGTATATACATGTACATGCAGTGTGTGGTGGGTATGTGCCGCCCAGAAGACCCCCATTTTTACACTAAAGTTTTCGTTCCAAAGCATACCATTTTTTTCTTGAGAAAAAGAGAAAAAACATTCCAAAGCATTTTGTCGTTCTAGTCGTTCTGGCACGTCTCGCCTTGCCCGTTTCGCTTCAAAGACAACATAGAATAGACGTGCCATGGCACACTGCGTTTAAGCGAATGCATGGGAGCTTGTGTGTGGGTACCAGGTAGCTGTACGAGCTCCTTGGCTTATCAATCTGGTACTTGCCTATGGAGCTGTACATGGGATCCATATACCTTGTGTGTTGGAAGGCATCACCCCAAAAAACTACATCTAAATATCACCATTTCTCACATAATTTGACCCATGCAACCCACCCTCGGAATTTGCTATAGGGGTTACCTTCCAGGATCAACTAAGATTGTAAAAATTGAATAACTAAAAAAGGGGGAAAAAAGACTAAAATCAACAGATTTTTTTACCTTGCATTTGTAACGTATATATATATGGGACACACAAACCTTACCTTGCATGGGTAGTCCCATATAACTTACATCATGTGCAAGTAAAAAAAAAACCTGATCACACCTGCCAGTTTTGTGTTGTTTTTTTTTGTCAATCAATTTTTACAACCTTAGTTGATCCTGGAGTTGAAGGTAACCCCTTTAGAAACTCTGACTCTGAGGCCTGGCTGAGGATGGTTTGCATGACAGTGACTCACAGTATGTGAGAAATGGCAATATTTATTTTTAGATCTATTTTTTTTTGGGGGGGGGGGGGGTTGATATCTCATTATCTGCCTCCACACACGGTATGGATCCTACCTATATTATGAGCTCCTTGGCTTATCAATCTGGTACTAGTACTAGTAGTACTGGCCTACGGAGCCGTTCATGCCATGGTATCCAACTGTGAGTGGAGTCGGAGGCACATATCAACAAAAACAAGATCTAACTAGATGAATATTCGACCGCGCGCGGTCGGAATTTATGCCTCCGCCATCACCAGATTGGAAATGTATGGCATACATGTACACTCTAAAAAGGACTGGTCCAACAAAATGACAAATCTTTTCACTTAAAATGCACAGGAGACAGAAAAATTTATTTCATTTCATTTTCATATAAAACTAGAAATATTTGATAACAAGGCTAAAAACCAGTAATTTCATGTAATTTTATGTAAATTGACCTCTGTAACCTCTGACCTTTGACCTACTTACCCCAAAATCTAATCAGTTCATCTTTATATGGGTATGCATACTGGTACCAAGTTTGAAGTTCTCACCTCAGATAGTTCTTGAGATATCGCGGTAACGGTGGTAAAAACCACTAATTCCATGTAATTTCATGTAAATTGACCTCTGTGACCTTTGAACTTTGACCTACCTACCCCAAAATCTAATCAGTTCATCTTCGTATACGGTAACATACTAGTACCAAGTTTGAAGTTCTTACCTCAAACAGTTCGAGATATCGTGGTAACGGTGCTAAAAACCAAGAATTTTTATGTAATTTCAGGTAAATTGACCTCTGTGACCTCTGACCTTTGACCTACTTACCCCAAAATCTAATCAGTTCATCTTTCTATGGGGATACATACTGGTACCAAGTTTGAAGTTCTCACCTCAGATAGTTCTTGAGATATCGCGGTAACGGTGGTAAAAACCACTAATTCCATGTAATTTCATGTAAATTGACCTCTGTGACCTCTGACCTTTGACCTACTTACCCCAAAATCTAATCAGTTCATCTTTCTATGGGGATACATACTGGTACCAAGTTTGAAGTTCTCACCTCAGATAGTTCTTGAGATATCGTGGTAACGGTGCTAAAAACCAAGAATTCTTATGTAATTTCATGTAAATTGACCTCTGTGACCTCTGACCTTTGACCTACTTACCCCAAAATCTAATCAGTTCATCTTCGTATGGGGATACATACTGGTACCAAGTTTGAAGTTCTCACCTCAGATAGTTCTTGAGATATCGCGGTAACGGTGCTAAAAACCAGTAATTCCATGTAATTTCATGTAAATTGACCTCTGTGACCTCTGACCTTTGACCTACTTACCCCAAAATCTAATCAGTTCATCTTTCTATGGGGATACATACTGGTACCAAGTTTGAAGTTCTCACCTCAGATAGTTCTTGAGATATCGTGGTAACGGTGCTAAAAACCAAGAATTCTTATGTAATTTCATGTAAATTGACCTCTGTGACCTCTGACCTTTGACCTACTTACCCCAAAATCTAATCAGTTCATCTTCGTATGGGGATACATACTAGTACCAAGTTTGAGGTTCCTACCTCAAATGATTCTTCAGATATCGCGGTAACGAGAAGTGGGACGGACGGACACACGGACGGACGCACGGACGCACGGACGGACGGACAACCCGAAAACATAATGCCTCCGGCACCCACCTTCGGTGGGCGGAGGCATAAACAATAACTTGTAACATGTCATGCATGTCTAAATGAATTATAATCATTCCTCACATACTTACGAGCCATACAAACCAGACATTTTATTCACAAGCCTCAAAATGTTGTTTTTCACGTCAAAAACTCCCGAACTGCGTGTAAATGAATATTTGAATAAGTGCGCAGACATGGGATTGGGAACCATGCAAGATTGTTTATAAAAAATTTTATATTCAATGTTGAATTAGGGCCTACTTGAAATGACAAGACGGTGAAGACCGTTTCTTGTGAAAATGGCATTGTCCTTGCTCTAATTTTGATGCAATTTTTTTTCAAACTTACTCTTTAGAATATCAGGAATAAAATAAAATAAATCTTTAGAGGAATAGTAAAGAAATTCTTGTTCATTTTTCCCGTCAAAACCTTAGGTGCGCAGACCTAGCGCTCCCCATACAGCTGCGGAGGCCAGTACCACTGCCACTATACCAATTACCAGATTGATCAGCCAAGGAGCTCGGCGTACAGTAAAGTACGCAGTACAATCATGTACATGTAGGTCACCCCATTATACCCGGGATACCACTCCAGTCGATAGAGCTAGAGTCAATAAAATCTTACAAATCTTACAAATCTTACAAATCTTACAGTGAGTTGTGGATATCACACTGTGCCCCTGTCCCGGCGCTGGCATCAATCTGACTAGACAGCTGCCGCTGCTTGTCTGAAGGAGAAAAAAATCTCAAGTCTCAAGATGATAAAACAAACGTCGAGAACTAGCTTTCAGTATGCATGCTAGCTAGCTGCACTGAGCATGAGCCGAGTTAGTTAGCTACATGCGATATGCGTATACGCTGGCGCTGGCATGGCTCGCCGACGGGTACGGTACGACCGTATACCGTTGCACTGTACAAGTAACTATCCCGACAGCTCAGCTAGCTAAAAGCTGGTATATCACTGGCGCCTAGCGCCTGTAAGTTGATGTTGGGTATAAACTGGCTTACCAGAGATAACATGTACGAAACACACATAGCGTATTGCCAATGTCTCACAACGAACGCATGAGGACGCTAGACCAAATACTGTTTGAAACGTAGATCTGCCGTTATTTCAGCCAGAATTTTGATTTCAAACCCATATTTATTTTCTTTTTTAAAAATAGTAAATGAGCTCCAATTTCTATCTTACTTTCACATGTCACTAATTATAGTTCTAACAGTAGGATTATATATAATTGGACCACTTTCACGCTGAATTTGTCAAATTTTGCAAAGCTACACAATACCTTTAAGTTTTTACAGTGTAATGACGAATATTGGGATGATGATGATGATGATGGAGATGGTGATAATGGTGATGATGGTGATGGTGATGATGATGATGATGATGATGATGGAGATGGTGATAATGGTGATGATGGTGATGGTGATGATGATGATGATGATGATGATGATGGTCACGAGAGGAAAAGGGAGAAGGAGAAGCAGCGAAGTAAGATTGGGATGAACCTGACTGGCCATGGTGATGCACATTACAGTAGCTTAGAAGGTGATGATGCTGTGGTTTGCAGATGTGAGAGATTATTTGGATGGTATTTTAGTGTGTCATTATGTTAATCACTTTTAACCATTTCAGATTCAAAGGGACAAATTTTACACTTCTTATTCTCTCTCTAGCTCTTGCTCTTCACATTCTCTTTCCTTCTCCCCTCTCTATCTCTCTCCTCTCCCTCTCTCTATTTTGAAAGAAATGATATAAAATGTTAAGTACAAAATTTTCGAATATCCATTATCCTTGCCCCACCCCCCTGTCATATGGGTAATTTGGATAGGAAGATTGACAGACAGCTGCCCCACTGCTTAATAAAACATTCACAATCATTTAAGACTGGATTTGAACCTATCATCATCATTATCAGCATTATTATCAAGAGTAACATCATCATCATCATCATCATCAAGACCTCCATCATCATCAATGCCATCTTCACATGCAACAGCTTAACCATTATCATTTCAAACTCGTCCCATTGTTTATCTTAGCGTCACCAAAAAGATTACACTCTTCCTTGACCGTAACCAATAATTGACACATAATTATTGTATCCCCCGAACTAGTGTTCGGGGATACTATGGATTTGGCATCGTCGCGTCGCGCCGCGTCCGTGTCCGCCGCAGAGGTTTTTTTTGTGAGCGCTCTACTGGCTGCAGTTTTTGTCGGATCACCTTCAAATTTCACATGGAGGTGCATTATGGTTAGATGAAGAAGCCTATTGTTTTTGGTGTGGGCGGAGTCATGGTTGCCATGGTAACCATATTTTTAAAGAAATAGTAAAGATTTTCTTGTGAGCGCTCTACCGGCTGCAGTTCTTGTCGGATCACCTTCAAATTTCGCATGGAGGTGCATTATGGTAAGATGAAGACGCCTATTGTTTTTGGTGTGGGCGGAGTTGACATTGTTGCCATGGTAACCATATTTTTTAAAGAAATGGTAAAGACTTTCTTGTGAGTGCTCTACCGGCTGCAGTTTTTGTCGGATCACCTTCAAATTTCGCATGGAGGTGCATTATGGTAAGATGAAGACGCCTATTGTTTTTGGTGTGGGTGGAGTCATCGTTGCCATGGTAACCATATTTTTAAAAGAAATAGTAAAGAATTTCTTGTGAGCGCTCTACCGGCTGCAGTTTTTGTCGGATCACCTTCAATTTCAAAACAACTAAAAAATGACAAAAGTACAAAAAGGTCAAATTTGTCAGCAGTGATACCCGAGGTCCCAAATTGCCACTTTATCCATTTCAGTCACAACATTGATTCAAATGGGGGATGGGTGACGGGTTCGGGGGATACATGTACTCGGACTGTTCCCCCCCCCCCCCCCCCCCCTCCGAGTGCTCTAGTTATAATAGTTATGTTGAATTGTATCATATTATATGGAACATCATAAACATCACCTATAATATAAAATTCCCTTATTCATCGCTACCATCGCTATCATCGCTTTGCCAAGACATTAATCTACATTTGCCATTCTCCATCCAGGTGTAGTAAATGGGTACCTGGTAGGAATCTATTCCTTGAATGCTTTCAGCGCCTTATAGGGCAGCTGGGCTAAAGCCAGGGTAATATTGGAGCGCCTTGAGCACCATTGGTGAATATGAGCGCTATATAAATATCCGATATTATTATTATTATTATTATTATTATTATTACCACAAATTAACACCATGAAGATAAGCTTCATAAAAAATAAGACCATCTGACTTCGTTTGAACTTTTGTAAAGATGATTATTATTTGGTTCTTGCATCTTGTTATTATTTTCGAACTACAAAATTATAGTGTTTTATATCATTTTCGATGGGATAGCAAATAGATACATAATTATAAGGATTCAACAATAATGATCACGTTCAAATGGAAATTAAGAAAGTATATTTCTTCATTCACCATAATTATTATTCATTTATTTACAACAAGTTTATTGACTCAACATAATTAATTAATCGGTAACATAGACCGTGGGAGGAAAACACAAAATACCAAGTAACTTCTCATTTTTAATAAACATTTTCGGAAAATTTTCATTTAAAAAGGTTAGACCAAAAATGAAATTCAAATGAAGCCGATAACTCTGTATCAGACGTCACAGAAAATAATTGTTTTTGCCAAATACCAGGCAGTTTTCTATTTTCCAAATGGAATGACGACGATACAATATGCTTCACTTCAAACATAATCACGTCTGAAAGAAACATTATTATTATGATTTCCTGGACCGGAAATTTAATCTGTAAAGCGGATAAAGAAAAAAAAACAGAAAGAAAATAAACATATTCCAGATGATTTAATGGTTCATTCCGTCGTTGAACCCTTCGTGAATAGGCAACGCCATCGACCATAGGTCTAACGCGATTAAAGTATAAGGAGACTGTTACTTATCATTCATCAAGCTATTTTTTTCAAAAACGGAGTCATTAATGCACATTAGCAAAGTTACTGCAATGTCAGAAAAGTCAGAAAGTTCATGTGTTAACGTTGTGAATGTTTCCTGCCCCAAAAACCAGTTAGGAAAGAGCATTGTTAATGAAATAATCCCATATTGTGCTTGATGATTCCTATCTGAGTTGAATAACTAAACCATTCGTGAATATTCAACACCATCGGCTTTCCTCTGGCGATAAAGCACACGGGATCCCGAACGAGGACGAGGATTGTTTTCACGACGAAGAAGACGAAGACAAGAGCGAATAGTGTTGATCCGATGACAGCCTGCGGACTGGTTGCTCAGGGAAGCGACAAGGATTCCGCCAAGCGACCACATCGCAGCCGGGTATACGATGAGAATATATCGGAAGTATAGCGGTCGTAGACGAAACAATCCAAGAAGAAATAGGTGATGAGCTGGGTAGCGAGGACGGCGAAACATATGTTGTTGTCTCTCTGTAATACAGAAGAGAACACAAAATTGGGATTTCTTAGATCCTCGAGATGACGTAAGAGTCTTTATTTTAATCTAAACAAATTCTGAAATAATATATTATAACGAAATCGTCTAGGCTACGTTTAAAGGAATTTCATTACTCTGTTATTTATACATACTCATCTTAGATCATGCAGATAAACGGATCTGTTTACTGGCTACATTTTAAAAATTATTTCTTGTGGGTAAAATATAAACATCTAATAAGTTTGTCAAAAATAAGTAGTAACATGTTTGATGTAAGCAGGCTTTTTGATTTGCGTTGTCGAAACAATACATTAAAGACAATGATTGCTTGATGAATGAAAGTTTAATGTCATTCGCCAATTCTTTTTTTATTTCTATTTTTTCTTTCTATATTTTAAAATAATTTTAAAAAAATTTATAGGGGGGGGGGGTCTCTATTTCAAGGGGAATGGACATTTAGGCGTGGTTTGGAGATAGCTTAATTTGAAATAAGTGGTGGATTCAGGATAATTTGAACATCCGCGCCCCCTGATTAAGTTGGATGTTTTAACATCGATAAGATTCAGAACTGAATCTACAAATAAAGGATTAAGGCTGATTTACTTTACAAGTTAATGTATCGAGGGAATGGATGACGAATAAGAAACAACTAAAAGTCGCAGAATACGTCCGCTCAAGATAGTTTTTGCATAGTTATAGTAATATCAAATCAAAACAGAATATATTATGTTAATGCTCTCTCTCAAAAAAAGAAATCGAGTGATCACTGACGTGACTCCCCAGGCGAGTGAAAATGGAATGAAAATAGATTGACTCTTTTCTTTTTAGAGAGCACTCGATATTCACTCAATATTCACTCCTAAAAAAAGTGATCACTGATGTGAAAAAAGTGATCAATGACGTGAAAATAGAAAAGAGTGAAAATTCACTCTTTTCTTTTTATAGAAATTATCCACGCCACTAAAAGAAATTACACTATCTTGTATGCAACTTTAATATGATAGAATTTTATTGTACAAAATATACATGCAACTTTTAATGATAACTCAAAAAAGAGGTTTAGTTGGTCAAATTGTCAATATTTTTCTCATTCTTAGTTTGGCAGCTCTTATCTCTGTAATTTTTCATAGAGGAATATGGTACTTTTCATGATATAAAGTGTATCGTGCACTGTAAAAACTTAAGTGCTGTATATAGCACTTTTTGAGGGCATGCATAGGGACTGCACTCAGAGTGCTATTGAATGCACACAGCGTGCTATTTCAGCACTTTCACGGGAGCTGGACCGGCTCCTTAAACTGCTAAACATTCATTAAAAAAATGATTTTGGCGAGCCTCGAACCAGGGTCGGCTGATCGAGAATTGCTGGCATTACCGCTAGACTAACTCACATCGTACGATTTAGAGCAGATCATATTAGTTATGTTCACACGTAGTACATAGCATCGATGCTATGTTAGCATCAATGCTATGTAAGTTTCAAAAATATTTCCAGTACGTTCAGACAGGCCGTGATCGACTTGCTTCTATCACCCACTCGTGACTATTCATCGCTCACCCGCTGCCAAAACAATAATTACTGCGCCACACAGAGTGACCCGAGTATAATTGGTATGCATGGTCAAACGCGCGGAAGTTATATGTCTTCATAAATCAACATAATAACACAATAACAATTCATTTGTAATATCGATAATACAATCAAGTAGCAAATACATTTGTTATAATCCTTAATTTTAAATAAACCTTGTACATGTCAAAATTGACTGAACTCCAATCTTATGCCAAAATAAAACACATGCATGCACACTATATTCTCTGGTAAGCACATGTAAATCAATATCTAAAGACCACATCATACTTTAGTTAAGGTCTGATTCTGAAAGAGCAGATTCTCAGCTTTAAAATGATATATAACTCATTGGATGTTCATAACTCAATGTACAAAGAGAAGAATGCACAGTCCCTCATAATGTTACTTCTTAATAAGGGTTTAAAGTTTGCAGTCTATTGAAGCACTCTGACTTGCAAAGTGTTGTGCTAAGGTGACAAATGGAGGATTAGAACTCAATGAAAATTTCTATGAAGGGATTATCAGATTGTCCTTAAACTTGGCATACTACATAGACATATCCTGTTTATCATAGTGCACAAGTATCAATGCAAGAACTTACTCCGGAAGATTTATGGGAGATTAAAATGAGACAAGTATTCAGGGTCGTGAAAAAGAAAAGTAATACAACAAAATCCAGAGAAGACACACATAAGTCTGATAAAAAGCTGGCAAAAATACCACTTCTAGATTGTTTGGTGCCTCCACATTTTAGATTACTTAGAAAAAAGTATACTCTTTCAGGAAATACCCACAACTAAAATTTGACCATGCATGCCAACCAAAACACATTGATCTCTAACTGAAAATCACACAGTGCGACTTTTGGGTGGTTTTGTGGTGCCTGGTCACATATACAAAAAAGAAAAAGATAAAAAGAAGGACCCCCCCCCCCTAAAAAAAAAAAAAAAAAAAAAAACCCTTCCTTACCACACAGTATACACATTACCCTACTGTACCCCTATATACATCACATGAATACATACACTACATTACAGTACCAGATGAAACAGACAGAATAATAGAAAAAAAAGTAGGGAAGAGGGTACATCACATGAATACATACATTGAATTATATTATAGCACCACATGAAACAGATAGAATTATAATAGCAGCGAGTGAAGATAACAGCGATTGCGCTCACACGACAAATAGTCACAAGCGCGGTGGGTGGTCTACCGCAAAGCGTCGATGCTATGTCGCTGGATCCTGAGATTTACTCCTGCTAAACTCGCTGCAAGAATAGTTTGGAAACTCGCTTCTATCTCGTGACTATCTGCGTTCAGACAGCGTTTGGTCTCGACACTATCTGGTCTTCACCAAAATAGCATCGACACCTCGATAGCATCGATGCTATCGCTCTACGTGTGAACGTACCTAATGTTACATAGTGAATTTACGACACCACATAGTTCATGTTATCTACTTGACTCCCAGGACTAAACTGGATTCCAAGAAGCATTCGTTATTCCATCGGTAACGTCAGCGCCTCTCAATCAGCGGAAACCTGGTTCGAGGCTCGCCACGGTCACATTTTTTTTTTTTGCTGGTAAATTAGCACACTACAAGTGCTATAAACAGAATTTCAGGTGCAGTCACTATACATGCCCCTAAAAGTAACACTTTAGTTTTTACAATTTGGGGATATTAATCAGACGCAATAATTTAGGAAATTTAAAGCGGAAAACGGTATCAAGCAGAAATTTATCATTTCACTCTGCTGAGGATTGGAATCTGCAGTCTGTTTTTATGATATATGATGATATTAATATTATATTAATGATAGAGAAATGCTTATATCGGGAAATTTGTAATGGATTCCATGGAGCTAGTGGAACCATCTGGAAGAAAAAAAAAAGAGATCCAGAGTGAAAACTTAAGAACATTCATTTCTAAGAAAGAAAGAGATAAACTCGAAATAAAAAAAACACACACACACACACTTTTTCCCCCATCTTTTTATTAGAGATTTCATTGAAAATACATCAGTACACATAAATCAATATAAACAAACAAAGAAATCTCAACAAAAGTACATACATAACCAAAACCAAAAGCACACCCCTATACCCCATGAATATTTCCATAATTTGTTATTCTGATCTCATCACAAACTGCGATTCTTTTTGCACTTAACTGATAACAAAACACAATTCTTTTCCAATAAACTTAATTCATGAACAAGTCATACATTGACTGAAGAACAAACCAAAATTGAATGAAGACACTTACATAATATAACAGACGTTGAAATATCCCCCCCCCCACACACACACACATCATCATCATACACATACACATCACTCATCATACACACCCACAACGCACACACACACACACATACACACACACCAAAATGGCTTAAAAATGGTTCTCAAAAATCAAATCATTTCATCACATCCATTTGACAATTTTGAAATTTATTAATAATATCGTAGAATCCAACTCCTTAAAAAAGAAGAAATTCATAAAAACGCAGATATAATATGTTAATAATTAGCTATCACACACTATATAGATTACAAAATGTAAACTGATAGTCATTTGCTGATGTAATATAAACCCTGATTCTAACTTTACTAGGCCAGGTTATAGGAGATCGTAATTATATTTTCCTATTTCGCAATAGGTTATGGAACTGATTTACGTTAAGATTTACATCTTTCCTTTATCCGGGCGATTGTTTGCAAGTTTTTTTTTTTTTTCATAATTGGTTTATGTTTGTACGTCTTTCAGCAGGATACGATGTGGGCAAAGTCCATTAAGAAATAAGAGCACGCACAAACTGAAGGATGAATATGGAGAGATAGAGGGGAGAAAGGGAGAGAGAGAGAGAGAGAGGGGGGGGGAGAGAACGGGATGTGTGACAGAAAAGGGGAGAAAGAGGGAGAACAAGAGGGGTGACAGGAAGAGGGAGAGAAACAGAGAAAGAAAGACGGTGACAAAGAGGGAGGGGTGGAGAAATGAATAAGAAAGAGCTATAGGAAAATATAAAAGTAGGAAGAGAGGGGAGGAAACAGAAAGGGAGAGAGAGAGAGAGAGAGAGAAAGAGAGAGAGACTGACAGTGATGGGACGGGGGGGGGGGGGTCTCGCAGAGGGTCGGATTATGAAACTATTTTTTTTTTACCTGATGGTGATTTCGTAAATGATGTTTTGGCAAGCCACGTCTCCTATCACGTGCTTGTAATGACTATTAGCAAACAATGAACCAAGTTGAGGTATAAAGAGCAGAGCAAGTCAAAGATTAACAGCATTATAATCTGGTTGTTTGGTCTGCCGCTGACTGGTTTAGTGTGGACACGTGAAGGTAAGTTTGCCTGTGATTTTATAGACATAAAATTAGTGGTATTGTTGGGAGCGGATAATTTTTTTTTTTATACATGTAGCATATAAATGGGGAATAGATCATTTTGTTTCAAGGTGTATACGATTGACCAATGTCGTCCGTACGGTGATATATTCTAAATCTGTAACGTCATGTAGGTGAACAAGTGGTTTATCACTATATTTTTATATATTTTTTACTATTAAAGCTATTGGTTATGGCAGAAAAACCTCAAGTTATCAATATACAGATTAAGCTCTGCTAATAATATCCAATGCCCTCTGGAGGCACACAGGGAAGTAATAAATGTGATATGCACCATAAAAAAGCGAACTGTTGTTATTTTATATCAGTGTGATTGCAGGACCCCAGGGAGAACAGTATATAATACTGATGAGGCTATCCTGGGTAAATAAGACATATTATTATTATTTTTATTAATATTATTATTACTATTTATTATTCTATATAATGGCCTACCAGTGAAACAGGTCTTCCCTCTAAAGTCGGGCAAATCCATGCCAACGAATTTCTATAGAGGACAATTTGAATTCGTAATTAAATATCATAATTGATAGGATTGAAATAAATTGAATATATCATAAAGAAAGTAGATGGAAAGAGAGGGGCTATATGTGAGATTGTTACTTTGCTTCGACGGGAGCCCGGATAGCTCAGTTGGTAGAGCACTGGTCATGTAATCCAGGGTCCCGGGTTCGAATCCCGGTCGTGGCATTGTAATTTTCTCACATTTACTTTCTTTATGATATATTCAATTTACTTCAATCCTATCAATTATGATATTTATTATCATTATTATTATTATTAGTAGTAGTCGTAGTTATCATTATTGTTGTTATCATCGTTATCATTATCATCATTATTATCGTTATCATTTAAGACACAAAAAATAACATTAACCCACGAATAGCCAAGAATCGTTCGGTTTGTAATCTGTTTGTCGATTTAACTGAGTTATAACGTGCGTCTTAATTTGGGTGTATTAGTGCACCCAGATTCAAATATAATTCCATATCTTGCCAACATAACATTTTTTGATAAAAACTATGCCTTGCAGTTCAGTTCATTTTTTTTATTCCACTTTATGCAAACATACAAATAGATAATACATAAGCATATAGACCAGGCTATACAATTGCATGCGTATATGTATACTCTACTTTTTAGGATGATAAAGTTTTTCATAATATGTAATTAAAGCCTTTAATTTGCAAAACAGTATCGTAGAAAAGGCCTATTCGAAGAACGAGTAATTAATGAGTGTTGCCCTTATCTTATGAATTAGTTTCAACCCATTTATTCTGGAAAGTCAGTTTCGTATCCCGAAATCGATTAATGCGAACTCCCTTTCAGAGGCGCTAGGCGGAATTTATCTATCAGCCCACGGGCGGATTGGGGGAGGGCGGGTGTGCTTGTCAATTTTTTTTTTTAGTAATATGACTCTGAAAAAAAAGTGTGACAACCTTGTTTTCGGTGATCATAGAGATAATGCAGGTAGTATTCTTTTCTTTTCCCTTTTTCCTCAAAATTATGAGTCTTTCAACGTGGGGGGGGGGGGGGGGTTACACACCAGCTCTATAATGTGGTGGCTACAAATCACGAATTTGAATGGGGTATCCGACCAAATTTGCGGACAAGTTAGCAGAAAACTTCCCAACAAGCACCTCCCCCCAAAAAAAAAACAACAAACAAACAAACAAAAATACAACAAACAAGCAAACAAACCAAAACAAACAAACCTAGAAAGGACGTTAAAGATCACATTACAAGAAAATCACAAATATGGAAATTAATGTATCACTAGAAACTGGGAAGCTTACAGATGGCAATCGTATAAGTTTTATGTCAACTGCACGCGTATCTGATGATTATAAAAACAACACAAATAAAAGCTCTTCTCAGCATCTGGAATATCCGAGGATTCGCCAGAAATATAGCGATGTTTTGATGTCGTCACACTAGGGATCGATCCTGCTTAAGCAGACGACGTCCTATAATGAATGAACGTAATTGCAATGCAATTATTTATCAAATTATAAAGAGTTTGGTATATTTAACATGACCTTATTTCACACCATTCTAAAAGGGAAAGTGAAACTGATTCTGATAACTACAACCGTTTGATTGTAAATACACAGGAGAAGGGTCAATGATCAATGAAATAAACCCCATTTTCAAATTGAAAAGCCCTCCGAATAATAGCATGGATGTATTCGTTCCCTCTTGAAACGCCGAACATGCCCGGTGCAAGCAACTGAAAATACAATGGCGTCTTATTTTGTTTACAAGTGACCGATTCCTTTATTTTTTAACGCTGCATTTTTCATCAAAATAATACCATACACGAAGTTAAGAGTGAGGCAACAGGCTAACATTAAAGACCTCAGCCTGACCCAAAACAACCATATATTGACGTAAAGCTTAGTAAACAAAGAATATAATTACCCTGGGTATTCATAAATTTTCGTCTCCGTTTATCCATAAAAAATAAAAAAGATAATTTTTTTTTGGTCCGCCCCCTCCCTATGGCGTAACAACAGAGGAAACTGCAGGGGGTCGCTAGACGTGTGACGACATGTCATGTATACAGCTCCGAGTGCGTCTACACGATATGTCGTCATCAAATTTTCACCCCCCGCAAAGTAGCGTTCCTCAGAGACGGGGCCCTCGTCAGAAAAACCACCGGGGCTCAACATTCGGGACGCTGTTACTCATTCCACAGGAAACGGAATCTCATGAAGTTGGTTTCAATTTGTTCAGAAAATATATAGCTCCCCGTGGATGAATAAAGGGTATATTTCAAAATTCGGTCAGGCTGAGGTCTTTAAGACTGACGCTAGTCAAGTAAGAGAAATAAGTGAAGAGGAGATGACAAAACAGGCACTGAAAAATGTGTAAGATGTTATGGGACATCGTCTGCTTAGACAGACCTGGCCCCTGGTGTGTCGTCACACATCTCAGCAGCGTTCGAGGAGCTCTTCAGCTGATATATCGGGGGCAATTGATAATAATCTTTACTTCAAATGTTTCCAAGCGTTGAATTTGGATAACCTCGTTTAATTTATGCCATATATGCAATAAAAAGTATTAAGCCAATATTTCCTTTGATGGAATTTTCTTGTAATGTGATCTTTAAAGGCGGCAGACCCACGCCTTAGCGGCGCTACAGAGTAGTTGCAATATTATACTAACTATGGGGTCAAAACTACAAGGTTACACAGATTTTTTTTTTTTTGTATTCAGTAGTTTTTATTTCTCAAGAACTTCAATTCCAATAAAATGAAATACATATAAAACTTCAATTTTTCAACAAAATGAAATTCATATAAAACTTAAACTTTTCAACAAAATGAAATACATATAAAACTTCAATATGTGACCCGACGCCTCAAAACCTACAATAAGTCGCCAAAATTATTTTTTTGGTTTTATACTTTTTCTGAAAGTGGAGATTCTCAGCTTTCCAATGGTATATCACTTGCCTAGATTACTCAATGATAACACCTTTAAATATCACATTTAGAATCAGTATGTAACCAGCAATCAATAACTCCTATTCAGAGAAAATGGCCATTTAAGTTCGGAACAAAAGAGCACGAAGAGTGCTAAACTTTCGCTCTCTGTGTGCGCCCAAGTAAAACTGGGTATTCAAATGGCCATAGCAACCGGTATGAAGGGATTATCAGATTAGGCTGAATTTTGACACGCTGCTTAAGGAGGACCTATTCATTACTCACTCCAAAAATCAATGAAATACCTTCAGAGGTAAAGTAGTAATTTGGCATTGAATGAAAGTATTACAAAAGCTCTCCAAACATTCATTAGCTCGACAGGTGAAAAAAAGGAGTCATTTTAAAATGCCCCCAAAACATATTTTTAAGTCGAATTACGACTCACAAACTTGAGACATGATAGAATGATAATGAAACTACCCATTTCTATCAAAAACATAAAATCGACTGATCCAAGCAAATTTACTATTTTGGGCTGTTTGCTACGTTGTGGTCCGTGCGACTTATTGTAGGTTTTGAGGCGGCGGTTCACATATTTCATAAACAAATTAAAAATACAATGCCACCTCATATTATATATGTATATTTTTACAAACATGTCCTCTCAAACATAATATTTTACTTTTCAAGTGTCAATCTACCAATATATAAAAACTAATTAAAAAAGACAAATCTTTCCAAAATACACAAAACAGAATATACAAATTGCCCTGATAGCAGAAAGTGTTAAAAATTACGTGATATTTACGTCGTGGTTTTCGTCTTTTTTACGTCCTGTAATTACGTCAATAAGACGACAACTTGCACCAACGCAAGACGTCAAGAGGACGTCTTATTTTGACGTCATCTGTACACTGTAAAAACTGAAGTGCTGTATATAGCACTTTTTGAGGGCATGCATAGGGACTGCACTCAGAGTGCTATTGAATGCACACAGCGTGCTATTTCAGCACTTTCACGGGAGCACGACTGGCTCCTTAAAGTAGAACGTTAATGATTTTAAATATTGGCTTAATACTTATTATTGCATAGATGGCATAAATTAAACAAGGTTATCCAAATTCAACGCTTGGAAACATTTGAAGTAATGATTATTATCAGTTATAAAACGACACACCATGGACCAGTCCTGTCTAAGCAGACGATGTCCCATAACATCTTACACATTTTTCAGAGCCTATTTTGTCATCTCCTCTTCACTTATTTCTCTTCCTTCACTAGCGTCAGTCTTAATGTTAGTCTGTTGCCTCACTCTTAACTTCGTGTATGGTATTATTTTGATGAAAAATGCAGCGTTAAAAAAATAAAGGAATCAGTCACTTGTAAACAAAATAAGACGCCATTGTATTTTCAGCTGCTTGCACCGGGGCATGTTCGGCGTTTCAAGAGGGAACGAATACCATCCTGCTATTATTCGGAGGGCTTTTCAATTTGAAAGTGGGGTTTATTTCATTGATCATTGACCCTTCTCCTGTGTATTTACAATCAAACGGTTTTAGCTATCAGAATCAGTTTCACTTTCCCTTTGTAATGGTGTGAAATAAGGTCATGTTTAAATACACCAAACTCTTTATAATTTGATAAATAATTGCATTGCAATTACGTTCATTCATTATAGGACGTCGTCTGCTTAAGCAGGATCGATCCCGAGTGTGACGACATCAAAACATCGCTATATTTCTGGCGAATCCTCGGATATTCCAGATGCTGAGAAGAGCTTTTATTTGTGTTGTTTTTATAATCATCAGATACGCAGTTGACATAAAACTTATACGATTGCCATCTGTAAGCTTCCCAGTTTCTAGTGATACAATAATTGCCATATTTGTGATTTTCTTTGAATATCTACTTTAAACTGCTAAACATTCATTAAAAAAATGATTTGGGCGAGCTTCGAACCAGGGTCCTCTGATCGAGAATTGCTGGCATTACCGCTAGACTAACTCACATTGTACGATTTAGAGCAGATCATATTGTTACATAGTGAATTTACGACACCACATAGTTCATGTTATCTACTTGACTCCCATGACTAAACTGGATTGCAAGAAGCATTCGTTAGTCTATCGGTAACGTCAGCGCCTCTCAATCAGCGGAATCTGGTTCGAGGCTCGCCACGGTCACTTTTTTTTTTGCTGGTAAATTAGCACACTACAAGTGCTATAAACAGCATTTCAGGTGCAGTCACTATACATGCCCCTAAAAGTAGCACTTTAGTTTTTACAGTGTACAAGACGTAGAGATGACGTCAAAATAACTATATGGGGATATTATGCATAGCAACTTCTTTGGTATATGTGTTGTTAATTAATTATTTCCCCCTCATTTTGATGTGTGGTTATCATCCATATTTTAATTTGATTATTTCACAGTTTACAATGCTAATAATCCTTAATTTAAAATTCGATTCGAAAATTCTTGTAAATAGTCAATGAATATTACTGAATGATTACTTAACTAATGAGGATACCGATTAATGTGTATTATACGTGTTTATGCTTGTGTATTTATATATATTGATTATTGTTGATGTTATTTGTTTTAGTTTTATCCAACAGTGCCTCATGGAAGACCACCAAATTGGTGATATGAGCCACCCTGTATAAATATCAGAAATAAATAAATAAATAAATAAATAAATAAATAAGACGTCCTCTTGACGTCTTGCGTTGGTGCAAGTTGTCGTCTTATTGACGTAATTACAGGACGTAAAAAAGACGAAAACCGCGACGTAAATATCGAGTCACTTTTAACACTTTCTTCTATCAGGGAAGAGGAATGAAGACGTAGAGATGACGTCAAAATAAGACGTCCTCTTGACGTCTTGCGTTGGTGCAAGTTGTCGTCTTATTGACGTAATTACAGGACGTAAAAAAGACGAAAACCGACGTAAATATAACGTCATTTTTAACACTTTCTGCTATCAGGGTGAAGCCCTGAGTAATCCTTTTATTAAAACTCCCCACTTCACCCTCGACTCCCACCCCCCTCAGTTCCCTCCTCTCTAACCACCGGACAAACAAGGTCCTTCATCCCCAACCCGAACCCCTTCCTTCTCCCCCCCCCCCTTCCCCCTTTCCTCCTCCCCACCCGTCCCTTGAAGTTCTACCTGTGTGGGGATGAAAAGCATGAAATTTTACTGACTATCCTACTCCATTATAGAAAGTATAAAATAACTGAAAGTGAAAAGTTTTAACATAAAGGTTCAGCCTTTGTACTTTGCTCCATATCAAGCTCTCCATCTAGCTCTCCCCCAATTTTCCCAATTTTCCCATTTTCTTAAATGTAAGGGATATTTATTTCTTCCTACTGCCAATTTTCTTTCCTCTCTTTCTTCTTCTCTAAACGTGCATTTTATTTTATCTATATTTATTTCTGACGTTTTTTCTCTTCCCCTAAAAACCAAGTATTTTACTAGAATTATAAAATGATTAACCAATTGTTCTTTTCCTTGTTCCCGTAATTTTATCCCAAATAATATTTCTTTCCAACTTAAATTAATCAGAGATATGAAGTTAAAAATATTATTACAGTTTCTCCATATTAATCTCACTCTTTCGCATTCAAAAAATAAATGACGGTAAGTCTCCTCTTCTTTTTTTACAGAAGCTACATAAATTTGAATCAACCATTCCGAATAAATGTAAATGTTGATTTGTGTAAATAATACCGTGCAACAATTTGAATTGGAACTCCCTAAGTCGGCTATTGAGTGTACACTGTCTTGGTCTTTTAAAAAGGATTTCTATATCTTTATCTGCAAGTCCATAATTACATCTTATTCTTGTGAAAACACTGGGAGCGGCCGATTTCTTGGAGAGAAATTCCCTATAGATTTGTTTTGAATTAATATTAGCTATTGATACATTTTTTTTACCGATTAGAAAAGCAATACCCCTATCATCAGGAACAGTATCGCCATCTTTATTTATGTTTCTTTTCCAGCTAAATGGAAGCGTCTTATAAATCATCTGTATCAATTCAAAATCTTTTACGTTTAAACCTCGCTGTTTAAAGTATGAGTATAATCGTAAGTTCCCATTATGATCCATTATATGTTTTACTCGAAATATTTTTTTGTCAAATAGATTTTTATCAAATATACACTTCCCTTTGATTCTTATGAATTTATTATTAAAAATTATTTCATTTCCTTTGTATGGTTCACAATTCGTTCGGAAGTTTCTGGTTTCCATCCATACTTCCAATATATCAGTATAAAATTTTGGCAGCGTTACGTTCAATAAACCCAATAAATAATCACATGAGAAAATGAGATTTCCTCCTAAATGTTTTGTAACATAATTAAAATACTGCTTCCATTTCATATCATTGTTTTCCATAAGTTTCTTGACCCACATAACCCTCTGGGCTTTAATCAGTAATTCAAAATTCATCATTTTTAGACCTCCGAAATGGTAATCTAAATACATTGTGTTTTTATGAATTTTATTTCTTCCTCTCCACAAAAATTCAAAAGTTATCTTATCTAAATGTTCAAAAACCCATTTTGGGACCGGTGTGAGGGATGCTGCATAAATAAATTTAGAATATTCAAACAACTTCAATAACTGTATTTTCCCCATCATTGTTAGGTCCCTTTGCTTCCACCAACCCAAAAGCTTTTTAATTTTACTTAATATCTCCTTGTAGTTCAAACTTTCTTTTACTTCTATATCTAAGGAAAATACAACACCTAATATTTTTACAAAATCAACTTTTTTGACCTAGGGGCATTCCATAAGACTTCCCATGCAAGGATCCTAACAAAAGAATTTTTGTTTTCTCCTTGTTAATTTGAAGTCCGGAAAGCATTCTGAAATTCTCTAATAATCTAATTACTCTTAAAATGGAAACTTTATCTTGAACAAAGAGGGTCATGTCATCCGCATACATGACTTGCTTAACCTCATCCTTTCCGAAACAAATACCTTTGGTTTCCCTGTCATGTCTTATATTATGGGCTAATATTTCTATACATAAGATAAATAAATAAGGAGAGAGGGGATCTCCCTGTCTTACGCCTCTTTGTACTTCAAAATACCCCGTCGACATCCCTCCATTAAAAATACAACTTTGTGCATTTTTGTATAGAACTTCCACCCATCTGCGAAATTCCGGGCCGAAGTTATAAGAGCATAATACTTTATTTAAAAAAACATGTGACACCGAATCAAATGCCTTTTGAAAGTCAACTGCAATTAAATACCCTGGCAATTTATATTGAGACGTGTGGAAAATCACATCGTCTATTATTCGAATCGCTTCTCCTATAGTTCTACCGTTCATAAACCCTATTTGATCTGTTGAAATTATATTTTCCAAAACTCCTTTTATTCTTGTAGCTATTACTTTTGAAACAATTTTATAATCAATATTTAATAAAGATATTGGCCGATAATTTTTTAGTAAATGCGGATCTTTCCCATCTTTGGCAATCAGAATGACTACTGCTTGTTTCTGTGAAGCTGATAGTTCACCTGACTTAAAAGCATCATTTAAGGCCCCTAATAACATATCTTTTATTTCTGCCCAGAATGTAATATAAAATTCGACTGTTAGTCCATCATTTCCAGGTGACTTGTTTTGTTTCATTCCTTTTAGCACTGCATAACATTCCCCTTCTAATATTCCTCCTTCACAATTTTGTATACTCTCCCTTGATAAAGACGGTAAATTTTTGAAAAGATCTGTGTCTGATACATTTATGTCTTCATTTATCTCTTTAGAGTAAAGTTTTGAATAAAATATCTTAATCAAATTCAGAACTTCCCTTTCTTTATCAATCATTTGACCATCCTCAGTTACTAAATTCTTTATGACACACTTTTTTTTATTTGTTTGTAGCAATTGACTAAAATATCTTGTGTCCCTTTCCCCACTTTCATACCAAGTTGCCCTAGAACGTATTTTTATCCCTTCATTAATGTAATTATAACAAGCTACTAACTCTTCCTTTTTCTTTTTTAATGCTTCCAATTTTCTTTCTGTAACTCCTTCAGCAAGACTTATTTCTAAATCCGCTACTTCTTTGTCAAGGAGCTCCCTTTTTTGTTTTCTTTCTACAGCTAATTTCTTTGAAAAAGCTTGTGTAAAACTTCTTATTTTCATTTTCATAAAGTCCCAGAGGACTCTCTTGTCTTTAATTTCTAGTTGTAAATCTTTTTCCAAATTAATTATCTCTTCTTTCAACTGTTTAACAAAATCTACGTTTGTGCAAAGGCTGTTGTTGAATTTCCAATAAGATCCTTTTGATTTTTGCCCTATATTATTTTCTGTTTTGTCATAAAGAGTCAAGAGTATTGCTGAGTGGTCAGGTGCTAATGAATGAACTATCTCACACTTTGTAACCAATCCTTGCATATTTTCAGACATTAGCCAATAGTCTAATCGACTCTGCATAAATGGATTTTGTTTTGTATAAGTGTATTGTTTTTTCAAGGGATTTCTTTCTCGCCATATATCTGATATATGCAACTCTTCCATGAACTCAGTTACTTCTTTACTAAATTTACTGATAGTTTGCAGTACCCTTCCGCTATAGTCTAAATTATTATTCATAATCAAATTGAAATCCCCTCCTATTATAATATGACTTTTGTTGTTAATTCTATTAAACCTCTTCCGTAAGTCTTGAATCATTTCTATTTGTTTTTTCTCTTTATCTCTCGTGGGAAAGTAAACATTACATAAGACAATTATATACCCTTGAATTTCACAGTCTATTATTATAAAACGCCCACTATCATCCCTCTCTATTTTTATGACTTTGAAGTCCACTGAATCTTTTATTAAAATAAGAACGCCTCTACTGTGAACAGAACCGTGACTATAAAAGCATAACCCATCCCACATTGAGCTCCACCTGTCCTCTGTATCCTTTGAACTAAACGTTTCTTGAAGAAAAATAACGTCACCCCTTTCTCTGCACCATGAAAAAACCCCACCCCTTTTAGTACTTTCCCTAATTCCTCTTACATTAAGCGAACATAGTTTACAATTAACATTCGTACCCATCATAGCTCTCGTAAAAGTGGTAAAGCTGAACCAAGCGTTCTCTTATACAATTGAGCTGCTATATGGAGAGCCAGACATGCAGCATAAAAAACACTTTCCTTTGCACTCTGTTTCTTTGGATAGCGATAACTATTGAAGTGAAAGACCCTTTTATTCCTACTAATGCATTCGATGTGTTTCGGTACCCCCACACAAGTAGAACTTCCCACCCCTCCATTCCAAAACCCAAACCTCCTTCCCTCCCATCCCCAAGGAGTAAGCACTTCCTTGTCAGGAAGAAAGAGAAGGGGGGATAACATGACTTCGATTTCCCGGACCCTTCTCCTATTAATAAGAATAAAGAAACTGACTAATATAATCATTCACTGTCATTTTACACACACAAAAAAAAAAAAAATCTAAAGCAATTGATAAATAGAGAAAACAGGTTTGTTTTCCTGTACTCTGCAGCTAATAAATTATGGCTGAATAAAAGATTCCATTGGTAAAAATCCTTCTCCCTTTTGGAAACAAATAATAGAAGTTAAAAATATACACAGCTTCGCGCCCTTCATAATACAACTGCTTATGACCAAACTCTGAGCGGAAAAAAGAACACCAGCAAGTTTCCTTACACTTTCTATAAACGGACTATGTCATGTTAAGAAGTTTACAGACACCTCAAAATAAATTTAATTAAACTTTGTTTGAAATGTGGTTTAAAAAAAAAAAACCTTCCAAAAGCCGAAAGGCAAGAGACCAGATCGCCAAACAATAATAGATGGTATACCACTGTGCCTTTATTGTGATATCTACTGATACTTGATGGATATAGCAACCTTCGTTGCCATACCTTTATTACTCCAAAACAAATGACACGTGCCCCTATAAACTTTCAACAAAATGCTTTGCCATTCATAAAAATAAAAAAAAGTTTTTTTCAGTAAATGGCCTGTACGTTGTAATAGCCTACGGACATCATCCACTTAGGAACACAATTTAAAAAAAAAAAAAAAAAAAGGTCAAAAGGCATGAATTACTCCAAAATGCCGCCAGAGTCTGTGGGATTCCCGAACATTACAAATTCTGGCTCTTATATACAAGCTCATAGAATTAATTGATACAAAGTTCTTAACATTCACAAACGTCCTAGGGCAATTATCATTGTTCGTCAAGTTGACAAAAGAGAGTAAAAAAAATGTTTCCATCTTTGAGACAATGTGAATCCCAGCAGTATTGGCTCTTGCATAATCAGCCCTACATTGAATCAAGTTTCCAACTTCTGATACAATGGTTATGATGCATGTCTAAAGTTAAATGGTATGTCACTATTCATTCAAAATAACTGTCACTATAGCCATGGATCCTACCAGAAAATGCTATAGCGGATCTTTTTGCATTGTAAAAACCAGCATGGGTGTAACTTAATTCATCTATACCTCTTTACTTGAAGTTCAGCTGTTGTGAGGTAAACGTTATTGTGCCTATTACAAGGAAATAATATACCTTTTCACACTTCAAATTCCGGAAACAAGAAAGAAAAAAATTGAGATCTGTTGCCCTTAAAATTTACTGATGATTTTGTTAGAGGTCTGAATAAAGGCCCTGCAAATTGCGAAACTACCAAACAATACCAATGCTGCCTATTATACCCAAGCTCAAAAGTCTACCAATGTTCCTCATAAATTTGAATAGGGCCTATTATAAATCACAGCAGTTTTTAGTTCTTGCATAATATCAGGGGCAATAACACCTCGATCAATCCTTCTTTTTATAAGTTTCCAATTAATTCTACTACGTGTTGCAATGCATTCCCAGAGTTTTATGACCTGCCATTATCAATTCAAAAGAAATGTCATTGCTGTTTATTTAGGCACTATACATAACTGAAAAAAGCCTTAATGATTTGCAGGCGTCAACAGATCATCACCAAAATCTAATCGATTCTTTCCTGTCACTATCCGAACTGAAGTTCATATACTTTACTATGGGGTCAAAACTTCAAGGTCACACAGAATTTGCAGGGTTCATCACCATCATCACCAAAATCTAATCGATTCTTTCCTGTCACTATCCGAACATTCCCTGAAAATTTGGTGCAAATCTGTTTACCCGTTCCCTAGTTATCTTGTACACAAACAAACAAACAAACAAACGTACGGAGCCCTTTACATAACCCTGCCGATTTCATCGGCGTGGCCGTGGGTAACAAAACAAAAAACGTGAAGAGTGGTTGCCAGATTATAATTTTGCTGAAAGATCATCTAAGTAAAGTTAATTTGCCGATAGCCAATAAAGATTTCGAACGAGAAAATTGCAAATGGGGAGTGTCACCCCCCCCCCCCCCCCTTTCCCCTCCTCTGCTGCATGCCAGCTCAGATACGCATTGTAATCATAATGTATCGATTAGATATCTCCAAGAAACTTTGTCCAACGCTAATCAAATAATTCTAGATATTTTAAACACTTCTTGATCACATGAATGGAGAAACATAATACGTGATAATGTATGTATGTTAGCCTACTTGGAACCGTTCCATGAATATTTCTAGACTTTGACCTTTCATGTTTTACACAAACTTCTAATTAATAATTATCCCCTGTTCTCTCTCAACAAGCTAGCCTTATTTCCTCCAATACCACCATCAGTTTAGTATAATGTAATCATTGTCAATCACATATTCTTAGCTAATTAATCTATAGTAACAAATCAGCATCGTATCGTAGTTATGCATAACAAAGAAAACCATAAGTTGTCCATTTTGGGTATTAAATTGTTCTTTTCTTTTATGGTTGCAAACCTTAACTTTTTAACAGTTTTTTTTAATACGTTGACTATTCATTTAACGGTTACTTTCCTATCAGATTCACTGTAATCTATTTTGAACATCAGCCAGTGACAGTGAAATTTTTTGCCGAATATAGTAAATCGTAATATTTATTAAGCTGAGGAGTCTTTTCTCAATTATATCTTTAATAGAAATTAACCCATTGGGCAAATAAATATTATGACACTTATGCATCGTCCTAGACTCTGATAGTCAATCTCCATTAATGTTTCTTGCAGTATACAATTTTGTGTGCAACTTACGATGCACAATGAGAGTGAACCGTTCTTGTATGGAATTGAAGTTGCATGCCCTGACCTATGCATTCCGTTAAAAGGTACAAATCAATCCTCCGCCAGTACATGTATAAGTATTTTTACGAGTAGGCATGCATGATTAATTCTGACTCTTCAAATTCTAATTATTGGACTGATGGACATGTTGTAATTAAACACCAGGGCCCCGTTGCATAAAAACTTACCATTAATGGTAACTCTGCTATCAATGGTAACTACATTGGTAACATCACTCAACAGCCAATCAAAATCGAGGTTTCCATGGGAGTTACCATTGATGGCAAAGTTACCGTTAATGGTACGTTTTATGCAACGGGGCCCTGAAAAGTTTCAAGTATCAAAATCTTAGACAGACTTTGTAATAGGACAAAGCCTCTTAAGTGACCACTAAGAAAGGTGAAATTTCTTATTAGGTTTATTTTTTAAGATCGTTTTCCATGTTGGGAAAATGTTGTTTTTTCTTCTCTCTTTACGGTTATGTAGGTCAATCCAAGATGGAATCCGTGGTCGTGTCTTCGTTTTGCACCCTCATCGTCTTTCTTTTTCTCCAGTTCGTAAACTTCCAGGCGGCTATTGGTCCTGATAACCCGCTGTCGTTAGGTAAAATTGTGGAGTAGCTATGGGGGAGGGGGGGGGGGCGGGGCACGGGGGCACGTGCTTCCCTCTCCATCCAATGATGAAAAGAGAAACTAGATGAAAAGAAGGGGAGAATGGGAAGGACGTGTTATAAACTTTATAAAGCGTTTATATTAGAAACACTTTTATGAACCTTATTGGTAATTATGAATCATGAATTATTAAAATATTATTGCACCATCTGTCGATGCAACCAACCAAAATATGAACCAAAAGCAGCTTTCATTTGAAAGAAAGTTAACTTATTGTCGTTGAAATTATTTGGCCTCTTTTTCCTTTTTCCTTCTCGCAGGATGGTTCAGGAGTACAGTCGCTAACATCTCGAAGAAATACCCGACCCCTGTTACACCCGCAGGTTATACCTTCAGCATATGGGGTCTGATCTACTTGTGGAACTTCGCCTGGATCATCTACGTCTTGACGACCTTATGTCGCTCCAACAGCCGAGGGCCGGTCTTCCTAAACCCACCGGTCACCACGACAATGTTCTTGAACAGTTACATGATCAACAATGTGGCCAATATGCTTTGGTTGTTGTTGTGGGATCGGGAGTACCTGACTAGATCTACCTTGGCTCTGGGTCTCATTTCTCTGACCCTGTATGTAGGGTTGTATATCAGCCTCACCAATGTCTTCCAGTATCTCAGCGACTTCAAGGACTATGCAGAGTAAGTTGACTGTTTCATTTCATTTCATTGCATTTATTTGCTTCTCAGTTGAAGTTGAAGTGCATCTTGTATAATACAGGTTACCAGGAAGAAAACTGACATCTCCCTGAATTCAGAAATAAATTATAATAAGCAAAACTTAATCCGAACAGCACTGGAGCTCCAAGATAAACGAATGCTTCTCGCCTTGTTAGCCCACACAATTAGTACAAAAATAGCATGATAATTTCTGACATTTAAAGGGAAAGGTCCACTCTGTTATTAAGTTAGTTTGAAAGAAGCAGAAAATTAAAGAAACAGATCAATGAAAGTTTGAGGAAAATCCGAAAAGAAATAAGAAAGTTATGAACTTTTGAGGATGTAATTAATTAAATACAAATTGGCAGTTCTGTACACAAAAATTCATAAATTTTCATTTTCCTTTGCAGCCTGGGTTTTGTGTAAAAGCATAATAGAAATGATTTTATCTATATATGATAAATGAAAACTTTCAGTACAGGGAAAATCTGCAAATGGAAGAGGAGCTCGCAAGATATGTCACGGAGTTGCCAATTTGTGTTTGATTATCGAATTTTGCTCAAACTTTCATTATCTGTTTCGTAAAATGTTCAGCTTCTTTTAAAACCAACTTAATATCAGGGTGGACTTTCCTCTTCTGAATAACTTCAAAAGAAAATTATCCCCACAAAGAAATTTGATAGAGAATCTCTAAAATCTGACATTTTCTTCTACATAAAACCAGATAGATGCTATACTTGATGAGACTATACAAACTATTTGTGACATAATTCCCCATTGATATTCATATATATCTATAAAACATTCATCGATATCCAATCTTTTATTAGTGAATTAAAACACTTTGTGTAGTATCTTATATGAGTAGAGCCTATTAATATTGACAACATGATTAGTGCTCAAAAGAATTTATACAGCTACTGGCTATACATATATAGCAAACCAATGCTTTAAGTCGTAACTACAATGGTGTCAGCTGGAGCCCTAAGAATTTTCTGATATTTACTTAAAAATGACTATGTTTGATATGTGTTGGTTCCTTATCAAAATAATGATCTGCCTCCTTTAAAATATAACAATATATTTTCTCATGACCAATTTCCCACAGATCTGATCTATGGGCGTATCGAGTCTTGGTGCATAACGGTCTAGCCATCTACGCCGCCTGGACTACTGCAGCCTCACTCGTCAACCTGTCCGTCACTCTGATATACGTTGCAGAATTACCAAAGTACGTACTATGTTGGTGATGGATTATGGCAGGAAAGTGATTTTGCAAAGAAAGACATGATCACTGGAGCAAGTAAAAGTATTTTTGTCTCATATATTTTCGGCCACTTTACATAGTAACTATATCTATTATACGGTGCCAGGTAAAAATGCCAGAGGTAAAAATGCCAGAGGAAAAAATGCCAGAGATAAAAATGCCAGATGAAAAAATGCCAGAGGTAAAAATGCCAGATAAAAAATGCCAGAGGTAAACACGCGATGGATGATGTCAGGAACAAAGAGTAAAGAGGCAAAATATGCCAGCTGCATACTAGGAGAATATAGGTGAAAAATCAAGGTGAAATATAGAGAAGGTCTAAAAGCAGACCTGACATCTGCTTATTTTACTTTTTAGACTATTTGGTTTGACCGCGTTGGACTCTGGACTCCAGATCTTTTGTTCAATATGACATCACCCTAATGTGGGACAGTCCTTTTGTGGGTAAATATGAACCTTTTCGGAATTATGAACCTTTGGATAAACGAACCTTCGGAATAATGAACCTTCGGAATAATGCAACAAATGTTCGGAATTTTGAACCCCCAGGCATGGGAAATTAGTGTTTCGGAAATACGAACCTTCGGAATAACGAGAGGCCCCCGCATCATGATACTAACTGTATAACTTAAAGACACAATACCTGTACCTGTAGTAAAATAACTTGCAGGCGCCGCGGAACGTCTTGGAAAGTGGAGGGGCTTAGTGGGGGGGGGGGGGGGGGGGGGGGCTGCGTGGATACCACATTTTTGCACTTGCATTTTTTGCACGTTTGCACGTCCTTACTGAAAAAAGTGTGGGGGTCAGTCCCTGACTTGTACCAAATAATCTTGACTAGTTTGCCTTTCGTTATCTGTACTTGTACCTGCACTTTTTTCTTTTTCAGTTCTCCCTTCTTCAGCAAATTTACAGGCCGTCACACAAACATCTAGCGTTATAGCCTCGTCAACATTAATACGGGGGAGGGGGGGGGGGGGGGGGGCTCATGCACATTAAGTTATAAACAAGATGCAGATATATTCAAGTGAATTAAATGTGAAAAATCGTTATTGAAGTGTTTAACAAAAAAAGGGTCGTCAACTGAAAGCGAGTGGCAAACAATACATGCTTGATATATCCAGGCCGGGGATGGGGGTGGGGGGGGGGGGGGGGGGGGTTGTTCTAGCAATTCTTTTCCTCTAGCATTTTTACCTCTGGAATTTTTTCCTCTGGAATTTTTTACCTCTTGCATTTTTTCCTCTGGCATTTTTACCTCTGACATTTTTTCCTCTGGCATTTTTACCTCTGGCATTTTTTCCTCTGGCATTTTTACGACTGGCATTTTTACCTCTGGCGTTTTTATCTCTGGCATTTTTACCTCTGGCATTTTTACCACTGGCATTTTTACCTCTGGCATTTTTTCCTCTGGCATTTTTTCCTGTGACATTTTTACCACTGGCATTTTTACCTCTGGCATTTTTAACTCTGGCATTTTTACACCGAACCCTATTATACAGAGTATAGATCACACAAGATATCAAGAAAAGTCGCATTTAAATTTCTTGCAGTAATTCTGACTTAATTTTTGACTTGTTAACCAATGGGACACAAAATGACCAAACAACATCAGGAAAAACAACAACAACGACATGAACAACATAATCATGAACGAAAGAAGTTAATATTTGACAATCTCGAATCTTTCATGTTCCACACAAGGGTTAGGCTTTTATGATTTAATGATAGTGCAATAGCATACAAATATTTGATGGTTGTGGGTGAGATGGTAAAACCATTTCATAAGGTGAAAGATAATATTATTCAGGCTGTACCTTTCCCTTTCTCATAAGTTATAACAGCAATCAAAATTCAATTTCATATTCCTTCTTCCTCAAACAGCGACGTCGCCACCTACGTTTCACTGACCACCCTGGCCGTCATCCTCATTGTCTACTTCGTCTTCGAGGTCTTCGTCTTCGATGCTTACACCCGATACGTCTTTATGGTCTATCCGACCTTTATTTGGGCACTCGCTGGTATCATGGTCGCGAACAGCGACGACCCCGATAGTCCTGTGTTCGTCTACAGCGGCATCCTCGTCTCCCTCAGTTTCATCTTCTTCGTCGCGAAGACCGTGCTCATGATCATCCGGGACCCCGTCTATCTGGTGGTGAAGATGTTCAAAGTCGACGCTACTACGTATAAACACATGATTTAATAATTGGAGGTCGATCAACAGTATATAGAGAAAAACAACTGCTTTGCTGCTAAAATATGATAATAGATCGCTACCCCCCCCCCCCCCCCCCCCCCCCGCTTTTGCAAAGTATTATTAAATATAGTGTATAAGACATTACTCCATGAAACTCGGCAAAATGACTTATTCACCAAATTCCATGCTTTCACTTTTTAGTAAACTGTGGAATTCAAGGATAATTATCAAGATAGCATATTGTCATGTTGATTTTCCAACATCATTACTCTCGATAAGGCATTAAAATATGCCTGTGCAAGTGGCATCAAAATTAAATAGCGTCCTCTTATGGACTGATGATGAATAGACAATCATAGATGTAGTATTTCCTCGTACATGAATTTAACAAGGATACATACTTTGTGCCGAAGTATTACAATTTTCATGAATTGTCAGGAGAGTCGAATCAGTGTGCAGGGGGGGGGGGGGTGGGGGGTGAGGCTGCCCTTCTCATCCATCCTCCTAAAATATGGGTCGACACCCGTGCAATTTGTTAGATAATAATTATCATAACACCATAGCACGATGTTACAATCACAGAACGACTTGGAGAGGGACATAATGCATAAACTCACTATTAAGTACTCTGATTTTTTTTATTATCTTCCCACTCTTTTTATCCTGTACATAATATGGGACAGATTAAGAAAAATACTTTGTGTCAAGAAAGGCCTGTAATTTCCCTTTCTTTTTGCAATGTTTTGTACTTGAAAAAATTGACAAATATCTTATAGAATATCTGATTAATATCTGAAATCTTTGTCTTATAAAGAGAGGAAGATACGTTGCTTTTGTTCTGGGCCACTTCCATCCTCAAATGATTTGTACACTGTTCTTTTTAAATATGTACCTTTTATAATGCAATCATTCGTATACCTGTCATGGCCTAGAGCATATTTGATAAAAGTTAATAAACAATCTAAGATTGGTCTTTTTATTACGCTTAGATGTACAATGTTTATTATGTTATATATCAAAATCGTCATGCTTTGCAAAAACTGTGCTTATATTATTATTTTCACATACCTTTCCCGTTGTATTTTCTTATCTTCTCTGTCATCATGTCATCTGTAGTCATATATATATCCTATGTATAGGACCCAACTTTCTTTTGTTGCTTATTTGTATTCCCCCTCTTTCTCTATCTCTCTCCCTCTCTCTAACACCCCCTCTCAATTCTCCTTTCTCTTTTCTCCTCTATTTCTCTCTCGTTTATCTTCTTTTCACTTTCTCCCCTTCCCCTCTCTCTCTCCCTCATATCTTCGCGCACTGCATGTACTCTCTGTGTGCATAACTCTCTCTCTCTCTCTAAACCTTCCCATTTCCCTCTGTGTCCGTTCTTTTACTCATCTCGAACTGTCAGACCCAGTGGCGCAAATCCATTTTGAAGTTCGAGGGGGGGGGGGGGGACCACATGATTTAACTGTCCGAAATGTCTGAAAGTTTCTGACAACAACAACAAAAAAAGAAAGGTTATCCCATTTTTGGGGTCTAGTTTTCCTCCAAAATTCTCTGACAAGCAAACAAAAGGTCCCCCTGGATTTGCGCCCATGGTCAGATCCAACTTCGGAAACTCCACAAACTGTCAATCCACTCTTGAAGAAGAAAACGAATCAGGGTATGTTTTTCCTATAGAAGTTTCTTACCATTTTAACATTTATCTACCAGTCATGAGGTTCTTTTGTACCGTTTGTCTTGGTTATTTCGTTGTAAAGCACCCTGATTAAAGTTGTTCATACATATTATGAAGAAAAAAAAGTGTGGTAATTTTTAGTCTCATTTGCACTTTCGGTAATTATGTCAAACGAACAGAAGAGAAGAATTGATCGAGTCCGGAAGATTGCACAGAGAATAATAGCTCGGAACTGACCCCGTCTCAAGCTAAAGTTCACAATAATGGCAGATATTACACATCCACTGCATGATTGCTTTAAATTCAACCGTTCTGAAATACGCCTGCCCTCCACCACTCATGGTGCGTGTTTCAGACAGTATTTTATCCTTAACTCCATACACATCTTCAATGCAACTTAAATTTTGACGATAATCATAAAACACGTTCTACCTTTTCTTAATATGGATTCTAATTTATATGTTTATGTTTTTATCATCTTCTATAACATAATAAGGGAAACAGCACTTTGTTAGTAATTTTGATAATGAATGACGGGGGGAAGCAGGGAGGCACGAACCATGGGCGGCACTTGGAGGGGCGCAAAAACGCAAAGGAAAGAAAGAAAAAAAGGGGGAAATTAAGAAAAATCATAAACCTTGCGGATTATGCTCCCCCAAATCCGCAGGGTAAATGCACTAGAAATCTCGCTTTTTTAAGGGTTTGAAATGCGAAAATTTTCCAAAGCTCTGTCGCTTTGCTTCCTCGCGTAGATATTTTCTTTTCTCGCCCCATTATAGAATTCTTAAATAGCTTAAAGGCTTCAAAATCTGAAAAATAAAGTAATTGTTGTTGCTTTGCTCGCTATCATGTAAGTTTCATCTGACTCCTGCTAAATATTGAGCCCCAAATATAGGATAAAGTGTATAAAGCAGCATTTGCGAAAGTTCAACATTTGAAAGAAATCTCAGGTTCAGGTCGCCTTGCTGAATTTCTCCACTATTTCTCAATGATTTTAGTTAATTTTGCTCCCGATTGCAGAAGTAAGTGAAAAGAAAATCGTTTATCATTGTACAACATTCGAGCTTCTCTAACGCTCAGTTGCGGTGGTCAATCTTTCAAAATTTCCTGGGTAAAATGCACAAGAAATTGTGTTGTTAGTGTTAAAAATAGAAAAATTTGCGAGTTTCTCTTATCATTGTTTATCTCAGTTTATTTCTCTATCATCCTAATTATTATAAGTACACAGCACTGCCCTACTTTGGCAAAAGGAGAAGAACGACCACAATATTGACATTGAAATTTGTGGCCAATTCTGGCGTGTTCATTTTATAAAACAAAGGGAAATCTTTGTTTGTTGAGATATCACTTTGTTTGACAGGCCTATATGATTAAGACGAAAAAGAAAAATAAGAAGGACTTGTTGGAATGAGATCATTCCTATCCATTCGTTAATAGTTGCAGGACAGCATGGATAGAAATCATATATGCTGGGGCATTTTCTTGCTTCCCTTTTCCATAGTCATGTGATTATCTGTTGACTTGAAACCATCCATTTATATCAAACTAAAGCACATCATAATGTGCTTTGGTATTTCTGTAAAAAAAAAAAAAATTTCAATATTTTTCCCTCCACAGGGATTTTATTGATATTCATTCATAACAAATTAACAAACATAATCAAGGTAAATCACATTTAGAATGTAAATACATAATACAATAATAATTCAAAATACAAATGTTTCTTGAACTGTCGGGTTCACAGAAGACAAAGATATTTTCAATAGTGTATTCATGGAATCCATGAAGAAAAAGCGAAACAATACAAACACAGACATGTATCATCCTTGAATATTGTGGTATACAAATACTTATTTCTGTCACTGCTACGTCGACGACGCTTTAAGGCTGAAAACAGACCCTTTTCGACGCTTTTTGTGGACGCGGTTGCGTAGCACGTAATGTGGTGACCCCCTGTAGAGCCCACAAATGTAAAAATCAACCACAAATGTAAAAATTACCACAAATGTAAAAACATTGCAGCTGCAAATGCCAATGGGATTTTGCGTGTTAATTAGCGGGCAATAAATTCTATTTTTACAATAGTTCGAGTTCGCTCTAGACGTCTGATTCTGTTAATAATAATGATATGGACTGGCTACTTTCGGGGGATACAACATTAATTGCCCTCACTAGAATCGTATTAGTTGCTGTTCTATGTAGAGATCGATGGATTATCTGAATTTTTCTTGCCATTGAAGTTTATGATCAGCTCCTCGATCCCCGTCTCTGTAAACCGATCATTAAAGGGAAACCACTAGTAAACGGTGTTTCAATATTTTAGGGATTTTAATGGTCAGGAAAACCTCTCACACACGCATACACGTGCACAAACACATACATCTCATAATAACTTATCTTACATGGGTACATTATGCAAGCAATGAGTTTTTATATTTGCGGTCGACATGTTATGACATTTGTGGTAAAAATGGAAATTTTTACATTTGTAGGCGAAATGTTTTTACATTTGTGGTTAAACAGATTTTTACATTTGTGGGCGATTTTTATTACATTTGTGGTTATTTTTACATTTGTGGTTGACATGTTATGACATTTGTGGTTATTTTGACATTTGCGGGTGCAATGTTTTTACATTTGTGGTTATTTTTACATTTGTGGTTGATTTTTACATTAATTTTTGTGGGCTCTACACCCCCCCCCCCTCCCCTTCCGGGGGCATGCATGCATTTCCAGAAGCAGTGAGTCTTCTAAATGGAGGAAAATAACTAAAATATTCAACAACAACAACAAAAAAAAAAACAACCCCGGAGTCGCAAACCCATCCACTTGCACTAGCTTACCAGCGGACTGTCTTCGAAAGCCCATGCATATACATGATATACGCCTACATACATTTTAGTACTGTTTTATGTCATTGTCTATAGAATTTTTCTTGAATTTTCGATAATCAAAGCAATTTGCAGTTATAAAATACGATTCCCCCCCCCCCCAAAAAAAAACAACAACAACAACAACAACAAACAAACAAACAAAACAAAACAAACAAAACAAAAAAACTTGGGACATTTTATAGTTCGGGTTTATATTTGAAAATCAACAAATGATTCACATAAAAGTGTATAATTATGTAAAAAAAATATTATTCTGTATATAAACGAATCAACGGATGATATTCAAGTTTGAATCTTTCTTTTCTGGGGTTATTTTCCGGATATTTACAGTAATGGGAAAAGTCCTAGAGTTGACAACCGATAATCGTTGAAACAATATGAAAATGCAGTATAGGATTTTGATTAGCAGATTTGAAACATGTATATATTTTAAAGAAAATGATTATGCGGGATATGGGCCCTACTTTAATTAACAGTATTATCATATAACATTTTTTTGGTCATGGTTATGTTAGGCAAATTAGTATCCTCCTCGTCTAGAATGTATTTATTGATTGTTGCCCGTCTTGCCGATGGGAGAGCAGGTTTAGAATCTAAACTTTCTCTAACAAAGACCACAAGAACAATCTTAATCACGAAACAGACCCCTCCCAAAGCCAGTAAAACAGCGTTGAACACCGACGCCGTACTGTCCGGATCCCAGTTCTCCGCCATGACTCCGGACAGTGCCATCGGATAGACGGTGAACGTGTAGCGAAGATATCGATCCCAGTAGAAGGTATCGATGACGAAGTAGAGGACGACTTCAACGGTGAGGATGGAGAGTGATATAAGGCTCGCTGCGAGGTTCTTCACATCGGCTATACTAGGTATGGGAGCATAATAGAGAGGTTGATGAGGGTAGCGATGGTGGTCCAGGTCGCTTAGACCACTAGGCCATTCTGAAGGAGGATTCGATTGCACCACAGATTTACCCTATATGAAGTTACAACAAAATTAAAGAATTGGTGTGATGATGCAAGTCTAGTTCATTGCTTTTATTTAGAGGTTAACATGAGAAACTGAACTTTATGAATTGTAGTACGGACTCCCCCTCCCCACAATCTTTAGGGAGGATTTCTTTTAAGTGGAATATTTTATTAATGCTTCACAATCTACTCATGATAAGCTATTTTGTACAAGGCAACATACACCTCAATATCAAGCCAAAATATTAAGCGCAAATTTTGCAACAAATTTTTAGGGTGTGACACCCGAATTTTCCGACAAAAATGGTGCACGGTAATCACCCCCCCCAATAATAATAAAAGAACATCACAGATGTAGATATCTTGATCATATAGGCCCATTATCGCAAGGAGGGGGCTGACGCTTATTGCCCGAATATCAACTTTTCAATTTTTAAAATTTTACGAGCCAGCAATTTTTTTTTACATTTCGTGGTGAAAATGAATAGAAGTTACATCCAGAACTTATATAATTATCTGGGAACCTCGCTGCCCAAGTATGTGGATATTCTTTCTCCTCGCTGCCGAATATGAAGTGGTGGTTGCCCGAATATCGGAACTTTGAAAATCCTCGGGGAAGAGGGCTGCAGCCCATTACCGAAGGGGGACGTCATTTGCCCGAATATCAACTTTTCAATTTCTAAAAATTTGCGAGCGAGCAATTTTTTTAATATTTCGTAGAGAAAATGTACCGAAGTTACATACAGAAGTTACATAATTATCTGGGAACCTCGCTGCCTAAATATGTGGATATTCTGGCACGGCACCTGCGCTCGAAAATATCTGTAACTTGAAAATCCTCGGGGGAGGGGGGCTGCAGCCCATTGCCGAAGGGGGACGCCTTTTGCCCAAATATTAACTTCCCAGTGTTTTTGCGAGCGACCTAAGCGAGCGAGCAAAAAAAAATGACCAGATTTTCCTCCCTTTTCTTTCCTTCCGTTTTCCTTTCCTTCTTTTCTTTCTGTTTTCGTTTTCCTTTCATTTCCCTTTTCTTTTTTCTTTCCTTTTTTGTTTCTCCAGCTCCTTTCTCCTTTCCCTTTTTTCTTTCTCTCCCTTTACCCCCTACTTTTTTGCCGACGCATTTGCCGACAGCAATTTTGAGCACGACGCCCCTGGGTCATATATGGGGGCACTGTACTATTATTGGTGAAGGCTCTTGACTCTCATACAAGAGGTCCTGGGTTAGATCCTTAGAAAAGATGTTTTACCCACATTGGTACCTTGTAATGCTTGGGTAATAATAATTGCAGGGCCCTCAGGAAGACCATTATCTGATTATCAATACTGATGCAGCTAACCTGTGTAAATAGGACAAAAAATTACCACTATCATTGAACTCTTACTTATGGTTAATTTTCATGACGTCACGGTACTTCTCCACATTCCTGTGACTAAGCCAGAGGCAGACGTACGCCGAGAACGCCAACAGGCACGAATCAGCCAACGACCACGCGAACTCTCTCCTGCTGAATAGGAACGACCAGACGATATTGAAGGCGAGGTTGAGCGAGAAGACGGCGAGGAGGTTGGCCGTGATGACAGGCGGGTTCATGTAGACCGGTCCGTTCTTATTCCTGCGGCAGATCGTGGTAAGGATATAGATGATAATATAGACCAGCATCCAGATGTAGATGATAGCCCAGACGAGGAAGGTCCATCCTGCTTGGGTGACCAGGACTGGGTACGCATCTGAGACCTCCTCAGTGGTGTTTGGAAACCAACATGGAAGGAAGTGGCAGACAATGATATGAATAATAAGTAATTTTTCTTGGTTGAAGCATTATAAACAGATATCATTCTAAAGGACGTATTTTTTGAATGAGAATACGCTGTTACCATGGTGGCATACAAACAGGGTTTCTAGGGACAGAGGGGACAGTATCTAGTGCACTAAGAACCTATATTAGCATGAACATTATGAGAATGCATTACTATCATGATTATACAAAGGCGTATAGTGTGGGTCCATACACTGAGGGTCACTGGTATCATGGGGGTGGCGGGGGCACTATTCTGGGTAGTCATGGTAGATGAAATGCCAATTTACAAGACCACCGATTAAGGGGAGGGTATGGGAGGTGGTCCTTTCTGTTAAACTTTTTCTCCCTCTCCCTATCTTTTACTCTCATTTTTCTTTCCTTTTAGTTTCTTCGCCATTATAGATGGGATGGGGGCACGTGCCCCCGATGGGCGGTGGCTACGCCAGTGGTTATACGTACATGGCGTACCGATAGCGTTAAAAGGGGCAATGGCTAGCAGGTGGCTGCACTGGTGTCTTGATGAAAATCATGATTATAATCATTTTTATCATTATAATAATCATTATTAATATACTTTATCCTATATTGGGGACGTAATACTTAGCAGGAGTCATATGATACTTACTGATATAGCGAGCAAAGCAATTACATCTTTAGTTTTTTTTTCAAATTTTGAATCCCTTAAGCTATTCAAGAACTATATAGGCCTACTGGGGGCGCAAAATTACGAGATCCTGAAAAGAAAATGATTATGCGAGGGAGCAAAGCTTTGGAAAATTTTCTGATTTCAAACCTTCAAAAACTAGATTTCTTGTGCATTTACCCTGCGGATTTGGGGGCGCATAATCTTAATTTCCCCCTTTTTTCTTTCTCTCCTTTGCTCTTTTTGGGCCCCTCAAAGTGCCCCTGCCCCCTAGATACGCCACTGAGCGAAGCGACCGAGCGGGGGTGGACTTTTTCAAAAATCTGTCTATAAAACTTTCATTTTAGAGCATCCCGAAATGTTTTTTTTAATGCAAAGAAGGAATGCACGGATCTAAGCTAATGGACGGAACCCCCCTCAATTGAGAATAACAATGCGAGCGAACGAATTTTCTTCGATCTTTTCGCATTGAAATTATGGCATTTTTTATTTCATTACTTCCAATCATTAAAGAATGTGATGGTATTTCAAGATCAAACATAAGTGACTTTGGATAATTATTAGTTTTATCATAATTCTTATTAATTTTATCGAAAAATATTGGGGGGATGATAATACAGGCCATCTCCCACCTCAGTTTTTTTTAAATTATATACCCCCCCCCCCTCCCCGGGATCGACACCCATGATTAAGGGTATTGTACTTGGTATCATAATACTTTATACGCCACTTAGGGTATTTTTGGGTGGCGTGATGACCTCGTTGACACCATTTAGGGTAGGCCTATGTTTTTCTGATGTGACGCCGTATAGGGGTGCAAATTAGACGTCGGACAAAACGCTATTTACGGTCCATTTTAGAAGTGTGTGGACGCGCTTGGGTGGCACATTTGTCTGAGAGAGACCCCCCCCCCCCCCCCCCCCCGGATGCATGCCGGCTTCAGCCTATATGCTGGATACGCCCATATCTCTTTAGCTCCATCTATAGGTAAAAAATAATAAGCTCCAATGTAACGAAACTTTTAAAATGGTCATTCATAAAAGATCAAGCGTAAAAAAATCAAACAAGATACAGTGTGATAGGCCTATTGTTCACTTTTATTGGGGGATACAGATTTAAAAAACCTACATTGCATTTATACTGTACTTGTAATAAACTGTGTAAAGGATATAACATTATCATCTTTATGCATTTAGATACATGCATTTACGTTTGCATTATCACGTGATGTATGTCTCAGTTGTCTCCTTAAGGTGACCCCATCATGGAATATCACCCCTTCCTCTATATTGTGTAAAAGTATTGATTTTTAAATTCATTTGATACTAGAAGGAAATAATCTTTTTTTAAATCTGAATCTGAATATCTGAAATGCATGATTTTATTGAAAACGTGGCAATGTATTATAACTGTTTTGTAATCTATTATCAATCCTTTGCCTCTCTTTGCGGGCATTTTAAGTGTGTTACTATTCAGACCGGGGATTTCTAAACTGACCATCCATTATTGTAGTGAATGTCTATTTAAATTAGCATAGAAGCAAAACGGTTTCTCCCTCCCTTTCCATGTTTTTCTTCCATTTTTTTTGGCAACTTTTTTGTAAAATAACAAAAGCATGTATATTCATGATATGCGAATAAAACCGTGCTTACTGTTTTCTGCATTACATTAACAATACAGTTTTATTCCTTTTTTATATTATGTGTATACGCATATATTTTTTTTTTTATATTGTAATTTTAATCGATTCAATATTATGTAAACCATGTACAGAATGGCAAACAGCAATAAAATAAATCAAATCAAATCAAATCAACACGAAGCCATTGTCGTCTTACTTGAAATTTGCTAACAGCTGTTAAAAATTCCTCCAAAAGCCACAATTTGCATTTGCAGTTTTTTTTTAAATTTGAGTACCTTTATAATGAGTAGCGACATGGACGTCTGACTTTTCTGGAAACAAAATGGCGTTTGAATTCTTTCTATTGAGAACACCCAGGTGCTCATCGGAATTGAATAGAAATGTTGCGTAGCAGTGGAAACAAAATGGCGTTCCAATCATGAGTTGTCGCTACTCGATCTCTTTGTGTAGGTATTCTAAATTTGAGGGTGTCATACCCCATCTAGCGATGACCCTGTTGGCACTTTCTTGTTTGTTCAAAATTTTTGTTTTTAATCCTTTTAATTTCTCAATATTTGTCTTATTCTCTACTCTTCATTTCTCACCGTTCACTCTCCTGAACTCTCATTATTCTCATTTACTCTGATTTCCTTATATCTTTCTCACTCTATCCTCTCATTCATTATCATTCTCTCTCTCTCTCTCTCTCTCTCGTCTTCATCTGAATCTTTCCGCCCATTGCATTATCTTTTCAGCTATTTAGCTGCTCTCGGCTCCCCTTCCTTCTCTGTTGCTCTAAGTCTCTTTTCATCTTCCTACCCTTGTGTTTATCAAATTTTCGCTCGCACTATCAATGTTTCTTTTCCCATCTCTCCGATGCTCTCGGAGGGAAAAAAACCCTCCTAAAACATGTTTTTATATTTCCTGTTATTGTATTTCCCTGTATCATTAATCTTGTCGCTGAATGAAGTTTGCTACTTCCATAGCTAGAAATTTCACCCTTCATGATGCCAATTTGACCAGACAGTCTTCCTCCGCGGAAACAAAGCTAATGGATACTTACCCCACTTACAGTTTCAACGACTACCTACTAATATCTTGGAATAGTTGCCTGCAATGCATATTTCAATTATCTCTCTCAACAGGCGAAATTCCAGAGGACTGGCGTCGAGCAAATATTACCCCAATATTCAAGAAAGGGGATAGGAAGAACCACTCCTGTGAATCCCAGCTTATATCTGCCATACATGATATAGCAGAGAAAGTGGACCACAAGAAACAGATTGATCTGATTGTAATGGATTTCCAGAAAGCGTTCGACAAGGTGCCCCACCAGAGGCTACTTTCAAAACTATTGTCTTATGGTATTTCAGGAAAAACCCATAAATGGATAACAGAATTCTTGACAAACCGCAAACAAAGGGTTGTTGTTGAAGGGGAGCAATCAGAATGGGTGACAGTGGAATCGGGCGTTCCCCAGGGTACAGTTACCGGAACTTTGTACTTTATTATATTTATTAATGACTTGCCTAACGGATTGAAGTCCACCTGCCGCTTATTTGCTGATGACTGCATTATCTATGACCAAGTGTCTAACATGGTAGATGCACAGAAGGTGCAAACAGACCTGGATAGACTAGCAGAATGGCAGGCAAGATGGCAGATGGATTTCAATGCCAAGAAATGTCATGTATTACACATAACCCACTCCAGAAATCCAGTGAAATACCAATACACACTTAATAACTCCCCACTTCCAGAGTCAAAATCCCATACATATCTAGGAGTCGACATCTCTAACGACTTGACCTGGAATGTACATGTCAATAAAATATGTGCAAAGGCTAACAGATCTCTTGGTTTTATACGCAGGAACCTCTTTGATTGTGCCCAAAAGATTAAAGATATGGCCTACAAGACTAGACTAGACTAGACTATTGTTCAACTGTCTGGGATCCTCACACTCAAATACTAATAAATAGAATTGAAGCCATACAAAATAGAGCAGCTCGATTTGTCACAGGTGACTACTCCAAGTATAGCAGCGTCACTGCCATGAAGCAGAAGCTGGACTGGGAAACGCTGCAAACGCGCCGAAAAGTGAACCGCGTAACAACATTTCGCGAGGCACTTGCGGGTCGCATATCCATCCCAGTACGAAAAGTCCTGCGTCCGGTTCGAAGGCCTCTCCGGAAATCATCTTCATCAAGCTTCATCCCAATCTTCGCCAACAAAAACTGTTATAAATACTCATTTGTACCAAGAACCATCCCAGACTGGAATTCCCTCACAACCGCAACCACTGAAATCAACACCACAGAAACCTTCAAAAGAACAGTACTTCAAATCTTGACCAAAAAAAAAAAAAAACTAAAGCACACCTTCTCTCTCCACGCCACCTACATCAGCGCACACCCTGCCCGGTTGGCTCCTACCCTGGGGCGTTGGGCAGTACACCACAAGAAGAAGAAGAAGAAATGAAATTAATGAAATTCATAGGAATCGGTATATACAATTCGATAGATATCAAATTTTTCCACGCCCTTGTACCTGAACATTAACCATGAGCGGAAATCGTTCTTAAAACATATAGGGGGAATTACTTTTTCAGACTGGGTGCCTATTGATTATGTACACGAAAATTCGCTGATAAGAAAAATAAAATAGCATTAATGTTTGTGGTGCATTGTTGATGGTTAATTTTTCCCAAACAAAAGTCGTGGGGATGATTTGACTGTGTCCCCCATTTCCAAATGGTGGGGACGCGTCCCTCGTCCCCCCCCCCCCCACATTGGCGGATCCGGGGGGGGGGGCTCTTCCGGCCCGTGCCCCCCCCCCCTTTTGGAAGAAAAGTATGCATTTTGACCATAGACGATCCGCCATTTTGTCGATTGTGCCCCCCCCCCCCTTTTAGAATGAAGACCTTTTTTTTTTTTTTTTGCTTGTCAGGGAATTATGGAGGGAAACTGGACCCCATAACCCCCCTACTGAGCGAATTTTGAAGGTTTGGGGGAAATTTTTTTGTGAAGCTCTAGTTCAAAGACTTTAGAGTCTGGATTGAACGGACGTATAATTTCACATTCCGTTTTTGCTTTCGATTTCAGGGCCACAGGCACATTTTCGTGATTGGGGCTGACGATTTTTGCCCGAATATCAACTTTGAAGTTTCTACATTATTTGAGAGCGAGTAAGAAAAAGAAAGAAAAATAAAGGACACTTGTTTGTAGTGCAAATGCATAGAAATGACATATATTCGGGCCCCTCGCTGCCCGAATATGAGGATATTAATATGAGGATAACATTCAATAAAATCCACTCTTAAAAATGAAAACAAATATTGGTCATATCAGACAGCTTTATTAACCTTTTCTTATCAAAAATATAATTATTAAGGATTAAATTCATTACAAAAGAAGAAACAAGCGTGAACATAAGACGAGATCCAAAATACGGCAGGCCAAAACTTTTACATTTATAAGCCATTTCTAACTAAATTAGCATAGCTTTAGAATAAAAGTTGGACTAAGTCCTTCTAAATATTTGTACTGATGTACATTTGATGCCTTTTTATAAACGTTATCTATTCATGTTAATGGAATTAAAAATCCCCAAAGAATAGTAAACTTATAATGGAAAGCAGATTTGTCCAGTGTGACAGAAAACCCCGACCTATGTTATGTTCCCCTCTCTTAGGCGGAACCGTCAATTTAGTCTCTGATTGCACAAACTTTTTACTAAATACAGTACTGAATTATATAAATAAGACACTAAATACAAACACAATATTGATAATTATATTCATAATAAAAAATAGAATACACAATAAATCTGCATTCAGTGAGACGGTTGTAACATAATAGATATATTAGATGCATTTACCTTTGTAATGATTCTTTTCTTCGAAGAAATTAAGCATACATTAAATAGGATTATAGTTGACATTTGCCTTTATTATTAACCCTTTCAATCCCAAATTATGGTGAAATGTTCAGATATGTTCTGTGATTTTTTTCTGCACTATTTTCATACTAAATATGACAGAATTTTTTTAAAAAGTGGAAAAAAATGTAGTGTTAATTAAATCACTGAATAGGGACTCAAAAGTCCCATCAGACAGGAAAGGGGTGAAGAATGCATGGCATTTTTTTTACAAACAAGCTTAGTCTGATCTGGGACTGAAAAGTCCCGTCGGCCTTGAAAGGGTTAAGCATAAATTATCATCACGTGGTTTGTTACTTTATAATCATCTTCGATATACATCGCATTCTTTTTGTTTAAATCATATGTAAACTATATCATCAAATTATGTCATATTTGTATTTTGTTGATATTACCAGGATATACATTAATTGTTTTCAACATTAATTTTGTGAAGCACACAATACAAGCTTTCGGGCTACATTTCTAAACCATCCCAATCCAATCCAATGCAATGCTAAATGTATATAAAGTCTGACTCTTTCATAAATTTTCTCAGTGCGTTTTTCAAGCGCAGGAAGGCGCAGGAAGGCAGGAATAATGGCTGTTAATCATTTAGACATGTAATCTTGTGGGAAATACTTCACCCTGTAATTCTTTTCCTGGTTATCTTGCGACTGAAATTATTTTTTTAATATTTTGTAGTTACACCGAAAAGAAATCAAACGGAATCTTTTAACATTTTAAAGACCATTCGATTTTTTTAAAACTTAAAAATATCACATGCAATTGTAAGATAAAAAGCAACTATGCATGGTTTAAGTGGTAACATATATACTTTTTAAAGAAATGCGATGAAATACACTGTAAGTTTGTGTCGTATAACAACGGCCCCTTTATCAAGAAAATCGAAGAATGTCGCCATAAACATGATTAAAGGCCCGGTCACACCGCCAGAACTTTCCTGGAGCGTTCCTGGAGCGGTGAAAAAAATTCATCACCGCTCGTAACCGTTCACCACCGTTTAACAGAAGTTGGCCCCCGTTAAGGCAACGCCGTATACGCTCGGCCACCGCTGATGGTCCCTCCTACCGCTCCGAAAGTTTTGAGGTGCACAAAATATTGCGAGCGGTGAGGAGCGGGCAATTTTCCGCTCCGGCAAAGTTCACCACCGCTCCAACAACGCCCAGTCAAAGTTTGGCACCGCTAGACGCAAGTTCGTGGACGCTTGGGTCCGCTAGGCCAACGCAGAAATCTTGAACGCTGGACCACCGCTGCTTCGCCAGCTTTGCCCGGGCGGTGATTAAACGTTGCACAAACTTTGGTGGAGCGGTTGTAAGCGTTTTACGAGCGGACACGGGATTGCTGGAACGGTGTCCGGCGTTGAAGCAGCGATCCATTGCGGTGATGAACTTTGGTTTGGCGTTGGTATGGAGGTGTCGGCGCGGGACCAACGCTCGCTACCGCTCGCTACCGTTAAACCAACGCTAAAGCAACGCCGGCTTCAGCGGTGCACCGCTAAGGCAACGCCCGTGTTTTCGATTTTTTCCCCCATTTTGTGCGCGGTGACGAGCGTTGTCGAAATTCGGCCCCCTCTCCCTACCGTTCAAGGAACGCTCCAACAAAGTTCTGGCGGTGTGACCGGGCCTTAACATGATATACGGATGCAATACAGTGCTCAGTGCAGCATTTGATAAAATCCGATGATAATTAGTCATTTATCGTAATTAGTGTCAATTGCATAACTCTCGGCTCAATCGATTGGGCCCTGTCCTCTTGTATACTCTCACCTGGACTAAATTAGGCTCATTCTATTCTAGAGCACTTTCATTACCCAGAGTGGAGTGAACATTGACATTCTCCCTAGTTTATCTTATATGATATAGCTGATCATCATTTTGGGTTAGCTGGTAAGAGGCAGGGTGGGTCATTTCTCTGGATCTGTGTCGCATTAAGCCCGTAAGCTGCTTACTAACCAAGGGGGTGGTGAAATGGTTTGCCTCAGCTAATCACCAGTTTGGGTTAGAGAGTCATATGGAGGCGGGTTGTCAATTCTCGTGGTCACGACTGACGCGTTTCGCTCAAGAACTGTCTCATAACCAGGGGGTGGATCAACGCTATTTTGAGCTTGCGTAGGCTGAGCATCAGGTTGGGCTAGCGAATCATAAGCGGGTGGGTGATCTGGATCTGTTACCATGGTAACGTCCGTCGATGATTCATGCAACATGCTCAAATATGCCAGAGAAGAAATGTCCGAATTCATCTCCGTCGAGAAATTATTGGCGAGCCCATCTTCATCGCTGAAGTGATCAGGATAGTCAACAGCTCGATCGTAGTCAGGGGGCGAAATATCTGGTAGGCTCGAATGTATATCACCATGGGAACCCAAATATGTCCTCCAGGTACCCGTATCACAATACATCTCTCCTGGTAGGTCGGGTTCGTTCTCGGTCGAATCGTCTGACGAATTACAATATCCCAAATACACAAGAAGGCAGTAGATTAAAAGGGATAATACTGACATTCCCAGAGGGAGAACAAGGAAATACATACAACTAAGATATGGGTCATATTTATGACAAAACACACGTATCCAAGATGCATATGGGTAGGTAGAATTGATGGAATGTTCCAACATGAGATACACGTCGTTTCCTGTTGGTGCCTTAAGTTCACAGTAATCCTTGGCATTTGCCGTGCAATTACCTACAGGATTTTTTATTTCCAACATATGTTTGGTAAATTGAAGCTCTAGAGTGGCTATAAAGTCCTCCTCTTCATATTTACGTCCAGTTCCCAATAAGAAATACCATTTTGCATCTGGAAATCCACTTGTATTGAACGAGACAGTGGTCATTGAAGGACAGGGCGGAAACTGGGCATAGAGGATGATGTCAGACGATTCTGGGTCTTGTTCATTCGAGTTCAGCCACTTCTTCATTTTCCCGTGATCATTAAAAATAGGAATATTCAAGGAATTGTCATCATCAATCAGTCCTTGTCCGCAAGTTGTAATGTCAAAACGAGATGAGCTTGGGAGATAATAGGAGAGGTTTCTGTGTTTGGGTCCTTCTAGGTATATGTCTTCCGTGAAAGAATACGTAGAGAAAGAAGTCGAGTACGCAGGACGTCCGCGCGAGGTCGTTGCTTGAACAATTATAGCATCGTATTCGTAACCACGAAATTGTGGAATGACGCGGAATGCTCTGCAAAAGTGAGGAAGATTATCAGGCCGTTGCTTAAACAATATATACGGTTTCTGTTTCTCCAGGATTATTTGGTCGCCTTTACTCCAGTTAACTTCTGGGTAGTGAAAGAAAATTGCAAAAAGCGCGAATAGGCAACTGAAAGCTATAAATCCAAAGCTAACAAAATAATAGACAATGTAATGCCCTCGCTTTTTACAACACGTCATCCTTGCAAGACACGTCGATAGGCGAAATATCCGTTAAAATAAGGTTTCTTAGAATATATACCAACGATGCTTCATTAATATAACCCTGAAATTGTTAATAATGTGTACAATTGCTTTATTTTTAGCTCCTCTGTATCAGCAGTGGAAATGTTGGGTGGAATTTGGACTCTGATCTCACGAACATAAAGAGCTAATTATCCGCGCACGTGACAGCGATATCAACTAGATGACGTAATATGGTGCAAATACAGGTGATGAAGTATACAGAAGCGAGTGGTGACAAAGTTAAAATGTACCGTATATTATTTTTTTCATTCCTGTAGTAGTCAGGAGATGAACATTTCGTAAAAGGAACTAGTAGTATGAAAAGAGAAATTCGCCTTATTTAAATTTGTATTCGTTTCTTTCCAGAGTGCATTTTGTAAACACGCTAGTACCAGGAAAATTGGCATATCCTTTCCAAAATCTTTGTCGTTGCTACTCATAGGCGGATCCAGAGGGGGGGGGGGGGGGGGGGGGGGGGGGGCTCGCGGGGGTCCGGACCCCCCTTTTTTTTTTTTTTTTTACTTGGCGCCGTCTTTCTTGGCCTTTTTTTTTTTTTTTGCTTGTCAGGGAATTATGGAGGGAAACTGGGCCCCATAACCCCTTTACTGAGCGTTTTTTTGAAGTTTGGCGAAAATTTTTTGAGCGACTTTTGGAGTAACTGGCGAGACCCAAAAAATACGGGTCAACGTTTTGACAAACTTTCATTTTTGTGCCCCCTCTTTTACTCAATCCTGCATCCGCCCCTTCTCAGTGTGCACCCCCCCCCCCCCCCCTTTCTGAAAATCCTGTATCCGCCCCTGCTACTCATGCATAATTATTGATGCCCAAATACACGAGACAGATTTTTAAATTATCTTGAATAAAATGAATGTGAAAAACAACGTTGCCGAGTTTGATTTCCTGTAATATTTCTAGCGCTGGTTTCATGAAGGTAGTTTGCGAAAATCAGTCATCAATATTTTTTTGCAAAAACTAAAGCTCAGAATATTTCAAGAAGAAAATAAAGATTAAGTGAATAACGTTGTTTGGAAAATGATTACTTGCAAGTGTATTTGAGGGAAATCTTGTGTACTTTCCTTGACAAAACAAGATGTCTTTCGTCCTATAATCAAATATTAAAAAAAGAAACAAAATGAAGCATATAATCGTCTTAAATACGCAAGCGGGGCTAACGCTACTTACCCCAAATACCAACTTTCAGGTTCTAAAATATGTGAGTGAGCGAAGAGAGCAAGAGAAAAATGACAATATTATGCGTTTAAAAGTGTTATTTCCTCGTCAAAATACACGAGAAAACGTATGAAAATTACATAATTTGGCACCTCGCTGCCCCAATAGGTGAAGATTGTCAGGTTATTGGTACATTTATTTTAAATTATTGGTACAGCCCCCCCCCCCCCCCCAAACTCTTACATTTATGTATGCTCTGGATTGGTTAAGATCGGTGAATCAATCACATGATGGAAAAATAGTAGTCTGGCTGCGCATTTCAAATACGAAAAGCAGATGAGCTTTTCATTCTGTTACATTTTGGAAGCAAGAGAACGGAGGTTCAGCCTTCAAGCCCAGGTTTTACACATTTTGTTCAGTTTTTACACCGAAAAAGCAGGCTAGGGCCTAGGGGCTTACCCCGATCTCCTTCTAATCCAAAAAAATTTAAGCAATTTGTAAAACCTGAAAATAACCATTCCATTTTATTTCCAAAGCACCTGAGCTGGGAGGGAGGGGTTCCCTTTATCAGCCAAGGATTTTTTCAGCATTTTAAAACATAGAGGTGGGGGGGGGGGGGGGGGCTTAGCCTTATGGGGCTAATGTCCCCTTGAGAATTTTGAAATTGCCAATCTTCAAGCAACAGCCACCTCATATTCAAGCAGTAAGTTGTTTTTGTTTTTGTTGTTGAATGTTTAATACATATCTAATACAATACAAAATTACATTATCATTTTTAATAAACTAAAAATTTGCACTCAATCCTTAGGTGGCTGTTGTCCCCCTGAGAATTCTGAGATTGCCAATCTTCAAGCAACATTTATATTCAGGCAGAGCTTTTTTTTCTTCCTCTTTCTTTTTAAAATATTTATACTACAGTGAAACCTGTCTATAAAGACCACTCAAGGGAGACAAGAAAAGCGGTGTCTATGTACAGGTTCCTTTAATACACATTTCAATGAGACACACTTTTCAAGGGAAACAAAAATTGTGGTCTTTATAGACAGGTGGTCGCTAAAGCAGGTTTGACTGTATCTAGTATATTTTAAGGATGAAATTACATTGTCACTTTTAATAAACTCACACTTTGTACTCCTTTTTGCTCAATGTAAAAATATGTATGCATGTGTTTGGGTGTATTGGCAAAGGGACGTACAACATACAAGACTCGAACACATCAATCACATGTCACCACCTTCCACTTTATACACTGTACTTTTATACATCATTTACCTTTATCATTTACTCAATTACCTTTCAGCTGAAAATTAGATCTCTTTCTCACTACAAAATAAAATCTCATCCTCAGTCCACAATGCATAATTGAAAATTAATTAAGTTACCTTTCACACACTCCAACACAACTGTAAGAGTACTGTAGGCAAATATGTCAGTAGGGGGGGGGGGGATTTACTTAAATTGATGTATTACATAAACCGATTTCTATATATGTATGCCCTATATCGTACGTTCAAACTTCTACATTATTATGGAACCCTTGATATTTTGTCTGATACAAACTCCAGGAGAGCTATCAGCTTGAATCAATCATCAGATACTGTAAATGCAGAAATATTTGCGGTACATTAATTTTCGCGAATTTTGCGCTATTTTTGGCGGGCGCGAATTCTAGAACTCGTGAAAATATTAGCCTGGTTACCTATGCGGGTTGAATTGCGCGCTTCAGCACATTAATATGTGTGTGTCCCCAAATCATTTTGAGCGTGTGTATTTGCGCATGCCGTATGCATTTGAATGGACTGCGTGTGTGTAAATTAATCAAATGGAGTATACGTTTTGGGGTCGCTCAGCGCAAAAATTTAATCGCGCAAGAATAACAGCGTTTACAGTAGACAAAATTGTAAGATGTGATAAGTAAGGTATGGTACACAGCAGCTTGGACTGGCCCTCATACAATTCAATAACTTTTCTGTATATACTATGTAAACTAGAAATATCACTGAAGATGATGATTAATACCCCCGCCCAGTGACAACAGCCTTTCTTGACTTGGAAGTAGTTTGATCCACAAGATTTTTCCCTGATTTACTGCCATAGATATGCCGTTTCCATGGCAACGCAGCTTCTGACAAATCAAAAAAATATGTCTTGCACATCTTCCCAGTAAGACCAATGTGTGTACCAAATTTCATGACTTTCGGTCAAAAACTGAGGAAGTAGTTCGATCTGCAAGGTATTTCCTTGATTTTCTGCCATAAATATGCCGTTAACCATGGCAACGCAGATTCTGACTCATCCGAAAAATATGTCTTGCACATCTTCCCACCAAGACCAATGTGTGTACCAAATTTCATGAGCTTTGGTCGAAAACTGAGAAAGTAGTTCGATCCGCAAGATTTGCACGACCGACCGCCCGACCGCCCAACCGTTGACTGATTCCTATATACCCCCTTCAAACTTCGTTTGGTGGGGGTATAATAAAGAGTCCATCAACCAACAACCCCTCACTCTGTAATATATGCAATGTGTTGAAATTAGATTCTAAAGCACGGGGGATAACAAAATCACCTTCACAGTAGTATCTTGACTCACTCGTACTAACAAAGAAGCAGGATACATCTTTATTCTTAGTTCACAAAAAACCCTTCATGGGTTTGTTTATTTTTTACAAGACAACGTGCAGATGTTTCAAGATTGAATTATGGCAAACAGGAATAAGATCAAGGTACATCACAGCTGAAATTGACAGGATATTTTCTCTTTTTATTGTGGGGATTGGGAGTAATTTTCATGTACATTAACATGGAATATGAAATGTACTTTTAAATCTGACTTTCTGTGAGCTTTGGAATTGAATGCATTGTTGAGAATAAATCAAGTGGAGAATTTTTTTTCTCCTTTTGCTTCATATTCCCACTTGCCATTTACAAAATTGCCATTCCAATTCCTATCCCAACACATGCTGTTCATTTGGCATGTGACGAGGCCGGATAGCAATGTTGATCTTAAGAGCTGAGGGCCCAGTCGTTGGTAGTAGTGGCACCGCCCCAGTCTTCAGCGGACCAGTCTTGGCTGGGAGCTCCAGCGTTGGGAGCAGCAGGGGCAGCAGCTGCAGCTGCAGCTGCAGCAGCAGCAGCAGCAGCAGCAGCAGCAGCAGGAGCAGGGGCATCGGCAGCAGCCCAGTCCTCGGTAGCACCAAAGGCTGGGGCTCCACAAGGGGCAACGCCTACCTTGCTGGTGTCAGCAGCCCACTAGAAAGACAAAGAAAACATATGTCTGAGATCTTATCTTGCCAAATATCCATCATTTCCACAGAGAAATTTGACATAAAGTACAGGAAAAGAGAGAGACTCAGAAACATTTGGAGTTTACAGAAAAAGATGAGTTCTGGGTGGTGTTTCACAAAGTTAAGTTTGACTTAAAGTCATGTGTAACTGCCAATGCGCATACGGTATTAAACGCGTAATCTCATTGGTAGATTACCCAATAGCGCGCGTCCCCCGAGCATGATCTGACCAATGCGGTGATGTGTCATATACCGCACGAAACAAGGAATTTAAGTGCAACTTTAAGTCAAACTTAACTCTTTGTGAAACACCCCCTCGACACAATTGGGAAAGGTTGATCATGTCTACATAAAAATTGTTGTATACATGTGTTTTGAGGTTTTGGACGCATCAAAATGATAAAAACTTGACCCAATCTTGCTGAGAAGCACATGCACTGCACACAGAAAAGGGTATACGGGACTGCACACTGCCACACTCGTATGGCATGAATGTTCGACCCGAAAACTGGAGCTATTTCTCGTCATATTTCGAATATGGGGCAATTTGAGGAGCAATCCTTTTCAGGGTATAATTCTACTATGATATTCTTCAAAACTGACATAAAAGGAACGACAAAGCTTACAAATCATTTTTCACCTTTCCCAGTACTCAATCTTCTCTTCTAATGATTTAAATTCACTCATGTCTAGTTCCCAATGATGATTATAACGCAATGATCAAAAATTCAAAATATTGCACTCAAAATATCTTTAATCAGAGACTTTTTCTTTGCATCATTCATTACGTAAATATCACAAACAATACAAAATGAAAATAAGTTTAATTACTTTTTAAATAAAATTGTTATGTTTTCGGAAGTATAAGTTTGATTTGTTTGTTTTTCCCTTACATTTTCATAAAATATGGACAAATTAAGCCTGAGTCGTATCGAATATTTCATAAACCGGGATTCGACGGCTTTGATTCGATCGAATACCGGTTAATCGATAAATGATGTGCGGTGAAAACAGAGTTGCACCATGCACCGGTGACCGGTCCGCTGGCATCGCGGGCATATGTATGGGCTCTCGCTGCTCGAAATTAAAGATAGCCCGCTAGCCAATGGCTAGTAAAAATCACAGCGGACGAGCCAAAATCTTAAGTTTCTAGTCCGTATGGCTAGCCAAAATGTCACTAGTGTCGCACGAAGCGATGCTCATTGTCGACACACCCGACAATGATTCAAATTCAAAGAATTAATAATCTTACTTTGTCTTTGGAGAGCTGAATGGAACACGTTTGTTCGATTGGTTGATGGATTTTCGTCGCTCAATATAGACTCGACTTCATTCAGCTTCAGAGATCATTCAGAAGTAATTGCCAATTTGATGAGAGTGTGATATTAGTTATTGCGAATTAAGTAGGAACACTCGTACTCATGCCTGTATTTATCATGTTCAGTTATACAATTGTCAAATTGACAATGCAGAGAGAGTGCAAGAAAATTATCGTAAACTTCAGTTCGCAACGACAAAACAATTTTTCCATAGAGAAAGCACAGGTAAAGCGCGACGTCCTCCGCGAGCGAATTAGCGAAAGTTAGCCAACAGTTTGAACTTTGAAGTCGCCTTTCGTTCTCTGCTAGTATATATGCTGTACGTTACGGAGTTTCTTATTTTATTTGATTTTTTCGTGGTGGCTACGGTAGTCAAAAATCTGGCGGACTACAAATCGATGCACCGAATTTGCCAAAACGTATTCGGGATTCGATGTCTTCGATCGAACACCGGCTAACCAATCGATTCGACTCAGGCTTAGGACAAATAGTTATAGGTGCTGCATCAAACAGTACAAAAATTAGAAAAAAACACAACATAGAATACTTGTACATAAATCAATAACTGGAAAATGGCGTTGAAGAGAGACATACTAAAGCTTTTCGTCTTGCACTCATCAGCGTATACCGCAAGAATGAACAATATAACCGGAAACTTAAGGAACAAAGCGCACAAAATATAACAAGTTTTGATAGGCTGAAAATAACAGGAAATTGGGCTTATTGTAATACCGGGAGCTAAAATAATACGAGCATCCTCATGAACTCTTTCTGTCAGCACAGCATAGGGTCAGTGAGCTGAATGTATGTGGGTTCAAGCATGCGCAGCTGTGTAGAGTAGTATTGATCAGCGCACTCTTGATTGTTAAGTAAGTGGTGAGCGATAGCAGAATTGGCATTGTCTGCCATGTAACACACATTTGTTTTTTTACACGAGCGCTGGGGTAGTGACCACACGCTAGCCTGGCGGTTCCAAATAGAGGAAGGTACGTGCCGCTTTATGTAATCTGCTATCATTTGAGTCGGACGACCTATGTACCGAGCTTCACATCGTCACTTGAATTTGTAAATAAAATTGCTAGTATGAGTAATAGGGGTACACCTATTCGGACAGACAAGATCATTCTATGAGTGGCTCAACAGTAGAGAAATCACTACATACAGCCTACTTGACCAGTTTCTCAAATTTTTGGGATGCTTTCCCTTGCCATGGCAGTTTGAGATAGACAGGACATTTATTTGGCCCAAAGACCGGCATCTTTAGCTCCCGCTATTACAAAACCGGCTGGCAGTAAGCCAAATTTCCTGTTATTTTCATGCAGCCAATTGAAACCCATTATATTTTGCGCGCTTTGTTCCTTTAGTTTCCGGTTATATTGTTCGATTTCGGCTTTCCGTTCATTCTTGTGGTATACTCTGATGAGTGCAAGACAAAAAGCTTCAGTATGTCTCACTTCAACGTCATTTTCCGATACTGTAGTACCAAACAATAAATCGTTAACTTGAACACAATCTTCAAATCAACCTACGATACTGATCTACAGCAAAGAAAGACAACAAGAAACTCCTTTCGAAATGCTGTAAACTCATTACACACTTGTACCCACATATTCCTCTATCAAGCATACAGGAATGAGATAATTCAGTAATAAACGAGTTCAAAACGACTTACGTCACTGACTTCTGGTCCAATGGTCTGTCCTGTTGGTGGTACAGTTACTTCAGCGCCCCACTGCTCAGCATACGGTTGAGCTGGTTGTTGTTCCTCCTTCACAGCTGTAGCACGCTCACGGGCTTCCTGCTCCTCCTTCTCAGCCTGCACACACAAACACAACAGGTATCAGGTTTCAAAATTCCATGAATTTCCATTTTTAGGATTGTTGATGGAAGAAATTTCATTGAGAAGGCGTGCAAAAACATGTGTCCAACAATATATATTGGACATCATTTACGGTAAATAAATTATGTTCTTAAGAATTTTTTTTTTCAATTCATGAAATTTTTTGATGTGTCAAAAGCTACACCCACAGAGTTGCCACTTTGCACTCATCCATTGACATTAATTTTTTAAAATAACTTTCTTATCCGTCGTTGCATTTTCCAGAACTTTCTCTCATCTAAAGGCTTTTTGTTTAAAGGAGAATGAAACCCTGGGGAAATATCCATTTTAATGAAAAGATAGTAAAGAGAGAAGCAATTTAAAAAAAGTTCCATCAAAATCGGTTAAGAAATGAAAAAGTTGTGAAAGTTTGAAAAGTCTCGATTTACTTTCTATGGCGATCCTCAAATTGGCTATTTGCTTCAATGTGGCAGGTTTTTGTGGACAACTCTCCATATGTTTTGTACACAAAATTTCATATTTTCTCCATTATCTCTAAACTTTGCTACTTGTCTCTTTGTGACCTCAACATATGTTGTGTAAAATACATTTTACCATGATATACATAGAGCTAAAAAAGAGACAAGCTGTACCTTGAGAGATAATGGAGAAAATCTGAAATTTTGTGTACAAAACATATGGAGAGTTGTCCACAAAAACCTGCCACATTGAAGCAAATAGCCAATTTGAGGATCGCCATAGAAAGTAAATCGAGACTTTTCAAACTTTCACAACTTTTTCATTTCTTAACCGATTTTGATGGAACTTTTTTTAAATTGCTTCTCTCTTTACTATCTTTTCATTAAAATGGATATTTCCCCAGGGTTTCATTCTCCTTTAAGCTAACTTAATACTCAGTTCTTTCCATTTAACAAGGTACAGGACATCTTCAGACGTAAAACTGAAAGTCAGAAAGTGAAAGGTTTTGAAGGTTACCTCTTCTGGGTCCCTGAAGAAGTAGAGATCACACATGATCTCCCAGGTCACGTCACGACTGATAGCTCCACGAAGACGGAGTACCTCACGGGACAACATCCACCACATCAAACCAATTGAATGGATGCTCTGATAAAAGAGAGAGAGAGAGACAGAGGCATGTAATCATTAGTCATTGGGGACATCATCACTGATAGCTCCACAAAGACGCAGAGTGCCTCATGGGACAACATCCACCACATCAAACCAATTGAATGGATGCTCTGATAGAAGAGAGAGAGAGAAGACAGAGTTTATCATCAGCCACTTAATCATTAGTGACATGACTGATAGCTTTACTTAGATGTAGTAAGTACCTCACAGGACAACATAAACCACATCAAACAAATCGAACGGATGCATTCATAGGAGAGAGGGAGAGAGGGAGAGAGGGAGAGAGGGAGAGAGGGAGAGAGGGAGAGAGGGAGAGAGGGAGAGAGAGAGAGTGAGTGAGAGAGGTATGAAGTCATTAGTAATTTACTAATTAGACATTACTGATAGCTCCACGAAGACGTAGCACCTTACAGGATCACTAGAAGGAATAGTGGACAACAATGGAAATTATTTCCCGTTGTAAAAAGAAACCCTACAATTTGGAAATTAAAATGGCATTCAAAAAATTTGAAGTAGATATTAAGATATTTGGGAATAAATCGATTTTACATGGTTTTGGTGACTAACACCACTTTGACTGTCTTACCTTGTTGTTGCATGGGATGGCAACGTCCACACAGCGAAGAGGCGAGTCAGTGTTGCACAGGGCAATGACAGGGATGTTGACGTAGGAAGCCTCAGTGACCGGCTGGTGATCGGAGCGGGGGTCGGTCACGATCAATATTCGGGGCTCACGGAAGGCAGCCTGGATCTGATTGGTGAAGGTACCAGGGGTGTAGCGGCCGGCAACTGGTGTGGCACCGGTGTGGGCAGCGAACTTTAGCACAGCACGCTGGAAACATGAAACATATGGAAAGTTGAAATACATGATATCACGGTCACATGAAGGATTATCCATAATGGCTTATATATATTCTACTAGGTTTAAACTTGGTTTAACCCTAAAACGTCCGGGATATTTTGGCTATGCCACAGACGGGGGGGGGATCTCGACCGTGCCGAAAATCGGCACGCACGTCGTCCACAACGTAATCTACAAAACTGTATAGTTAAATGCTGACATTTCACATTAATTATGCAAATTTATGCATGAAATCAAAATTTTGCTCTAAATCATTAAAAAAAGCTCAGAAAATGCTAATTTTTGGTCTAGACGAGAACTCTTTCCAGTATTCTTAGCAAATATACTTGATATATATATCAATTCGGTATCAAAATTTGTTTTATATGCATTTTATTGTATTTTATAATATCTTATGTATTTCTTTGTTTTTTTAACCTTTTGTTTTTTGTTTTTTTGATGAAATTTGTCAGGGACACTTTCGTGAACATAAACAGCATAAAATAAATTAATTTTTAATCAGCAAATGTAAAAATATTCATAGATTTCTAAATTTTGGCTGAAAACACACTTTGTATTGAAAATATACATGAAATCACTTTTTGAGCAATTTTCGGTCTGACGTGCAAGTACAAAATGTTGCGTAACTTCGGAACCGCATGCCCAGACATCCGAATTTGGTCTCAAAAGATGCATGAGATTTGAAAGAAAAAGTCGTGAAAAGCCGCGGCGACTGCTTTTGCGCGTTGCGGACATATCGCGAGAAACGTCTGGGGGGGGGGGTGGACTCCGTCCACCCCCCAGCCCTTTTAGGGTTAAAGATATTTAGTTTTGGTAAGCCCTCAAAATCTTTTTGTCAGATTTATTGGACTTTTGTTGATAAATAGAAAGATACTGGCAAAACAAAGATGGTGTGAAGATTTTCACATCCTAAAGTGAAATATTAAACAAAGAGGTAAAAAATAATTTAGGTGCCGGGTCAGGGATATAAACTCCCAACAAATTCAGTGTACACTATACACCATGCAAGCGTTCAAAACCTACACGCAGTGACATAATGTGATTCATGCTATCTCCGTCCGAAGCCTCGAGATTGCTGTGCGGGGAGCCGTCAGGGTGGAAAGGTCCTAGCAAAGGGCAGTATATTGCCATGATCTAGCATTAATTATTTTTTTGCGTAAAATTCACTTAAAATCATTGATCGAATACCAAATGACCCTGTACAAACATCTTTTGACACTTGGAAAACAACATGAAACTATATTGAACACCTTTCTTCTCAATTTCCTTTTTGCTACCAAAACTGTACATGAGCTTTTAATTTAAGGTCTAAATGTTTCCGTTGTTTAACATGACTGTAGTCCTTGTATCCAGAAGAAATGAATTTGTAGAATACGGCCCAATGAGATTACAAGTTTCATTAATCAGGAATTTTGAAATAAGAGAAATTTCCTTTTGGTCTGCTATCACTCAATTCATTTACCCATGTATATAACTGATGAACTTGATTTACAGCAGCTACAAAGAGAGGATTTCATCTGTTCTCAGCGAGTGAAATCAAGTAACGTACCTGACCGTATGGTCGAGATGAGATGACACAGACATCAGCAGGGTTCTCAATGGCTACGATGATACGAGCAGCCATCAGAAGCTTCTCCCATGTCTTCCTTAGATTGATGATGTAAGTCCCTGTCATGACAAAAAACAAATAAAATTCATTAATGATCCAGGTTTCATCATCCACTAAAAATATCTAAATACCCATCAAATGAGTAAAGTCAATTGAATATAACACTTGTTTAGTCTTCTTTAAGTTCTTTTCTATTTCAACAGTTATTTAATGCAGCCCTACTGTGAATAATCCTTGGGTGTCTCAACATAAGTGAAACTACCCAATGTACTTAAATCAAGGATGATGGTCTCACATAGAGGGGGAAAAGCACTCAAATCACATAGAGGCTGGAGATAATTTGCCAGAGGACCAACAGAATGGCCCCCACAATCCTCCAAAAGGCCTTTGAATTCTTCATATAGTTTTCACAAAATGTTTTTTGAATCAGGAATATTTTAATGAGCACTCTCCCTCCCCCCCCCCCAAAAAAAAAAAAATAATAATAAATTGAGAGGTTGCAAGGCAATTAACAATGATAATAAGTTTCTGCAAGTATAACAGAAATATCAGAATTTCTAGCAGGCGTTGTTGTTCATAAGTCATAAAAATGTTCATGTTATCAAGCAGTATTCTTGTTACAATAGTGTCTTACCATCTGGTTTACGCTTGTAGATATACTGGGTCATCTGGTAGTCCAGGTTGCTGGAGCCGATGTGAGCTCCACTGGCCAGAAACTTCTGCACGTCATCCTCCTTGAGGGCGAGACATTCCAAACCTCCGGACATGTTGCTGCTGATCTACTAAACGATGGTGATCAACCTGTGGGTTCAAACAGCATAAATGGAGCTCACATCAGATGGTAATGGGAGTTCTTTAGTTTTAGATTTTCTATAAGGCAGGCAGAGCGTCCTCAGCACCTTACGGTAAAGATGCCCGGCCCACATGTATCACAATCTTGGCAACATATGGCAGATGCAAAACGTCATTGGCATTTCTGGTTTTAGTTCTGACAACTTTCTGTCTTTTTTTTTCTTCGAATATTTCTGCATTTCTTCTTGGTCTTTTTTAATATTGGGGAAGGGATTTGGGATTAAACATTTGATAAGTATGGGGAGATGAAAGAAGCAAGTTAATGATTAAGTGATTTCCCAGAGGCTCTCTAAAATTTAGTTTCAGAGCAAATTTGTAAACCTTTTTTTTCATAATCATAATAATCTGAGTATCCTCGGGACTGAGGTCTAAAGGGAATAATTTACCTGGTACAGCATAGCAATTTGCTATGTATTTTAGGTTACAATTGCAACACAAAGTTACACATGTTTGGGCAATATGCTAAATTGAACTGTATAGAATTTTAAACAAAAAATATTTGTCTGCTGACGGATATTGCTATTCAAATTTCAGACTATATCTACATTCTTTAGCTTTTTGCTTATTATAACAATGCCCACCATTAATTCCCTGGCGCCTGTATACTTGTTGTATTACTGCATATCTGCCAGCGCCAAGCTCAAGGCAAGGCCCATGCATTGGGCCCATTCAATTACATACAGTACATTGCGTCATTCATAGCGACATTATTATACTTCGTGCGTATACTCTAGAACGGTCATACACCTCAACACTTTCAAACACCACCGCACAAAAGTCACCAGCAAAATTCAATTCACCTATGTTGGAAAAGATAATTCCAAGAATGAAATCCGTAATTCACTGTCAGTTTTGGCAAAACGGTGTATCCTAGTCATTGTTACATTTTTTGGTCGCCGCGAACGCTGACATCTCCCCCAAAAAATTTGGTTGTCAAAAATTTGGTCCCTATCGCTCGATTGTAGAGATTGATGTGCACGCGCGATACCGAGTTTCTTTGTGGACAAAATTTTATTGTCCGAATTTATGTTAGTCTAAACATCGGCGGAATGAAAACAACATGCGATCGCAAAAAAATCGGCTGGGATTTCTTTGGTTTTGGACATGATTTTTACTTTTACTTTTTTTTTTTTACTTTTTACTTTTCTGGAAATAACAGAAGTAAAGGCGCAAGGCCGATATTGGAGACCGTTTCCTATTTGGGAGACCATCTCTATTATCAGACATATGTCAACATATTTGATAGCCTATTTGGGAGACAGTCTCCCATTTAGGAGACCAATATTCTTTGTTTACATTTGCAGCAAAAGGATTACCTTGGCTCAAAATGAAAATGTGATAAGCAGATTCCTCATGAAAAGTACCCCTTTTCACTGTTTACTTTAAAAATCCACCGTCTTTTGTTTTCATAACATATTTTGTTATGACCCACACACAAAACAAATGGGCTGAGGGGAAAAATATTTGGCCGAGAAAAAGTGCCTTGTTGTTGTCGTTTCTATTGTCCTCTTGTTAGTTTTTAAACTTCAAAATAGGGTTAAGTTTGACTTAAAGTCATGCGTAAGTGCCAATGCACTGCTGATTTTGTAAATATTGTCAGACGAAGGGTAAGGAATAATTATTATAAAAATACAAACATACAATATCAATTATCAGAGTCTCAGTCAGAGTCAGAGACTGTCTCCCAAATCAGCCATGCGCCTCAACTGCTGAATTTGAAAGGAATTAATTTTATTTATTTTATCTTATCCCCCCCCCCCCCCCCCCCTGGCCCTGCCCATACCTTTAGTAGTACATTTAGTAGACAGTGGTCAATAGTATACGACCATTATTTGTGCATTGCGTATGTCTATAGCTCATGATCCAGTGCACCACGTGTACTCGCACTCACACTCACGCACTCACATTGAACTGTATTGTATTTTGTAGCGGCGTATGAAATTGCACTGCATTGGTTACCCTGCGTACACAGAGGGCACGAATAAAGTGTGCTTTTACATTATATAGAAAACTTGAACTGGGCAAAAGTTACATCCTTCAAGAGAAACAGACATTTCTATCACATGATCTTCATTTATCTAGTCTAAATATGCAAATACATTTCATAATTTTAGGGTTTATATTCGCATTAAATACGTACACGTATTTCAAGCCGTATGGAGTCTTGGAGAAAAGGCTGTGCGTTGGCAATGGTTGCAAAAATTACCGTGTCGACATCGAAAGAGCGTGTGACCGCATGTGTGTCACTGACCTCTACGTACGTCAGTGATGTGTGTGTGTAATTTATAATTATGAGTGCTAAATGTAACAAATGTTAATATTATGTATATTTCCCAAGGAGCTACATGTATTTCCTCTCAAATTAAAAGGGCCCCTGCCACGCAAACGCAACCCAGATGCAAGTTTATTGCTGTTGATGTGCAGGGATGCATACAACTGATTATCTGTTATTCAAACATCTAGATATGTTTCATATATTTTTTAATGTTTTTTAAACTATTTTTTCCAACCTCCAAAGCTCCACCCGAAAAAAAGCTCCAGATCTCATTCCTGCAATGGCATCATCTGAAAATCATGATCAGTCAGCTACACTAACATTATACAATAGACAGTGTGGAATGTAACTTCAGCCAGCTCAGCACGTGCTCACAATAGAATAGCATGCTTTCAAAAATACCTCTCATTACCATTCTTGCCCTGTTGATGCCACGGCGTAACCTCGCTAGTCATGAGGACCGCTATTCATAAGGACCACTTATTAATAAGGACCGCTATCCATAACGCGATAATAGCGGGCTTGTATGCATGTGGCGGATCTAGCCTGGTAAGACACAATACATTCTAGGGGTCCGCTTTGTTTGTGCACAATAATAATAATAATAATAATAGTGGCTACTTGTATAGCGCGCAGGTCCGCCTTTCGACGCTCATGGCGCTGTATAGATAGGTATATATTATTACCCCGGTCATTGGATTCTGGCACGCCCGCACACAGTGTATGCACATTCTCCACTCCCTGGGGAGCATTCCAGCCAGGCGTCTGTAAAGCGCACACATGCTAAGCAAAGGACATTACCTTTCGCCATCCTACCGGGTACCCATTTAACACCTGGGTGGAGAGTGGCAAATGTCGCAAAGGACGCTCGTGCTGCGGCGGGATTCGAACCCCGGACCTCGTGGTTCACAGTCCGGGGACTTATCCACTGATCCACAACCCCTAGAATGTATTGTGTCTTACCAGGCTAGATCCGCCACTGTGTATGAATAGCGGTCCTTCTAAATAGCGAGCAACCATTGACGAATTGTTTTGCTATTCATAAGGACCTGCATTCATAAGGACCAATATTCATAAAGCGTGCATGTTAAATGATCTAGCGGTCCTTATGAATAGCGAGCGGACCCGGATGCCACAGCATGTCCGATATAGCAACTCCTATGTATAGGCAATGTACGGGGGTCTATTAGAACAGTTGGTCATCTCTGGCAAAGCTACATACTTAGCTCACTAATACCCCTTTCCCACTGCCGTCCAAACTTGGTCCGCACCAGGTCCGGACCAAATTATGTCCGTCGCAAGTGCTTTCACACCGCCGTGAAGATTTAGGCCGGACCTGCGCCGGACCAAACATATCCGTCGCAGTTGCCACGGAAACCACTTACCCCCCTCATGAAGCGCGCGACATTTGGAACTGGCTAGCTAGCTAGCTTCGCGCGAAACCCTCGCTCGCTCACGATCACGTACGTGTACGTATGTTTGTGTAAAGTGGACTGTTTTGATTGTGTTTTTCTTCATCATGATTTTTTTCAGTGCTTTTACTAAACACTGTGCGATGCAGACAAGATATTATGACTGCTTTAGATCAATCCTTCCGTAGTCGTAGAAAAGTGAAAAGGAAGAGAGTGCATGCTGTTTGCTCTTGCTCAAGAAGAAGGGAGTCGCCGGCGTAGTCATTCTCGCCGAAGACTGCTGATGATGATGTCGTACCTCGCTGCAGTATATGCAATGGGCAGTACAGCTGACCGACGTATTTGGTCATTTGACAGATCACAAGAGCAGCTCAATGCTAGTGTACAAATTGCATAGACTAGTACATAACGCAGAACTAGCAGCTGACCCAGCCGGAAGCAGAAGTAGAGATCACGGTGAAGGCGGGCGGGTCATGCATTTGGTCCGGACCAAATTCTTTGTGCTTTCACACCAAATTTGGTCCGGACCTGGTCCGGACCTGAAACACCTCTTGGTCCGGACCAAATTTTGGTCCGCACTAACTTTTTGGTCCGGACCAAATGCTTTCACATCAAGATTTGGTCCGGCCCAGGTCCGGACCTGGTCCGGACCAAAGCTTGATGTGAAAGGGGTATGAGTGACAGATGATGTCATTGCAGGAATGAGATCTGGGGCATTTTTTTAGGGCGGAGCTAAGCGGCATGTTTAAGAAAATGTATTTTAAAAATATTTTTAAAAATTATGAAACATATTTAGATGTTTGAATAACAAAATATATTAAAGTTGTATGCATCCCTGTACATCAACAAGCATCAACTTGCAATTAGGTTGCAGGGGACCTTTAAGATTGCATATCGGGACCCTGTTGGTTTAGTTTGGTTTGATGGTTCACTTTAACTAACTGTATTTGAGAGGCAGAGGCGTCGCTGGGGGGGGGGGGGGGGGGGGGAGGGAGATGCCGGCGGGGGTGTATCACACCTTCCCCACTCAAAATTGCTGTCGGAAATGCGCCACCTCTGTCGGCAAAACAAACAGGAGGGGGAAAGGGAGAGGGGAGACGAAAGGGAAAAGGAGAAAAGTGAAAGGAGAAGGGGAAAAAAAAAAGAAAAGGGAAAGGAAAGGAAAACAAAAACAGCCTGAAAGAAAAGAAATAGGGAACTTAAAAGAATGGAAAACTGGCCAATTTTTTTGCTCTCTCGCTTCCCTCGCTCGCAAAAACACTGGAAAGTTAATATTCTGGCAAAAGGCGTCTCCTTCGGGAATAGGCTGCAGCCCCCCCCCCCCACCCTAGGATTTTCAAAATTACGATATTCGGGCAAACACCACTTAATATTCGGGCAGCGAAGTGGCGGATGCCAGAATATCCACATATTTGGGGAGCGAGATTCCCAAATAATATTATGTAATTTCTGTATGTAACTTCTGTATATTTTCTCTACGAAAAGTTAAAGAATTTTTTTAGAAATTGAAATGTTGATAATCGGGCAAAAGGCGTCCCCATAGGCGCAGCTATAGCTTTTTTGAGATTCCCACAGACTCTGATTTAAAAAAAATGCATGACATGAAATAAAACGAATTAATTCTATCACCAGAATAATAATGTTCAAAGATACCTTTTTATGTATTATATCAAATCCAACCTTTTTGTTTCTATGAATAATTAAATTACTTACAGAATCAAAAGACGATACAATCATGTGCCAAAGAGAATGTCAAAATAAACGTTCGGTAACAGGGTATTTCATCTCATTTCATTTAAAGGGAAAGTCCACCCTAATTACAAGTTGGTTTTGAACCAAGTAGGAAAATTAGATCAGTGAAGGTTTGACCAAAATCCGATAAGAAATAAGAAAGTTATGAATTACTGAATTTACAATCAATCAAACACAAATCGGCAACTCCGTGACGTATCTTGCGAGCTCCTCTCCCACTTTTGCCAGAAGTCCCAAAGACATCTTTAGGAGTTCTGTGACTTTTGCCCTGTACCCCCAAAATCATTAATTCCAATTTTCTTAGTTTCTGATGAAGGAATAAATTTGTTTAATACAGGTTTTGTGGAAAAACATACGAGCAATGATTATATCTATAAGGTGCATGTATGTTTGAATATTTTCTTTAGAGAAAATGGAAATTAATGATTTTGGGGGACATGAGAGGGAGAAGAGCTCGGAAGATAAGTCACGGAGTTGCCAATTTTTGTTTGATTGATTACAACTTCAAAAATTCACAACTTTCTTATTTTTTATCGTATTTTGCTCAAATCTTCACTGATCTGTTTCTTTAATCTTTCCGCTTCTTTTAAAACCACCTCATAATCAGGGTGGAATTTCCCTTTAATGTATTACTATTTCCGGAACTTCGGAAGGTTACAGTTCATTTCGATTTCATTTCATCACCAGTGCACCATCACCAAAGTCCAGTTGACGTCATAATGGCCTCGTGCAAAGCTGACCAATCAAAATAAGATGTAGCGACATCTGTGTTCTAGATTTATACAGATAGGCGCTCTCCGGAGTGAGGTGCACCATTAATAGCCTATACTCGCTGATGATAAATTTTATTTCTCCAATACCCTATGCATGGATTACTTGAGAAAATAACATTATAAAAACGCAAAAATTAAAAATAAATTTATTAAATTAACAAAATGTAGATAAACTGAAATTTCCGAAAATTAATTTCCAGGAACAAAAATTTATATTGTCTTCACGGTTCTTCTATGTTCCTTCGCTTATAAAGCTTAGTCGATCCTTCACGTCTGCCCCCCGCCCTACTTGGCTACGCCACTGCCAGCCAGAACAATTACCAATTATTGTCGAGTCTGGATATTATCACCTTTTCGCATGTCGCTTTTAATATTTTCGAGCTTAAAATGTCTCCAAATTTTTTGGTGCCATTTGATGAAAGAGACCCTAAGCTACCTACAGGTATAATTTCCTACAAATGTTTTGAAATATTTATTTGGAATGGGATACTTTTTACAACTGTTAACTTTTTTCTGGGACGCCTATAGATTTTTAAAATTATTTATATGGAGGCATATATATTCTTCATTTCATTTCATTTCATTTCATTTATTTTCATATTTCTCATGGAGATACATTTACATTTCAAAATAGATATACATAAATAACATAAAGGTAAATGGTCGATATAATGTAGTAATTTTACTGAGAGAAATATGATGGGACCTACATGAAAGCAAGCTTGTAAAGCTGTAGGCCCCTGTAAAATAATTTGCAATAAATGGAGGACGGTTATGAATGAATACGACCAATCAAAGAAAAAAAAATAAATAACATGCAGTGGTGTTGTATTTTCTTTCCCTTTCTTACAACTTAAATTATTCTGCAATTATGGGTGCTCAGCTGGTAAATGAACATTACAGATTATCAAAAATGGCTTCATCTGTACATACGTATATACAAATGTAAATTTAAATAACAAATAAACTCAAGCGAACAGTGTCAGTTGTAGCACTCTCGGATATAGAAAAAGTAAGGACGATTTACACATACAGCCATGGAAAAAACAACGTCAGACCAAGCAGGGTTACTGATAGTGTTACTTTTGTGGTAAGAAAAAGTACAATATTATTACATAAAAGCAAGGCATAATTGCTAGAATTTATCATTCAATGAAATACAAAGACAAATCATTTTTATAATTTTGTATGCATATTATGGTACCTTTATTACAGAAGCTTGGTCTAATAATTCCTTACATGGCTGTATATTTTCTCTTTAGACTATTTCCAAGAGCACTACAGCCACACGCAATATGCTTGCAGATACAAGTTATTCATTAACAAGATATGTTTTAAACAACATTTCCTTCAGTTTACGTTTGAATGAATATAATGAAGGACTTTCGATTAACTCTAACGGGAGGGCATTCCAGTAACTGGGTCCTGTAAACATAATGGTTTTCTGGGCAAAAATAGTTCTAGTACGTGGAAGGTGATATGCGTTGCTCTGTCGCGTAGGATAAGCATGTAGGGATCTGTTTTTCTTAAACATTTGTAAAAATATTTCAGGTAGGTTATTAGCAGATAGATTATACATAAAAATACTCACATTGTAATAGAATAGGTCTGATACTTTTAGGATTTTGTTTGCATGGAACAGGCTGTTAGTGTGAGACAGGTATCCAACATGATTAATATTTCTAATAGCACGTTTTTGAATGTGAGCTAGTATATTTAGCAAATTTCCACAAGCGTTGCCCCAGGCGAGAATTCCATAGCTGAGGTATGGAGTCATTAAAGTAGAATAAACTGATAATAAAATTTTACTGGGAAAGAAGTATTTAAGTCTGTTAAGTATACCGGTATTTCTTGAGAGGACTTTACTCAGATAAGTAATATGGGATTTCCAAGATAGATCACTATCAATATAAAGTCCCAGAAATTTAGTGCAGTCAACTTGTTTTAGTGCAATATTATTAAAATTGACATGATTAGGAAGTGTTTTTAATGTATTACTAAATAGCATATAGAGAGTTTTATCTATATTTAGGGATAGCTTGTTTGCATAAATCCAGGACTGAACAGACGCAAGTTCATTATTTACAGTGTCCACAAGAGTTTGAGTGTCTCGATGTGTAAAGAATATATTAGTATCATCCGCAAAACAAATAAATGAAAGTAGCTGGGAACAATTTTTGAGATCATTAATATATAAAATAAACAATAGCGGGCCCAGTAGGGAACCTTGCGGGACGCCACATGTAACCAATTTCAAGTGAGAATCATGGCCGTTGACACTTACAAATTGTTTTCTATTAGTTAGATAGTCTATGAACCAATCTAGAGGCAATCCACGTACACCATAGTGACGCAACTTGTAAATTAAAATATCGTGATTAATCGTGTCAAAGGCCTTTGAAAAATCTAGAAAAACCCCAATAGTGTGCGAAACGTTATCAATTGCATGTGCTATTTTGTTTATGAAAGCCAATAAAGCATGAGAAGTACTGTGATTCTTTCGAAAACCAAACTGAGAGTCACATAGAATTTTGCTGTTAACAAAGAAATTGAGTGTTCGGGAGTATACTAACCTTTCGAGGATTTTAGAAATGGATGTTAGAAGAGAAATCGGGCGGTAATTATTCAGGGATTCTTTTTGTCCTTTTTTGAAAATAGGGACGACTCTAGCTATCTTCATATTTTGTGGGACTGCACCCGTGGTCAAAGACAAATTCAAAATAAATGTAAGAGGGGAAGTTATTTCCTCAATAATATTTTTAAGAAGGAAGTTTGTAATTCCATCATATCCTGAACCTTCCTCGTATTGAGATTGGTTATTTTAGTTATGTTCACACGTAGTACATAGCATCGATGGTATGTAAGTTTCAAAAATATTTCCAGTACGTTCAGACAGGCCGTGATCGACTTGCTTCTATCACCCACTCGTGACTATTCATCGCTCACCGCTGCCAAAACAATAATTACTGCGCCACACAGAGTGACCCTAGTATAATTGGTATGCATGGTCAAACGCGCGGAAGTTATATGTCTTCATAAATCAACATAATAACACAATAACAATTCATTTGTAATATCGATAATACAATCAAGTAGCAAATACATGTGTTATAATACTTAATTTTAAATAAACCTTGTACATGTCAAAATTGACTGAACTCCAATCTTATGCCAAAATAAAACACATGCATGCACGCTATATTCTCTGGTAAGCACATGTAAATCAATATCTAAAGACCACATCATACTTTAGTTAAGGTCTGATTCTGAAAGAGCAGATTCTCAGCTTTAAAATGATATATAACTCATTGGATGTTCATAACTCAATGTACAAAGAGAAGAATGCACAGTCCCTCATAATACTTCTTAATAAGGGTTTAAAGTTTGCAGTCTATTGAAGCACTCTGACTTGCAAAGTGTTGTGCTAAGGTGACAAATGGAGGATTAGAACTCAATGAAAATTTCTATGAAGAGATTATCAGATTGTCCTAAAAGTTGGCATACTACATAGACATATCCTGTTTATCATAGCGCACAAGTATCAATGCAAGAACTTACTCCGGGAGATTTATGGGAGATTAAAATGAGACAAGTATTCAGGGTCGTGAAAAAGAAAAGTAATACAACAAAATCCAGAGAAGACACACATAAGTCTGATAAAAAGCTGGCAAAAATACCACTTCTAGATTGTTTGGTGCCTCCACATTTTAGATTACTTAGAAAAAAGTATACTCTTTCAGGAAATACCCAAAACTAAAATTTGACCATGCATGCCAACCAAAACACATTGATTGATCTCTAACTGAAAATCACGCAGTGCGACTTTTGGGTGGTTTTGTGGTGCCTGGTCACATATATAAAAAAGAAAAAGATAAAAAGAAGGACCCCCCCCCCCAAAAAAAAAAAAAAAAAAAAAAAACCGGCCCCTTCCTTACCACACAGTATACACATTACCCTGCTATACCCCTATATACATCACATGAATACATACATTATATTACAGTACCAGATGAAACAGACAGAATGATAATAGAAAAAAAGTAGGGAAGAGGGTACATCACATGAATACATACATTGCATTATATTATAGCACCACATTAAACAGATAGAATTATAATAGCAGCGAGTGAAGATAGCAGCGATTGCGCTCACACGACAAATAGTCACAAGCGCGGTGGGTGGTCTACCGCAAAGCGTCGATGCTTTGTCGCTGGATCCTGAGATTTACTCCTGCTAAACTCGCTGCAAGAATAGTTTGGAAACTCGCTTCTATCTCGTGACTATCTGCGTTCAGACAGCGTTTGGTCTCGACACTATCTGGTCTTCACCAAAATAGCATCGACACCTCGATAGCGTCGATGCTATCGCTCTACGTGTGAACGTACCTTTTATCTTTGATTTCATCCTCTACTACTGGTGTGAAAAAAAGAGACTGGGGATTAGGAGCTTTTAGAAAGTTGTGAAACACTAAATTTGACTTTGGGATATTACTGGCAAGATTTGGTCCTATATTTACATAAAAGTCATTGAATACCTCAGCCAAGTCTGAGGGATCATCATATTTGCGATTATTTTTAAGAATATACTTGGGAGGATCGGTATCATTTTTTTATTTCAAAGCTTCGTTTATCACCTTCCACGTACTCTTTATATCGAATTTGTATTTTTCAAACTGGCGTGAGAAATACAATTGTTTAGCTAAACGTAAAGACGATGTCAGAACATTTCGGTAACGAACATATAGAGCCCTGTTTCGAGCATTCGGATTTTTCCTATGTTTATAGAAGAGTTAATTTTTTTCTATTAATAGACCTAAGGAGAGATTTCGTGATCCAAGGATTTTTGGGAATCTTTTTGTGGTTGGAAAATTTTGATTTCTGAAGAGGTATGGTTGAATTGAAACTAGATGTTAATAAATGAATAAAAATTTCATAGGAGATATTTACATCAGTTTGACTGTAAACAGGCTGGTGACCAATCAACAGATCTTAATCTCTCCCTAAGTTTATTGAGGTTTGTTTCTGACATGACACGAATACTAGAAGTATGCGAACGATCACAATTATTTATCGTTAATGAAGATATGAGAGCATAAATGGGATAATGGTCAGAAACATCAGACACCATTATACCAGAAGTGACTAAAGAAGATATATTCTTTACAAAAATATTGTCAATAAGTGTACTTGTGACATCTGATATAAGGGTAGGTTTCCTGATAAGAGGAACATAAGATTTAGACAACATCAGATTGAGGAAATCACGGCAGTTATGGTTATCTAGACATTTTAAAATATTAAGATTAAAGTCGCCCATTATAATACACGTCTTATTTTCAAAATATTTCTCTGATAAAAGGGTATGGAGAGATTCAATAAACTCAGCAGGGTTCGATTTGGGTGGTCTATATACTTCACCAACGATTAAATTACCTTTATTTGGAACTTTGATTTCAATAAAAATATTTTCAATAGCTTCAGACATATGGTTAAATTCAACTAACACCTCACAATTCAAATTTTTGGTGACATAAAAACCAACCCCACCTCCCCTTTTATTTGACCTGTTACTAGTTATAAGTCTGTAGCCATGAATATCAAATAGAGAAGAAGGTGACGTTTCATTGAGCCAGGTTTCACAAATACCAATGACTCCGTGACTAAATTTTAAATCGTTAATAAATAACTGGAACTGATCAAATTTTTTGCTGAGACTCCTAATATTATAATGTGAAGCAAAGAGTAGGTTGGGATTTGTATGGGATAATGACGTAATCTCGTTTTCCAAACGATAATTAGTAAACAAATGCTGAGGAAGAACCTCATTAGAATCGAATTCAAGCTGTAGTTCAGGAGTTGTTGAATTAAGGAATGTAGTTATGTCTGAGTTGTCACCTTCTTCTCCATTCGTAAAGTTAAAATCTGTTGCGGTATCACGAATATCATTCATGTTAAATACATTATTCATCATAGAGAACAGAGACATTCCGGCAAGGAGATTTACTGTAGGCATTGAATAAAAAGAACGCTGAATAAGAAATCAACAAGCAGGTGATATGCAAATACCTGACCAGAGAATACGTGCAGAAGTAATTCTGACATCTCCGGAAAAAAATGTTATACAAGAGACTACACATATAAAAGTACATGGTTCTATTTTTAATTTGTAAACAAATCTTTCGGCATATTACTCCCAGTGTTAAAGATCGTATGCTCGATCTGTAATGAAAAACACAAGTCAGAAAAAATTGGAACCAGCGGGATTCGAACCTGTCATCTACTGCTTGCCGGGCAGCGACTTAACCACCAGGCTATTCTGGTTCACGGCCAAGTCACGACGAACTAGAATCAAATACCCAAGATCCTCTTCTTTCTGACTCATTAATATTCAAACGGTCCGCCGTAGACAATGGTTAGTAAACGAAGAAGCTTGACTGGGGAGGAACATGCCGAAAGATTTGTTTACAAATTAAAAATTCCTCCCCATAAGCTTCTTCGTTTACTAACTATTGTCTACGGCGGACCGTTTGAATATTAATGAGTCAGAAAGAAGAGGATCTTGGGTATTTGATTCTAGTTCGTCGTGACTTGGCCGTGAACCAGAATAGCCTGGTGGTTAAGTCGCTGCCCGGCAAGCAGTAGATGACAGGTTCGAATCCCGCTGGTTCCAATTTTTTCTGACTTGTGTTTTTCATTACAGATCGAGCATACGATCTTTAACACTGGGAGTAATATGCCGAAAGATTTGTTTACAAATTAAAAATTCCTCCCCAGTCAAGCTGCTTCGTTTACTACATGTATCTAGTTCGTTTAAGAAAAATACCAGCTGAGCAATTATTACTTTTTAACCTTAAAAAATCAAGAATTTGGCTTATTATGGACATGGTGATGGTGACTACAACAATAAAGAGTGCACACTTGGCACGCAGAAACACAAATTGTACACACCATTTCAGATCCGAGAATGTTGTACTTGTAACTAGAAAAACACAAAAGGAATAAAAGAACCCCTTGATCAATGCTTTTGACCACGGCATGCAAAGGAAAATATTTAAGATCGAACAAAGAATTGTCGCACGCTTTGCGAATACGATGAACAAAGTAATTCAAACTCTTAATCTGCCTATTGGCCACCCCCCCCCCCCCCCCCCCCCCCCTCGGTCGCAGATATAGAGTGGTCTGATGCGTAAATACGTCGAACCCTTCAATATTATATATACATGTAGGTAACATTGAAATGCATCCATATAGCTTATACATAGTTGAACAAATCACATTACTAAATTACCCATATATTATAATACCCATGTGTTCTAAAGATTTGTAAAATTGTTCTGATTGTAAGAGTCAAATTATAACAGAACCCATTTTAAGTTAAAGCTTAAGGTTAGACGTTGTGATTTTTTTTTCTTCAAAATACATAAGGTTATAGAAGTAGGCCTACTAATTAAAGACAGAATAACTCGAACATGCTACTGCTATATCATGCTAGGCTAGTAGTACAAGTTTGAATGGTCAGTTCAATTTAGATAAAAATGAGTATGGAAGTATGTACGTGAACAAAAAAATAAAATGATATTGTAAGCCACAACTTGGGCTAGAAATATCTAAGTTTGATATCGTTACATCATATTCATAATAACATAAGAATTTAGTAAATGGGTAATATATGTACATTAATTTTGCTGAAAGAAGTAGGCCTAAAAAAGAAGGAACTTATAACGGCCAGAGGTAGTTTTTGGTAACTTAAACTATAGACGCTTACCATCTGAGTCCAGAGAACAATCATCTGATCATAAGGTTATGCAGTCCAAAATCTAATCTCGATGAAGATTCCAGTTTGTGGTACCCTTTTCTTTCCAGTGAAGTAACACTTTGGTTCCATTCACAAATATTTTTGTGGACACGTTTTTTTCTTTTCGTAGAGTGTAGGCAATGTTGGCGAGAGTGCTTCTTCTGGCTTTGAGAGCCGGTGGAAGATCGGTGCGGACTGTGATCCTTCGGGTTTGCTGGTCCGGAGCAGGCCCGTCGGCAGCGTTGGATGTTTGCGATTGGCGCCGGCGTTGACGCTCATCGAATGCGGCGAGAACTCTATTTCTGTCATGCATGTAGACAAATTTCGCGATGATGGCACCGCGGAGCCGGTGGTCCGCTGGCCTGATTTGGTGCTAGGTTGTCGCGACGGGGAAGGCGATGGGCGTTCACTATGGCGATATTAGCGGCGTCGTCAGCGTCGATGCCAAGGTAGGTGAACGTGTCGCGAAGCGTGTGCATGATGACTTCATTTTGAGGTTCCATCACTCCGTAGAAAAGAAGATTTGTGCGACGACCATGAATTTCCATAAGAGTCAGCTTGTCTTGAAGTTTGGAGATTTCGTCGGCCATCTTGCTTTCTATGTCGGGAAGCTTTCGGTGCTCAATTTCGACTAACTTGTCAGAATTCATTGAAACAGAATTCTCTAAATCTGTATGTTTGTTTGTGATAACTGCAAACTCTCTTGTAAGTGAATCAAGCTTGGCGTTTAGGGTAGCTGAAGAGCTGATAATACTCTGCTGAATATCTGATAAAGTAAGATCGGCAGGTCTGGCATCAGACCTCGGACTGGTATCAGAGCGAGCGGATAGGGCGTGATGGGTGGTAGCGGTCCGGTCCTTTGTGGCTTGCCTAGTCGTGCGGTTTGCCATGCTTACTCCACAATCGCAATACAAACAAAATCAACGCAATGTCGAGGTAAAAAAACCCATCAGAATCCGTGATTTTAATAGTTAAAACGACTGGGTGATGTCAATGCGTATGAAATTTGGCGAAAGTATGGAAATAAAGTCAGAAAACCGGGAAGAAAGGTAGGGCGGCGGCCAAAATAGCAAGAGAGTTACAGCAATACGTCCGTCTCCATCAAAGTTCGTGCGTAGACGAATAAATGGAAAAAAAATAATTTAGACTTATGATTTAACAAATTTAGTTACCCACTGACATTAGTTTATACTATAAGGTGCTAAAAATAGTGGACAAGTTTGACTGTTAATAACCCTTGTAAAAAAGTACCATAGTACGGTAATTCAACCAAATTACCATCAAATCATGGTAATTTGGTCAAATTACCGTCATATATATTACACTATGAACATGGCGAACAAAGAAGCGGACAAAATATATAGCTCCTCATTGTACATTCCACAATTGCCCTGGTGGACAAAAGAACATCCCTTCATTGCTATTATGTAAAAATATGTAGAACAGGTGTCACATGTATATTCATCTGTTCTGCTTATTTTACATAATAGTAATGAAGGGATGTTCTTTTGTCTACCAGAGCAATTGTGGAGGGTACAATGAGGAGCTGTATATTTTGTCCGCTCTCTTTGTCATCGTGTTCATAGTGTTATCATGGGTACTATGGTACTTTTTTTTTTTACAAGGGAAGGCTCAAAAAGTATATATCGTATCAGACAGGTTTTTACATTATAAAGTTGAAGCTTATCAAATTTATTGGCAGCAAGTTTCATGACATTTCTTTGAATAATTTTCTTAAAATATTGCTCTTAATATTTAATTAGATTTTCACTTTATGAAAAATCAAGGCCCCCAAATATATGGGTATCGGTAATTAATTCAGAACACAACAATTGCCATTGTGTGTTGGCGTTGTCATTTCTGCCAACCGTTTTGCTGTCCAGTGTCATCGTCATTAATGATTCATGAATCATGACTCTGGGTTAAAAAGGTGTTCTGGAATTTCAACTGCAACACACAATATGGCAATTGTTGTGTTCAGAATTAATTACTGATACACACAGATTATGCAGATTTTATGGCCTTGATTTTTAAAAAAGTGAAAAATCTAATTAAGCATTCACAGCAATATTTAAAGAAAACTATTCGGAGAAACATAGTCTAATAAAACTTGCTCCCAATGTATTTTACATCATTAAACTTTACAGACTGATACGAGGTATATAATTTGAGTTATTTACGATAAAAAATGTCCACCGTTTTTTTAACACCCATATTAGTCCATAAATAATACATATGAAATCCTTTTTCTATTTTTGTGTAGATAGTACTAGATTTATCAATACCGTTTTTCTTTTTATATTTTCTTTTGTTTTGTTTTCAATTTGTTTCAATTTTCTTTTGGCTTTAGCTTTGAAGGACGGGTGATTTATATCTATAATGTATTTCGCGTCCAGCCCTTTGAATAGAACTGATGGAGCCATGCCTCTCAAATGCCACATAAAGGCGACGACCTTATTCATAAAACAATAACCGGATGATAAAAAGAAAACAACCGAAAATTATCACATCTTTGACTTCATTGCATGTCATTGTATTTTGTTCCCTGATAAATCACGAAACATAAATATTGATAAAACAAAAATTGGCAATAATATCACACATTTGACTTTATATTGCATGTAATCATAAATTGTATTTTGCTCCCTGATAACGATATTACAATTGCAATAACTTACATATGTCACGTCATGAAATGATTAATGTTGCTATCAGAGTCCGAATTCCACCCAATATTTCCACGTCTCTGCATGCTACTGTTCAACGACCTATACATTCACGGCATGACTGTAATATTGATTTGCGTTATCAATTTTCTGGATTATATTCAGCGTGTCGCTATACAGAGTATCATTACCAGGGGTTTATCATTACATCCTAAACGACGAAATTATTCTAGAAGACCAGAATCAGTCAAGGACTCAAGGCCCCTCGCCCCAGCGGTGGCAAGAGGAGGCACAGGAGAGCTACGGAATCTACATCTACAAAGTCCTCAAGCAGGTTCACCCTGACACCGGCATCTCAAGCCGGGCCATGACCATCATGACCATCATAAATCATCATCAATAAACTTACAAGAATGGCATGTAAAAAGGTAGTGCGGAGCTACGCTAAATGCTTTTTTGCTACTTTGGGAGTCGTAGCTTTCTTTATTCTCTTTCCCCTTTTCAAAATTCTCTTTCATTCTGTACAAATTGACTCGAGTAAAGGAGACCAACAAATGCTAGAGAAAGCGAAACCTTATGTACTGTATGGACAACGTCCTGACAACCTCCCGCACTTCTGCAGAGAATTCAGAGTCAGTGCAAGCGTCGATGTGGACTTCGGAAATGTGATTGTTAAAGCAACGACATCGAGTGAACGTCCAACGTACTCTACCTCTTACTCGACGTATTCTTTTATTGAAAACATACAACTGGACAGATCACAGGCTCTTTCGTACTATCTGCCAAGTACCTCTCATGTTAGGATAACCGGCTGTGGACAAGCATTTGGTAATGATGACTTTAATGTTCTTATTTTTAACGATCATGACAAAATGAAGAATTGGTTGAACTCAGATGAACAAGACCCAGGATCGCCAGATATCATCTTCTCTTTTCATTTTCCGTCCTGTCCGTCAATAGCTTATGACACATTCAGTACATATGGATCGGATGGAAAATGGTATTTCTTTGTGGGAACTGGACACAGAACATATAGTCATAATTCCAAGGCTCATATAGAGTTCAAGTTTACAAAACATTTGGTCCATGTAGCTAACCCCGTAGATAGTTGCACTTCAACTATTGACGAGAGTTGTCAACTCAAGGCACCTATCGGTAATGAAGTGTATCTTACATTGGAACATTTAACCAATTCTACCTATTCATATCCAACATGGGTCAAAGTATCATGTAATGAATACGATCCCTTGTCTTGTGTTCTTTATTTCCTACTTCTCCCATTAAACATCTCAGTGGGGCTCGTGTTATTATGCTGGATTCTAGAGGATATCCGACGTTGCCAGGTTGATAAATCGGTGGCTCTCCATCGACCATTAACGGTTCATTGTGACGCAGAAACGTGGAAAACCATTCTTGATTCCCGATCTGGAAATAGTCCTCCAACTCTGTTGAGTGAAGACAATTCCGGCGATGAGCGATCCAGTGACAGATCTGGAGACGCTGGATTCGTCAATGATATTTCGACGGGAAGAATTCCACACAACTGTCTACTGTCGAATGTTCGCAGGTTAAAATCAGTTGATCGAGACAACTCAACCGACTATTACCCGCTAACCCAAAATGATGATCAGTTAAGCCAAGCGCGGCTGAGCGACGATGTTCGGTCCAACCTAACCCTTTCCCCACCTCCTGGTTACGAGGCGGCTGTTGGGCTAAACTCGGTGGATGTAACCATGGTAACAGATCCAGACAACCCACTTATCTTTTCCCCAGTAACTCAACCTGACGGTCAGCCAAGACAAACAAGGGAAAAGGGTAATGTTCGCTCCAACGTAACAAAAACCCCACCTCCTGGTTATGAGACAGCTCTTGGGCTTTTAATTATTCATTCTAATCAATAGAGTACTTTACTATGCCTCACACTATAATTTATTGTCTTGCAGAACTTCTGTTCAGCAGAGTGCACCCAAATGGTCAATTGTTGTTATATGATTCTTTATGTTGGATTGAAATAGGTTTTCACTTTAAAGTTGGGTTAATACACTGTTTCATCGAATTTCATTGTTTCTTCAAGTTCGTCTGAAAGAAACCAGGAATAGAGATATCCCAGTAGATCGACGAGACGAGACGGTAAGACAGTTAACCCTCAGAAAAGTTATCGAAGGTACCCCGAGGTGGTTTAAAGCTTCCTTGTTTACAGAATTTTGGTAACATCTGTCATTGAAAATTGTCAAAATGTCCCATCAATTGTATTCAATTTCAAATTGATATTCGTCACATCTGATAATCCTCTGCAGAATGTAAAGATCAAATTCAAATTCGTAATGTGAGAAGGCAATTTTAAGACTTTGTCAAACGAATTAATGTATAGTTTGGATTTTTGTCGTCGTTAGGAACTTTTCGTTATTTTGAATATACAGTGTAATAAGCCAGTTCGGGGTTAGCGCATGGTACAAATGACCCCAAATATCCACAGATATTTTAGACATGGAGGGTCCCTTTATGTGCATTTCAGAAAAATAACTCTGGGAATGATAGAGGTGCCTCATGAATAGCTTTTGTTTCCCCCTTTAAAAAGAGTACTTCCACCTGGATATCATGGAATGCACCATTAGTGCATAATTGAATAATGATTACATGACATTCATGAGCACATATCGAATATTAGTGTCAGTGGGTTTTAGAATTTGGTACAGATGACCTTTATCTGCTCATGCTCAGATTGCATCCCCGAAGTGGCTTATTATAATGAGTAAATGTATAAATGTCTTGTTCTTTGTGCGGAGTTGTTGACATGGTGCATTGCAAGGCAACAAGTAGAAATTAATCCTCATCCGGCGGACAAGAAGAAGAACGAAATTTATTGTCTTGAAAAAAAATATTGCAATTATGAATTTGCTATCCATAATTTTCGTGAGGGAAAGCATGGATGAATTTAGATCACAAAACCCTTCGTCTGTTAGATAACCGCATCCATCGACAATGAGGAAGGCAAGACAGCCGCCATCATAGTGCTTATGTCCGAATGTTTCGATACAAAGTCATCAAAAATATTGGTCTCCAATGAATAATTAAATCTAAAATAAAATACATGTACGTTTTTAAGCATAAAAATGTGTTTATTTTCATGACCTAAACGCCTACCCGACGTAGCAACAAGTAATGTATTCAAGATGTATTTTCATCGACAAAGATACTACACAATACTTCAATAAACTGGCTGGATTAGAATCCATTTGTGGCAGGTATTTGATCTTCATTAGTCTGTAATTAAACTTGAAATTTGTCCCCAGGTGAGGTCGGTTATCAGGGCTTCGATATGACAAAAATGGCACTTATCATGTTTTGTATTTAATAAAGTTAATTGATTGAATGTCTATGGTGAATCATAAAGATATCAAAGACATTCTTAGGTCGTCTCGTACCTTTGCTAATTCTATGACAATCATCAGGCAAACCACCAATTGAGCTGCAATCGATCAGTTGTACTAATCATATTTCACAAGACATAAATGTTGCATGTATCATAGTGGAAATAAATGATTTTCCTTTGTTAATGAATGATACACCTGAACTTTTTTCTGTTAATGATTGAAGTGTTCTCATAAATCATCAAACATATTCAGCACCCTTTACTCATGTACACTTTTTTTCTGTGAATAATTGAAATGCTCTCAAAAGTCACCAAGAAGAAGCCGGCAACACACCCACCTGCTGCCGAAATGATAACCATAATCATTTCGGCAGCAGGTGACCTTCTTGGGGAGGGGGGGGGGGGGGGGGTCACTTCCGGCCCGTGCCCCCCTTCTTTGGAAGAAAAGCATGCATTTTGACCATAAAGGATCCGCCCTTTTGTCGATTGTGCCCCCCCCCCCCTCTAGAATGAAAACCTTTTTTGTTTTGCTTGCCAGAGAATTATGGAGGGAAACCATAACCCCCCACTGAGCGAATTTTGGAGATCTGGCAAAAAAAAAAAAAATTGTGTGCCCCCCCCTTATACTAAATCCTGGATCCGCCCCTGCTCACCACCAAGCTGTTGTCCTCGGAGCACGTGATGCTTAACATTTGTTAAAGTAGAAGAATGGCATTAATTTGGATGAGCACACAAACAAACACACACACAAACGAACCCTGAAAGTATAACAAAAGATATAAATACTGTGTTTCATGATATTTCCTACAAGTGAATAGAGCTTTTATTGATCCCCTAATATATTTTTTTCTACAAATAATTGTCAAAGAAATTCTTTTACAAAATATATAAATAAGTATTAGTTATTGAGTGGTGAGACATCTGAATACAAGGATTGTATTTTACACATCACTGTACATTTGTTTTCTTCAGATTTCACCACATATTGCAAACAATACCCAAAAGGTATACTCAATCAGTCATATTTCATTTGCTGTCCTGGTCTGACTTTGAAATCGTGATTGCGGATTTGTTACAAATAAAGCCATTTTTAAATTAATTCCATTAATTATATTTAAGACAAAAGTTTATCTACCACATTAATGCTCTTAGGTGGTATTTCAAAACAATTTTATCTTGTATTATAATGAGAGGTAAAGCTTATGGAATAACAAAATTTCTATCATGCTTGCACTGGTGTCTTTGTGAACTGTTGATCTTGCAGCCACTGATATAAGAGAAGACATAAGTGATGACTCATTGTAATTTAGATTATGACAACTTTACAAAGACCCCTCATTACAATAAAAGAGAAAAAGCTTTTAGAATATGGTCTCTGAGATCAATACTAAGATGATGATTGTACAAATATACATATATCATTCATGCAAGCATACTGAAAAAGAAAGAACTTCCGACTGTGTTCTTTTATTTCTACAACAAAACTTTCCAAGGTCACCTACAAATTAGAGGAATAATATCAATATAAAAGGGGGCAAAAGAGATTTTTGGAAAAATAGTTCTTTTCCAGTTGAACATCAATTATTTGAATAATTTACTTTACTCCACAAAGTAAAATATAAAATGAATTAAAAATTAAAACATGTCAAGTATAATATTTTCTTACATTTCAATTTACTATCTGTCTTACATGAACATGAATATCCCATTTAGATTAGCCTTATACAAGTAAATTGCTTTTTTAAAAGATGAGTACAATTTCATCATTCTTTCCTCCACTTAAACACCAATAATATTTCAAAATTGACGTAGGAAGAATATCTTCAGGAAGTCCCTAAAAACTGATGCGTTGGAATACTGGAACTAAAATTCCTTTCATTTCATAACAAAGCATTTGCTTCTGCTTCTCTTTCATGTGATCATGAGAATTGAGCAGCAACCCTGATCTTCAAACACCCGATGTTCCCACACTTCATAATCATATACACTTATATGCTGGCCTTAGAATGGAGGAGATATGGACAAAGGCCAGTATTCATGAATGGGTACTAGCTTTAGTCCAGGTATATAGGTAAGTGTGTACATTTCATCCACTGGTTTATGGAGTGCCAGTTGTCAACCTGTTCATCCTGTAAAAATTACCATAATGCCCTACCTCCAAACCTTGTTATAAAGAACACTGTTATAACATACTCTCATTATAACAAGGTGATTCTTAGTCCAACACAGTCACTCTTCAACTATACAGTGTGAATCAATAAAAAGAAACCAATATTCAAGCCCCAATATCATAAAAACAAAGTGAAATCTCTGAAATATATTATAATAGTATTTAATATAGCTGATAATGTCTTCTTTAAAGTGACAGGCTGCTCATCAAAATGAGATCATGGATGACTGAGCACTGGCCATTTTTAAAAAGCATGTCAAAATCGTCTTTGCACAAGTTTGAGCTGCATGGTGTTCAGGAGTTACCGGTACTTTATTTGTGAGTGCATACAACTGGAATGGAGACCATTCAACCAACCTCGGTTTGACCATCCATTTCATTCAAATCTTGGGCAGCGGCAAAATTGACATGAATCACAAAAAATGTTACTGTTCTGCTGGTTATAAATTTTATTGATCAAGGTGTCAAATAAAGGAAACACGATAGCCTACAATGTGAGTATCTTTGATTAAATCTATATGTATTGACTGCAACAATATTTAGGTTTGAATCTAGGTTTCCTTCATATCGACTCACATTGTATAATGTTCTTGGGCGTGATTTGACACTCACAGCAAGGATGGGGTTAAAACAGTAAAATCAATAATTGGCAGGTTTAACAAAATCTAAATACAAGGAATTAATATAATAAAGAACGGAATGTTTTTAGCAGCAGTAATAACTGTAAAATATATCATACACGATGGTTAGCAACATAAATAAGGTTACGCATTGTAGAAAATTGTTTTTTTAAGTATACACAGACTAATATACATATCAAATTATTTACCTCAAAATGCAACACTAAAACAAATCATATCACATGAAAAAGTAGAATTCTAAATAAAAATAATCAGATAGCACAACATTGGATCCAAAGAGTGAATGATTATATTATAACTTCCTACAAATGATATTGATACAAAATGTTCTATTATTACATAAATGAATCACATGGAATGGATTAAGTATTCATCTCAATACTTATGGAAGAGGCAGCAACACAAACTGATGCAGGCATAATTATTCTACTTTACAAATGTTTTTCTTCTGAATCCTATCACAAGACAATAATGAAAGACTTTCCAGAAATAAACTCAGGCAATTTCAACATCCTATTGTACTGCGTATAGAAATCCTGTTCAGAATAAGTAATGTCTTATATTTCTATAGGTAATACACAAGGTTATGTGAATTTGCCACAGGTTGATTTCTAGGAAGTCTTTGGGATTGTGTTAATAATACAATGCTGAAGATTGGACTATAAATTTATTTAAAATATGTAAGAAAGAAATAGAATACTTTGATTATGTAAGTTCTCACAGCATGAATGTCCAAGCCAGACAGGTATTGGGTGTATCAAAAAACTATGCAGGTTGAAGACTTCTACTAGAAGATCTGAGTGGAAATACACATGAACTCCAGGATTCTATGAAAAAGCTGGATTATCACAAGATGTCTGACTCTCATTTCAAATCCTCCCCTTCACTCTCAGTGGTCAGGTCCTTCATGTCACTAGCAGTCACCTCCTGGAAGCTGCTACCACTAGAAAAAGAGGGGGAGATAAAGGGTGAAAGAAAGGAATTAAATATTAAAATCAAAATGTCCATAACAATGTGCTTCAAACTTTTGTAGGTCATTCCTCAGTCAGAAAAGCATGAAAAAAAAAATCGGCCTCAGAGGGCAAATCTTTTTGATACCATAATACATGTACAGTGAAACTCTATCTTAAAACCTTGTTTAGAAGGGATTTTCTTAGAATGTGACCCACAATTAACCTTTGAATGTCTGAGAATAGTAACATCTATAAACTTGTGGAATAAGCTTTATATTAAAACTGCAGGATTGATGAAAAAGCATAAAATTGTTGTACAAGACTGAATCGATCTTAAAGTATTATTTCTACTCATAATTACCTATTAAAATAGTTTGCTAAGCAAAATGTTCAATGATAACTTATATATTCTGAACGCAAAATCAACAAAATCAGGTGGTGAGAAAGGAAGTGCAGCAAGAAGTGCAAACTGGAGATAAAATCATCATACGTTTCATTCAATAGTCAAATCATCATACAAGTTATCAAAATAAAACCACTACATTTTCAATTGAAAAACTACGGGCAGGTGAAATAAACAAAGTCACAAGAATAGCTATGTGATAGAACTATTCCATCTTCTAATAAGAGTACAAGATGGTCAATACTGACAGCATACAGGTACGACATATGGGTTCTATAAACAGGGATGGGGATATAACAGAAATCATCTGTCTAACAAGACTTCTGAGTGGCACAAAAAGAGCAAAATACAAGCAGCATACGGGTGTACAGTGTATACAAGAAGTAGCGTGTACTCCATCAAAATAGGATCTCTGAAAGCAGTCATCAACATATAGAGTACATACAGTTAACAACAAAATTATTCATACCCCTTGGAAAATTATAGTTTTTTGCATTTTTCCTAAAAATGAATGGTTAAATGAAGTTACTTGCATATCACTTGAATACATTTAGTTATCATCTGCAAATGAATGCAGTTTCCTGTTTCACTTCATTTGCATAACAATAGAAAAGGTGAGTTATCCAAACTGGGAGATGTTCAAAATTATTCATACCCTTGGTGATTTATTGACTTTGTCAATCAGTATGAATCCGATCCTTGTGATTAATGCTTGTAATTCACTTTATTTTAATACACCGTCACAAGGCTTCCGGAGGGGTCTCTGCTGGGATATCAGGCCAGTACCTGTTCTCCAATGGCTCAATCTCCTTGAGGATGTGTCCACACATGCCTTCACCTGACCTTCAGGGAGTTCATTAGATTTTGTGTCCTACAGGTGATGCAGTTATCGACTTCATGATGACAGGACTATGATATTGAAATTTTCGGTTTATTCCACGCATTTTAATGAAAATTCTGTATCTACTTATGAAGCAAAGCACCATTCCTGAAGAGCCCTTCCCTTTTGCACTGCCTGTGGGAGGGTTCACCTTTATTCATTGGCCCCATTCTTAATCAGAGTGCTCAGGAAGGCCATGTTGGTGATATTAAAGTCATTGCATGACTCTAACGTCAGGTCACCATGAATAACAGTATGTAACCTTTGAGTACCATACACATCCCTCATTGACTGTTACTGTATATCAATCTTCATATGGTATATTCTTTGTATCTTTGGTATGAAAGCTACAATCCTTGATATCAAAATGAATGTAAACCAAATTTATACCATATGCCCTCCATGTTACCAGCTGCAGTGCACAAAATGCTACCAATTTGACAGTGCACTGGAACATAAAGATCAGTATTTTAAGCTTCACTAGAGTACCCACTTGCAGGTGTCCATATCAAAAATGTGTCAATCAGTGTAACTGAATAAACTGATAAAATTGGCACCATCCAACCTTTAGACATCTACCATGGCCTCCTTAAACATTCTTAATAATAATGGAACAAAAGTATCAGGAAATACCTTCCATTGACAGTGCAACAGTGAATGCCTCTAGGGAAGTCTCTCCAGGAAGAGTGCTTTGTTTCAACTTAGATACAGAATTGTCATCAAAATGTAAGGAATATTAACGAAAATATCAATATCATAGTCCTATGCTCATGACGTCTAAAACTACACCACCTGCAAACACAAAATCTGCTTTAAATCCATCGAATCCCCTGAAGACCAGGTGATGGCATGTGTGGACAACATCCTCAAGGAGATTGGGCCATTGGAGACCAGGTATTGGCCTGATATCTCAGTAGAGACCTCCAGAAGCATTGTGACAGTGTGAAGAAAGTGTTACGAGCATTAATCACAAGGACTGGATTCATACTGATTGACAAAGTCAATAGATCACCAAGGGTATGAATAATTATGAACATCACCCAGTTTGGATAATTCACCTTTTCTATTGTTATGCAAATGAGGTGAAACCAGAAACAGCATTAATTTGCAGATGATAACTAAATGTATTCAAGTGATGTGCAATTAAATTCAGTTAACCATTCATTTTTAGGAAAAATGTAAAAAACTAGAATTTTCCAAGGGGTATGAATAATTTTGTTGTTAACTGTAGATCTAGTGTAGGGTGTAAATGAAGGGGAACATCCAGCGAAAAGTTACACTCTTTAATCATAGCAATAATGAACTACCATGAACAGCATACAGGTCTATTGTGGAAACAGTAAAAAGGGTGTTCTCCAAAAAAAGAGTCAAAAATAGTTTATAACAAATTATACGAGGAAAAAAACCCAGCACAAGCTTGTTTGGGAAACTAAGTAAACTTCACACACTGGTAACTAGCAAAAGGTGCTTTTTAAAATTCAGTATATTGGATCACACTAAAAATAAAAAGGCTTACTCGCAAGTGCAACAGGGATTCTTCTCTTAGACAAGGGGATCCTGTGCTAAACTTATAGGTAGACAACAGTGTACATGTTTGTTTTGGAAAAAGCAAGCAGAATTTGCACTGGTAACTAGGAAAAGTGCATAAATTCTTTCATTCAATACATTAGATCACATGAAATACAAAATGCGAGCAAGTGCGACAAAAATTCTTCTCAGAGACTTACAGATGAACCTTTCATACTTATACAGTGTAAGCACACATATTTGTTTTCAGAAATAAAAATAAGCAAATTCGCACAATGGTATTTTAAAGTGCATAATGTATTCTGTACATTCAAAAAACAAAATTGCTTGCAAGTGTGGGAGGAATTTTGCCCCGAGACTAGGAAATTAATATGGCAAACAAATGAGGGACCAACAAAACTGGTACAGGAGTACCATGATGAGGCAAAGACCACAGAGGGTACTGCAAATGGTACAAACAAAATGGTTTGCAAGTGCAAATGGAGCTCGATCCCTTTTAATCCTTTCGTGACAATTGACCTGACCACATTTTGTGGTTTGGCTCAATAAAGTTGATTCAGAGCTCTAAAAATATACCAGATGCATGAGTAGAAAAAGCAAAATTTTCTGCACACACTATGTCCATTTTTATTGCATGACCAAATTGCGTTTGATGCCAGGAATTAAAAAAAACGAAAATAAGCTGAGATCCTTAAATTGGCAACACGCTGAGAGGTTCAAAATCATTGTTTCATCATCAAAATTGGCAATTTTTTCCAATTTTCTACAAATTCCTAACCATGTATATTGTTTTCAAATACTCATTAGAACCATGTAGCCTCATTAGAACCATGTAGCACTAAAAGAAAACATATTGTTTCCAATTTGAAGAATAAAATGTGATCAATTTAGCCCTTTAATAATTCCTGTCCTGAAAGGGTTAAAGCCAAACAAGTGAGGGAACAAACAAAACTAGGGTGCCAGGGTGAAGCAAAGATCACACAGAGTGCCAATGGTCTTAAACCAAGGCATTACCTTATGGAAACTATTTCAGATGAGAACATGTTTAGATTTTGTATGAAGCTTATTTGATGAAGACGCTATCATCGCTGTCATAATCCAGGCTTTGAGCTCCCGCCATGGAGGAGAGTATGGAGTTTGAGAGATCTACTTTAGCAAAGATCTCTTTGGGTGCTAAAGCCTTCTTCAACTTCAAGCCATTATGCATTCTGATGACAGCATGTAATGCAAAATTCAAAGAGAGAATGATAAAACTCAAACGTAGTGCATGCATTCAAACTTGGAATTTAAGTTTCAAACAATTGCAATTAAAGAAAAAAAAATCCTCTAGTGGGATAGCTAACTAATATTAGCTGTTGTGCATTCAGGTTGAGACATTATCAGCAAGTAATGCTGAAATCATAATAGAACAAAGACATTATATTCAGCCTCATCCTATGAAATCTATGTAGCACTAGATCTAATGGCCAACTGAAGGTATAATTACGGTAAAAGTAAAGTTTGCATACAATAAAACAGCCAACTATCTTGGATAATTTCAAGTTCTCTACTTTTGAAAGTAGAATGAAGATCACACTAGTTGTATGGTAGATCGTTTAATTACAATAATGCATGTACATTGAAAAACATTCTTTCAGTTAGCACCGAACATGTTAAAAGAAATATCAGATATCTGCCACCTCATCTCAACGCTGGACGAGCGTGGCACAGTGACAAGTTCTGTGTTAGAAATGCAATGTGCCTATTTAAAACAAGATGAATGCGACTGCGTCTCCTATATGCCTCCGCCTAAATTCAGTTGATGGCTCAAACTCTTCTAGAAATATTTGATAACGAGGCTAAAAACCAGTAATTTCATGTAATTTTATTTAAATTGACCTCTGTGACCTCTGACCTTTGACCTACTTACCCCAAAATCTAATCAGTTCATCTTTCTATGGGTATGCATACTGGTACCAAGTTTGAAGTTCTCACCTCAGATAGCTCTTGAGATATCGCGGTAACAGTGCTAAAAACCACTAATTCCATGTAATTTCATGTAAATTGACCTCTGAACTTTGACCTACCTACCCCAAAATCTAATCAGTTCCTCTTTCTATGGGGATACATACTGGTACCAAGTTTGAAGTTCTCAACTCAAACAGCTCTTGAGATATCGCGGTAACGGTGCTAAAAACCAAGAATTTCATGTAATTTCTTGTAAATTGACCTCTGTGACCTCTGACCTTTGACCTCCTTACCCCAAAATCTAATCAGTTCATCTTTCTATGGGGATACATACTGGTACCAAGTTTGAAGTTCTCACCTCAGATAGTTCTTGAGATCGCGGTAAAGGTGCTAAAAACCATTAATTCCATGTAATTTCATGTAAATTGACCTCTGACCTCTGACCTTTGACCTACTTACCCCAAAATCTAATCAACTCAACTCAAACAGCTCTTGAGATATCGCGGTAACGGTGCTAAAAACCAAGAATTTCATGTAATTTCTTGTAAATTGACCTCTGTGACCTCTGACCTTTGACTTCCTTACCCCAAAATCTAATCAAAATCAGTTCATCTTCGTATGGGGATACATACTAGTACCAAGTTTGAGGTTCCTACCTCAAATGATTCTTCAGATATCGCGGTAACGGGAAGTGGGACGGACGCACGCACGCACGCACGCACGCACGCACGTACGGACAACCCAAAAACATAATGCCTCCGGCACCCACCTTCGTTGGGCGGAGGCATAAAAACATTCTTGTTCATCACGCACATCTGATGTTGTGGAATTTATAAAACACAACTACAAACTGCTAGAAGAACACTTTATTCCTGAGGGTAAAGACCATTGTTTCTCCCTTGCAAAATGTTTAGCTATCTTTGCCATTGTTCTGCAATAGAAAGATATTCCCAGTATTTATTCTAATATACAAAATATCACTGTCAATAATGCATCAGTATGTGAACCTTGATCATTGAAAATAAACTTTGTTAATGATTAAACTGCTTTCCAAAACCATTCTAAAACTACTCTGTGTAAACAAGACTTATAAACCAATAATCAAAGTTACAGTAAGTTAAATTGCATATGAAAGAAAATCCCTACCATCTTCCCTTTCCAACTTCACTAATCTAATGGCATACATGTAAGCCATGTGTAATGTGTTTCATACTTTCGCTCTAAAACAATCAACAACAAAAAAAGCGAGAAGGAAACAAAGAATGAATAATAGATAAAAATCAATTTATCTTGAATGACATAATCAAGCAGTTTCAAAGAGAAACAAGTCTAAATAAAAGTATTTATTGATTGCCATTCCTCAAATCTAAAAGTAATTACCATGTCATTATTTCTCTAATAAAATATAATTTTTGAAAAAAATGATTTCTTTGTCTCCTAACTTCCATTATTAAAGTGCAATACTGTAAAAGTGGACATTTTCGCGCGATTAATTTTTCGGGCTCGGCTGATTAAAGTGAATTTCATGTGTTTTTAATTTCATCGGTGCGCTAGGCTCATGGGCAAAAGAATACATAAACAAAAATATTTGAGTGTTTTTATACGTGGAATATTTCACGGTGTGGAAATTTTCGTGCACTTTACGCAGCATGAAATGTGCGCGAAAATTTCCACACCGTGAAATATTCCACGTTTACAGTATTACATCGTCTGCTGACACCTAGAAAAGGCAATAACTCCATTTAAAAATATAGGAGTTGACACCCTTTGGGCTCTCAGATGAAAAGCATATATTGTCCAAAACCAGCATGCCTACCTGTTACTAGCCTCACTAAGACTGTTGGTTGCTGGACTCTCAGCCTCTGAGGGCACGGCAGGATCAACAACGCCCTCTAAATCCCGCTTCTGAACAGGTTTCTCTTCTGCTGGTTTGCTAGGGGTTGTCTTGGTGGGTCTTTGTTTGAGGGGAGATGCAGACTCCTCCTGGACCTGCATGTGTAGCTTGTAGGTCTTTTCTGTACTCTCCAGGGAACCTATCAACACAAATCATAATTGTGATTTAAGCCTTTTGCATGGTGACGTTAAAGATCGGTCTCATATCAAAGTAAAGCATCAGATCTGATTGATTTCCTTCCGTTACCACAACACACACACCTGAGATGTCCTCAGAGAAAGATATTATAATATCCCCCCTCTCTCCACGCAGCGCTTAAGTCAGGTTGTGAGAAACAGAGTTGCCGAAAACGCACTATAAATTAAGAAATCAGTGGATTTATGACAATTTGTTTTGCTTATCGCAAGCTACTAAGAGCATGCTGGTATCAGTGAAACAAATTGAAAAAAAAAAAAAACAACCAAGCATGCCTTTTCGTGTAAAATAAAAACATCTCCGTGATTAATACGCCTAAAAACAGCAAATTCGGATAAAATTGACCGTTAATTCGTTAATTTATTCCTTCAAAGTTTGAAGGATATGTGCGTGTGTGTGCGTTTGTTTAGCATTATGTCCGAGGACATTTTTGGACAGAGAACAAAAAAAAAATCATGACAACAATGGTCCTCGGAAGCCGGACAATAGTCCTCGAACGTCGAACAATGAATTTATGCCTTATTCCGTCGACTGTCCGAGGACGAGTAACAATAGAGGAACAATAGTTGTCCTCGGAAGTAAAGCCATGTAAACCTGTGAGTGTGTGTGTGTGTGTGAGGGCGGGGGGTTAAATTTTAAAAATCTGAATTTTCCAATTGATTTGGGCAGTATGACGTGAAGTAAGCCTGTACATAAACAATGTCACAGCAATCGCAATATCATAAAAAACCTAAATTGATAACCAATCTGCACTTTGCATTAAAATGGTAGCCCCTTGATATAAAAAATAGCTCCTCAATAATAAAAAGTAGTCCCCTAAAAAAATTTATTTCCTAGGCTGATCCCTTTACGCTCTTCTTATTTTATTCTCTGATGAGATCGAATGACAGCCAGGGGCCTCTATGGTGATGCAATTGTATAACCATGTGGTGTATAGATATGCTACCTACCTGATGACAGATTGAGTGTTCTTCCCTTGATGATAGCCTCCTGAGGGGGAGGTGAAAACCAGTTGAGAAGGGAACCTACCAACGGCACCTGCCTTAGTACACCCTGAAACACAAAATAATATATAGTCAAACCTGCTTTAGCGACCATCTGTATAGAAAGAACACCTGTCTACAAAGACCACAATCTGAAAAAGTGTTTCTCATTGAAACATGTATTTATGGAACCTGTCCAGAAAGACCTTTGTCTCCCTTGAGTGGTCTTTATAGACAGGTTTCAATGTACAAACATGACAGAAGATGGAAAGTAGTGAGATGTTAATGACAAGGAAGAGAGATGAAGATGAAAGCAAACATTGTTCACACACTCAGACAATAAATGGAGGCATGATGGCTCAATGGTGGAGCAGTGGTCTTAGAATCAGGCAGGAGGTTCAACGAAAGAAAGTGATACGCTAGTACCCTTTGGTAAGGCATTACTCCTCATTACCAAGTCCCTCAGATGGGACTAATAGCCAGAGGTCTCTCTGGTCATTTACCAACAAGGATATACTTAAATCATTAAGTACATGTAAAAGAATGATTGTATAGCATGGAAGATCAAGCTATCGAAATATGGAAATTTTGTTAACCCTTCTGTTATAGCTTGGGTATTTCACTTATGAAGCAATGCTTGGTAAATTTTATTATGTTCTATTTTGATATTGCAAAACTGATTTTCAAAATGGAATCAAAGAGAAATAAATGGAATCAAACCAAGTGAACAAACCTCCTCTATGAGCTTGTTTTCATTCTCCAACTCTAGTTCCTTCTCGGCTTCCAGGATACCTTTCAGTACCAACTCAGTCATCGTCTCTAAGAACTGCAACAGAGAGAGGGAGAGAGGGAGATATGATATAGGACCAACAAAGTTATAAACATTTTGAGGTGAAATTTTTAAAAACCCTCAACAAACAAGCAAGTATTGAATGCGCTATACAAGAACGGTTTATTATCATTATTATACATGTAAATACACAAAATTATTCACTCTTTACAAATACACAACTGACAAGCAAAGAAATGCATGAGAACACATACAATAACAAACTAAATCGCCAATAGATAAGGTAACTTTTTCATAATTTATTTCTTAAATGAGCAAAGTTATCAATCCACTTAGTCCTAATTCCCTATCAACAAATTCACTTTTCTTCCATTGAACTGGTAAACATTTCTGGTATATTACCAACTCGACTGTTAATATCCACATACCTGAGATTAATATACCAGCTTTCCCTGCCATTTTAACCCATTTTCCCGCTCCAGATTTGAAGAACTAAACTTTGCTTATTTTTGATCTGTTGCTTAATCTATTTATTGTATCAACGAATTTCCTGGTTTGTCATAAAAATGAAATACTCCTACCTGAGACGAATCTTCCAGCTCTTTTCCGATCTCACAAATCGTATCCAGAACCTCCTCCAAGTTAGCATCGCCATCCACAACACCTATCGCCACGGCAACCGTCTCCTCAGCTGTCTGTGTTATCTGATAGCGCCCTCTATGGCTGGCATCCTCTCCAGCCTGTAGCCTTTGAACGAGTTCTGTGTTAAGTTTGTTGACCTCTCGCTTGGTTTGCTCAGACTCAGGGTCCTGGTTAGCTAGATAATCTGGAATGAATCTATTAAGAGAGAGAGAGAGAGAGAGAGAGAGAGAGAGAGAGAGATAGAGAAAGAGAAAGAGAAAGAGAGAAATGGGAATCAATAAGATAACCGGAAAGTTTTCTATTCATGCTCGATATTGTAAGAGTAGTAATTCTATGTCTTCATATTTGATGGGTAGAATTTTACCCATTATAGTGTCATCAAGTTTCAAACATGTATAAAAATAAAACTCCACAAGAAAACTTTTCAGTCACTTTCCTTGTTCACCTTCATAAGATATTGTTCCATGATATATAAATTCACAATGCATAAACCCATTTGTATTTTTACGAAGAAAGTAATGCTCTTCTCTGTCAATATGTATTACATGCAAAATGAAAATGTGTGCTGTTTTAAGGGAGGGAGAGTGGGGAGTGCAGGGGGTGGGGTGGGGGAGTGCAGGGGGTGGGGTGGGGGAGTGCAGGGGGTGGGGTGGGGGAGTGCAGGGGGTGGGGGTGGGGGAGTGTTATAGAGTGTGCAAGGGGAGAGAGTGGTATATGAGTAGAGAGGTAGAGAGGTAGCCTTACTGCACAATGCCCAGTCCCGCATGGTTCTCACTGTCGATCACTGTCAAGTTTTCTTTGGCTGAAGCTAGTTCTTGGAATGGTCCTCTCTGCTCTATCGTCAAATTCAGCTTAGACTGTACAAAACATTAATTAGAACAGTGCTGGAGTGTTTAAAATGTACCAATCATGTCGCTATACTCAAAATATCAGATTCAAATTTTGATTCTATAAAGAGATAATGCAAGTTGAAATACACTCCCAATAAACAAAACTGCGACTTGTGAGGAGACTAGTTGACGCACCCATATGCACTCGCATAGAATAATGGCCCTCGCGGAATCGAACTCGTAGTTGGGTTCCGCGCGAGGGGGTTTTATGTTTTCCTTCATTTTCTTCATACTCCTTAACCGTTTACCCATAGAAGGCCGGGTAGAGTGTTTTGAGGTTGATTTTAGACATTCTAACTGTTCACAAATTATCTTTTTAGGCGATTAGTACACTTTAAGTTTGTAATTCTGGTAGCAAAAAGTACACTGAATGAAACTTGAAGATTACATGTGTCATGTGTCATGTTACATGTGTCCAGACAGATGTTACACTAAACTTAGAAAAAAAAACCCCAAAGTAATCCCTTTCAAATTCCTTTAAACTTGTAAATCCAAATACATTTAGAATTACAAGTAAATGAATGCATCACTATATCACAAAGCTCCAATTAAATGTCAAGGCCTGTATTCTTCTGAACAAGTTAAGCTGATGTTGGGTTTAAGTTAAGTCTATTAAAGTCAAGTTTAACATGGGGAAAACATTGACCTCGATGTAAATTTCTTTCTTAAAAATGATTTTAGACCATCTCCAACCTACAGTCGGATTTAAATTAATCATATTACAGATGCTAATTATCATTGGTATTAAATCAAATACTAGACATAAGCTACTCACTATAGCTGTTTCTTCGCAACGTTTCACCAGTTACTTCTGGCTTCAGGCGTTCTGAATCCTGTTCTGGGGGACTTCGTCTTGTTGTTCACGTCTGTTCGTTGAACCGCTGAAAGTTCACGTGCACTTCACGGTTCGACGAACAGACATGAACGACAAGACGAAGTCCTCCAGAACGGGATTCAGAATGCCTGAAGAAGCCAGAAGTAACTGGTGAAACGTTGCGAAGAAACAGCTATAGTGAGTAGTCCAGTATTTGATTTATAATACCAATGATATTTAGCATTACTGGATGAATCATAACATTTTTGGAACTACAGATGCTAATATTTACTCGATACCTACTATGAGTGTTTTCAGTGTTTCAACAAAGGAGTCTATATGGTCTGAGGAGGTTCCTCTGTCTGCAAGCAAGATAGATAAAAAAAAAACACGTTGAACGGACATGTTTCTACAAAACTGATAATATATCCCTCAAGTAGACAGATCATCGAATTAGGGCAAATCTGTACTAGTCCCAAAAATAAAATATCATTTACAACTAATGACAAGACAAAGAAAAGATAAAGGAGGGATAGAAAGAGAACAGCATCATAGAATCCATTCTATGAATGGCAAAGCATTCACTGCATAAAGAAGCAATAGCATTAATTTTAATACTGAATAAATGATATAGTATATAATGAATGTGCATTCATTTCTATCTTAGACTAAAAGTAATCTAACACTGATGCAATCATTTCGTATACTTACATGGAGCACTGGTCATAGGACTGAACCTAATACAAACACCCTCTTGGTCTCCTTCTACAATATCTAAACCAATTTTGGGCTCCAAGTAACCCAGTTCAGCTCCCAACTATAAAAGAAAAGAACAGGATGTATCAAACCAAAGTCTGAAATTCAAATTGCTTACATAAATATGATACTGTAAATTGAATTAAATTGGCAAGTATTGTACATTTTATGGTAGAAAATATGAAGTTAACCACATGAATGAGATGAAATCTACACATGAAAATCATTTGACCTGGTACCGTCTGATGAATAACCCTACTAAACTCTGATTGTATGTCGTACAAAGTTCTAGAAAAGCTTACATTAAGTACATAGGAAAATATCATTACACTGAAAAAAGTATTCAATACACTACAGTGTACATGTAGGGTAGAGAAGAAAATGAATCATGAAGGTCTGCAACTCTTAAATCTTAAAGGTATAAATATTGTAGTTATACCGCAGTTTTGAGGGTACACAAACCTAAACTTTTCTTACATATTTGCTAGTAGATCCCTTTCATTTCTTTCATCCTGACGTTATCATCAAATCTTATCTGAGATGTTATCAGCACTAAAAGTTGGTCTTTGCTTTCATTATAGAAAGCAAATAAGAATAAAACTACATCATACCAGACAACATTTCATTAAAAATACAAGCTTACCCAAGCATTAAATGCATCCAGAGTAGGCTTAGGCAATGTATTTCGCTGCTTCCCTTCATCTGGTCCATCCTGTGCTGAAGAGTATTGAGCAAAAGCCCTACCAGGAGCTTCCATACTGTCATCATACTTGAAGACTACTATAGGTGATATCACATCCACTTGGGACTATAGGGGAAACAAGAGAAACACAATTTACAATGTCATTTTTTCACTATTTAAGGAAAGATTAGCAGGATTACATGAAATGTATTAAATATTAATCATAATCAAATCATAATTTGAATCTTAATAGTTATTTATCATGGTTACGATTGTAGAGAGACTCTCGTTTCCCATTGTATTTCTCAGGAAATAAGACAAGTCACAACATTTTTCAATTCAGTGCCATAGATGAATATATCTGCTGAATTTTTACTTTGCATCTTGTATTATTTTATTTATTGTTTTTACCTAGAATAATATGTCTATTTCTAGAAATTCAAAACAGGGTCATAAATTTGTAAAATCAGCACTGATTTTCTTATTTACTATATAAATCTATATACCTACCTATTATGCCAGTAGTCTTGACTACGGGACCCCTTCGAGAATTTAACACACATGAGTCACAATATTGTGCGCACCCCCCGTAATCCTATTGTCCCCTTCGTCACTCACGCGCGTCAACACGCTACGGCCATCTTCCTCTTTTGCGAGCAACCCCAAGTAGAAACATGTTGCTTGCAAGGTGAGGGGAAGGAGGGAGGGTCATAGGTAGGTATATAGATTTATATAGTAAATAAGAAAATCAGTGCTGATTTTACAAATTTACTGCAATAAATCATATATACCTACCTATTATGCCAGACCAACGCCAACTCAAAGACCGGGAGGCATGTTTCAAGCAGAAGGGAATAGGATTACACCAAAGATTACAAAGAAGACACAGCGGCCTTCAAGGTGGCTGACGCAAACATAGCCTCACCTGCGGGAACATCCCTAAGGTAGCAAGAAATGAAGGAATTGGACGAACGCCAATAAGCAGCCTTCAAAATATCAACAAGCGCCACACCTTGAAACAGAGCCCAAGAAGTGCTGACACTACGAGTATCATGAGCACGAGGCTTACTGTCGGATAAAAGAGCCTCTGTGCCAGCGGCCCTAATAGCCTCGACGATCCACCTAGAGATGGAATCAAGAGAGGCAGGAGAAAAAGGCTCTCTAGTGATCAGGAACAACTGATCATCCTTACGATAAGACTTAGTCTTATCAATATACCATTTGAGAGCCCTTACAGGACACCAAACTTTGTCCTCGCGCACAGAAGAAAAGTCAGAAAGCGGACAAAGAAAAATCTCAACAGGGCCAGAGGCAGCTGTCTGATTCTTGGCAATAAAAGAAGCCTTAGGAATCAATCTAACGCCTTTTCTCTCCCAGCGAACATGACCAGGAGTAAGACAGAGAGCATGAAGAGTACTGCGCCTCTGCCCAGAGGCAATAGCTACCAAAAAGAGCGTCTTAACCGTAAGATGATGAAGCGAAGCTTCACCTAACGGTTCGAAAGGAGGTTTCGCCAAGGCCTCCAGGACCTTAGGCAGACTCCAAGACGGTACTAACTTAGAAAAAGAAGGTCGTTTCAGAAAGAACGAGCGAATCAAACCACTTAGTAGCGGGGAATTGGAAATCCCCGAACCATCTGAGAAACCCGAATGAATGGCCCCGATCGCCGAACGGTAGCCTCGGATAGTAGAGATAGATCTCCCTTTGTCAAATAACGAGATTAAGAAATCCGCAATTGAACCAATAGGAGCCTTAGAAGGGGTTTGATTTCTCTCTTTACACCAAAGGAAAAAGACCGAGAGACGGGAATTGTAAATTTCCCTAGTAGAAACCCTACGACTGGACATTAAAAAGTCCGCGGCTCTATCAGAGAGACCCGACTGTCTTGCAGATTCCCTGACAGGGGCCAAGCAGTCAAATGAAGGGACTCCGGACTGTGGTGAAGAATCCCCGAGAGGGGCTGCAACACCAGATCCGCTCTTAACAGGAGAACGAACCGTTGAGCCCTTAGGAGGCTCATAAGCTCTGGAAACCAATTCCTCCTGGGCCAAAAGGGAGCTATTACAAGCACCCGCGCCCGATCTTCCCTGATTTTCCGCAAGACACGCGGAATCAGTTGGAAGGGAGGAAAGGCGAATCCCTGAAGGTTCTCCCAGCTGAGGGAGAAAGCATCTAGAGCCCATGCTCCCTGATCGCGAACACGGGAGCAATACTTCGGCAGCTGGTGATTTAGCACCGACGCAAATAGATCCACTTCCAGTGGACCTAGGCAACTGCGAATGCGGCAAAAAACCTCCGGATGGAGCATCCATTCCGATGGAAGATACCTGCCCCGAGACAGAAAATCCGCAATGAGGTTTTCCCGACCGGGGATGAAAGAGGCCACGGGTGTGATCGCCATGCGACGACACCACCTCCACAGCTGAGCTGCTAGGGCATTCAGGGCAGCCGAACGAGTGCCTCCCTGCCGATTGATATATGCCGCCACAGTAACATTGTCCGTGAGAATCAGAACCGAACGACTGAGAAGTCGACTTCTGAAATGGAGCAAGGTCAACAGAACTGCCATAAACTCCAGGACATTGATATGGGGAAGAGTCCCAAGATGAGACCAATCCCCCGCAACCGTGCTGCCGTTGCAGTGTCCTCCCCACCCCAACCGAGAGGCGTCCGTCGAAACCGATATCGACGGGAGAGGGGCAGTGAAGGACCTGCCTCGCGCGAGAAACTCCTCGCTCGTCCAACAAGAGAGAAGAGACTTGATCCTTACTGGCACTGGAATCCAGACCAAAAGAGAGTCTCTTCCCGGCTTGAAGAACCTGAGGAGATGTCTCTGAAAAGGTCTCATGAGGAGCCGGCAGTCCTCTAGAACGTCGACTAGACTGGCTAGATAACCTAAAAACTGAAGCCACTGTCTGGCCGTGACCCTTCTGGCCAGCAAGAGCTTGCGAGCCGCAGAGACAATGGTGAGAATCCTGTCTCGACTGGGCCGAGCCAACTGATTCCGTATGTCTAACACCGCCCCAGAAAAACTGGGCTGCGAGTAGGAACTAACTCTGACTTTTCCCAATTTATTAGGAAACCTAAGTCTTGAGTAAGAGAGACGAGCAAACGAGTCTCGTCCAACAAACGATCGCGCGACTCCGCAAGGAGAAGCCAATCGTCCAGGTAACAAAACAACCGAAGGCCGCGTCGCCTCAGAGAGGCCGCCAGCACAGCTACAACTTGAGTAAAAACCAGAGGGGCCGGGCGCAGCCCGAAGGGAAGAGCACGAAAACGATAAGTCTCTGAGAGGAAGGAGAACCCCAGAAGATCGCGGGATGCGCGATGAATGGGAATGTGAAAATACGCGTCCTTGAGATCTATCGAGACCGCGTAGTCCTTCCTCTTGATCAACGGAAGAATGGAGGCGAGAGTCTCCATCCGAAAATGAACCGGAGGAATGAATTTGTTTATTCTTTTCAGGTTCAGTATCAAACAAAGTTTTCCCGAGCGCTTGGGAATAACAAAAATTGGAGAAAGGGAAAGAGACGGCCTGTCTCTTACCCTTTCTATAGCCCTCTTTTCCAATAGAGACTCGATCTCCTTTGAAGCATGAGATCGAGCCAGGGCAGACATGGGAGGTGACCGAATTCTTATAGCCCCTCCGGGGAGCGAAGCGAAAAGATCTATGAAGAATCCGTCTCGCACGACGGAGACAACAAACGCGTCCCCGGAGATGGCCTCCCAAGCGGGGAGAAAGGAATGAAGTCGGCCACCTACCAAATTCGGAAGAACAAACGCTCGGGGGAAAAACATCAAAACCCAGGCTTGGCCTTATGCGAAGCCGTCGCCTTACCACGAGAACCTCTCGAAAAGCCCCTGCCACGACTCCCTCTCCCGCGAGGAGGAGGAGGCTGCGGCTCAGAAGGCGGGACCCTAGACACACGACTGCGTTGACCCGAAGCGGGACCAGCAGGCCTACGCCGGACAGGGGCCCACCGTTGACTTAGAGCTAGTGTGAAACTGCTTAGTCATATCCGAGATCTGTTTTCGCGCATCGATCTCTCTCTGAAAAACCGTAGCAAATTTACCACCAAAAAGCGAAGGACCCCGAGACGGAACATCCTGGAGAAGTTGAGCAATGCCCGACTCTCTAACACCCAGTGCCGAGAGAGCCAAGGTCCTGCGACGGAACGTAGCCGAAGCAGCTGCGGTGGAAAGCTGCGACCACTGCAGACAAAAAAGAGTATGCAGCAAGTCGTCAATAACCAGCTTGTCACCATCAGTAACATTCAACTCCTCCGCCCTGGACCTAAGGTCGGAGAGAAACCCTTGAATAGCCGCCAAACGCATACCTGACCTAACCTGGTTTTCAATATTAGACCAAAGCTTATTCTCCGCCTTGAACGCAGCGGAGGTAAGCGGATTAGTCGCCTGCAAGCGACGACCAACTTCTAAAATCTCAGGAGAAAGAGTCTTAGCTTTGAAAAAGCTGTCTTGATCCTGAGAACCGAAGGCGAAAGCCTTACCCTTAAAGTAGATATTCAAAAAAATCACAAATATGGCAATTAATGTATCACTAGAAACTGGGAAGCTTACAGATGGCAATCGTATAAGTTTTATGTCAACTGCGTATCTGGTGATTATAAAAACAACACAAATAAAAGCTCTTCTCAGCATCTGGAATATCCGAGGATTCGCCAGAAATATAGCGATGTTTTGATGTCGTCACACTCGGGATCGATCCTGCTTAAGCAGACGACGTCCTATAATGAATGAACGTAATTGCAATGCAATTATTTATCAAATTATAAAGAGTTTGGTGTATTTAAACATGACCTTATTTCACACCATTATAAAGGGAAAGTGAAACTGATTCTGATAGCTAAAACCGTTTGATTGTTAATATTTGATTGTCAATGATCAATGAAATAAACCCCACTTTCAAATTGAAAAGCCCTCCGAATAATAGCAGGATGGTATTCGTTCCCTCTTGAAACGCCGAACATGCCCGGTGCAAGCAGCTGAAAATACAATGGCGTCTTATTTTGTTTACAAGTGACTGATTCCTTTATTTTTTTAACGCTGCATTTTTCATCAAAATAATACCATACACGAAGTTAAGAGTGAGGCAACAGACTAACATTAAGACTGACGCTAGTGAAGGAAGAGAAATAAGTGAAGAGGAGATGACAAAATAGGCTCTGAAAAATGTGTAAGATGTTATGGGACATCGTCTGCTTAGACAGGACTGGTCCAGGGTGTGTCGTCACATATCTCAGCAGCGTTCGAGGAGCTCTTCAGCTGCTATATCGGGGGCTGTATTTTACCGTTTTATAATTGATAATAATCATTACTTCAAATGTTTCCAAGCGTTGAATTTGGATAACCTTGTTTAATTTATGCCATCTATGCAATAATAAGTATTAAGCCAATATTTAAAATCATTAACGTTCTACTTTAACCGCAGTAGGGCGCTTAACCAACAGCGCAGCCTCAATGCGGTCATACTCCAGCTTGAAATCCTCCTCGAGAGCAATACCCTCGGAGGAATCCTGCTGCTTAAACCAACGCGAAGTCGAACCCTGCGCGCGGGCTGACTGAAATTCAGGGAGATATTTAGACAACAAAGCAATCGCTTCCATCCCACACAGGGCGAGCGATTGAGGCTCCGCCTGCCCAAGCGATTCAGAAACCGAAGCTGGAGAGGCCGCCTCCAAGTCTGGTTCCACCCGAGTGGAATGAGACAAAGGACCGCAAACAAGGACTCAGCAGGCAGAGCCCCGCATGGTTCAACAAAAGTCTCCTCGCCCGGCGGCGCCCCAAGGGCCGCGGGAATAGGAGGCACATGCGAACCCGACTCAGACAAAGACGAATCAATCACAAAAGGCTGATTAGTCTCAAAGTCAGACCCCTGAATAGGGACAGAAGTCAGGGTTGAAGTAGCCGGTACAAAGGACCAACCCTGATTCTGAGCAATAGCCCGCATCATGCTGAACATATCAGCTTGAGAGGAGCTAGCCGGGTTAGCCAGGCCAGACGGGCAAGAGGTCGGCAAAGCCTTGCCACTTTTTGCCTTCTTCTTGGCCTTTTTCTTGGCTGGCTCGACAAGAGTCGTAGCCGAAACCCTTTTCTTAGAACGCTTAATCGGATTCGTTCGGATCTCCGAAGCCGCTTCGGAAACACGAACCGAACCCTCCGCGGAGGACGTTCACCTCCCTTAAAGGGATTAGAGCGCTCAGGGCGTAAGCCCAAAGAATCGCCCAAATCACCCATATTGGCTAAGCAAGAAGATGCAATAGCCATGGGTTGGGAGCTAAAAGCACCCAGTGCGGGGGCAGACCGAGATGACTCGGTATGTGCCCGATGACTACTAAAGGCGTGTGAACCCACTATTGGACCGCTAGAGAGCGGCAATAGGGGAGCACTAGTAGTCACGCACTCAGGTGAAAACACCTGTTGCTCCGAAGAGCGTCCATAATTGTTAGCTCGAGCATTCCCATTAGCTGGCAATGTAGACAGCCCAGGAAGTACTCGTTCCCCCATATGTCGTCGGGGGGGCTAGGGTTTGAGAACCCAGACCAACATGGACTAAGCCCGTGGGTTGCCCTGCAGTAGTGGGGCGCGTCTCCCCTAACGGATCAGAGCGAGTGAACGCTACCGTACGGGAAACAACCGCCCCCCCTTCTGGTCTTGACGACCGGGGGATTGGATTCGAGATATCCAAACCACTAGAATCTGACGCCACCCACCCCGAAACCACGGGCTTCGGAGTTGACAATCCAGACTCAGTTAACGCCACCCCGTCCCGAACGCCGCAAGCTCCGAGACTGGCAAACTCTGCAAGGAAACACCACTAGGCAACTTACCCTTAGCCCTCCTCCCTCCCCCATGTACCGAAGTACTCGGGAGAGTTCTGGAAGGCCGAGTCGTCTTGCTAGACGACTCTTCGGAAGAAGCAGGTCTCCGTGACCTAACTGCTTCTTCTTCCGAATCCATACCACTGC